>JAVGWX010000013.1:35722879-36295379 GCA_036924085.1 Ariolimax columbianus | reverse complement strand
GTGGCAACAACCAATATCTAGAATCCATGTAAACCAAATCCATGCAATGTGTTTTTAACCTAAGTAAAATCCATGCTACTAGAATCCATGTCAAATTCATGCAATGTGTATCCATGTAAATAAAAAACAATCAGGTAGAGCCCATGTATCTAGAATCCATGTACGTAAAATACATCCTGTAAAATACATGTGTCTAGAATCCATGTAAGTAATATCCATTCAGCAAAATGTATGTATCTAGAGTCAATGTTAATGAAATCCATGTAAGGGGTATCCATGTAAAACAAATCCATGAAGCTCGAATCCATTAAGTTCCATTCTTGCAACTTTAATACAGGAAAGTCGAAGCAATGTACGTTGAATCCTTCTAATTGAGAAGCATGTGCATTTTCAAATAATTTTAGTTGATGTAAGCCGAGGATTGGATACCGATGTAATGATCCATGTGCAGCAGAGAAGACTTATTCTCGAAGAGCAAACATTGACTGAGAAAGTATTTGGATATCTCAACTCAGACAAGGTCTGGTCAATCTAGTCTCACAATACGTTGTGTGCCCATTGTCAAGGATGAGTTTAGATTAGCATCATGAGAGTGGAAGTTTGTGATACAGCAGTTTGAAGTCTATTTAGTGACTTCTATGTTGCATAAGGCAAGTGAGGCAAATACATGTTCGCTTCGAGTTGGAGACAGTTGTCTGAGAGGGGATGAGGGTATTGGACAGCCCATGTGCCTTTGTATTAACTGGCCCTGGTAGATTCACATGAATTACAAGAAAATAGAAATAAGTTCAATGGGAGGAACTTGTCACATTGACAAGGGTTGCAGGCACAGCAGTGATTCGCGTGACAAGCAAGGCAACAAGGAAGGTACAGTCGTGCCACGTGACCACCGCCATTTTGCTTGAGGCGAAGCTAAAAATCTAATAAAACAGAGAAGTAAGATAGAGAAAAACAGAGCTTCACAGGGTTATCCCACTATGCGTTATGGACAATTGCACTAATACCCATTCGTGTGAATGGTGGGTTCCTATAATAACAATACAAGAAGGAAATCCAATCGCTTCGAGTGAGAAGGTTTTATCATTGGTCGAATTAGCGTATGGAGAACAATGGGATATATTCTCACGTCATTGTCGAAAAGGGTCAGGAGAACCCTGAGATACAATCCCATGTCTTATACGAAAAGGGTCATGAGAACCCTGGGATACAATCTCACATCTTGGTTGGAAAAAGAAATATAAACCGTACGAATTCTCAAGGAAAACATTCACCCAGAACGGGCGTAACACGGGCACCAGATGGACACGCTCTCAACGGTTGAAAATCATTTTGATCCAAGAGTGAATTGAATATTAGCCCTCCTACGGCAGCTCATCCTAACATATGCGACAAATTTTATTTTACAGCATTGTCGAGTCCATCAGAGATCGGTAGATTCATCACGACACCGACGGCTTGGACGCATTACGAGACAACGAGTTCAGAGAGTTTGGCCACTAAATTGTAATTCACGACTTTAATAGATAAAGTTTATGAATTGTATAGTTGTGATAGAAGACAGAGAATCTGGGTATATTCGTTTCAGGGGTTCCATCAATGGCTTATATGCCTACATCTTCTGTAGGAAGATTTCGCCATGAAGCTAAATAATGTTCATATAAACTGTCTGAGACGTATATTGCATATACGCTGGCAGGACCATATCACAGAGACTGAAGTGCTGTCCAGAGCCAACATGCAGAGTATTCGTGCACTTGTCCAAGAATTCCAGTTTGAGATGGGCTGTCCATCTTGCCCGAATGTCAAACGAAAGGCTTCAAAAGAGGCTCCTGTATAGCGAACTGAGTAAAGGAGAACGATCACAGGGACTTCCTAAAAAGCGTTTCAAGGACAGTCTGTAAGAGTCCCTTAAGTGCTGTCAAATAGACATTAACACCTGGGAGAACCTGGCTCACACTCACTAAACATGGAAGAGCACGATCACGAGCGGCATTGAACTCAGCGAGGGTCTCCGTATTCAGGCAGTTCGGGATAGACGTGCAATCAGGGAGTCAAGAGCAGAGACAATTTCGGAGACAACGGCTGATTACGTTTGCCAGTCGTGTCATAGATATTTACAGGCTCGAATTGGCTTGATCAGTCAGTAGCACACACACATACTCAAGGTTCCATTATGACATGAGCTGATGTTGGTGGTCCTTATCGACGACGATGGAAGAATTATTATTATTACATCTTCTGTATTAGATAAAAGTTAACATGTTTAAATTTGCTGGTTTTCGTTTGATATTGTTGTAATAAACGAATTGCTTTCTGTTTTATATCGAATCATTTCTTAGAGTCTTAACATCAAAGTATTACATTTTTTGATGTTTAATATACAGCTAAGAAGATCTATTACATTGCAACATTCAAATTTATTCGATAAGAATAGTTAAAAGATTAACAATATAATAAGTCTACTGTGACAGTTTCTAAAGCACATCAATATATAGACATGCACGCAACTGTTATTGGTTCTTACTTTCGCATCCAGAGAAAGAAAATCTGCGACGGATAAGGGGCCAATACTCCTGGGCATTGTTTCTGTAGGAAGAAAATAAAGGGACATTTGCTAATAACTTAACTTAATATTTTTATACTGTTTAGAAGACTCATCAGAGTATGTAGACAACCAGTCACATTTGCATTACCCTGCTTTAAAAGCTATGCACATCCAATCTAGGATGGTAAGTCAGTAAGTAGGTCGCACACGTGTATGGGATATCTGAAAAATGTAGTTGGTAGCCTTTACAGGTGTCATTAGGTGGTAACAACATCCGGCTTTGTGACTACTGGAGGTAGTAGACACTAGGTGTCGCATGCAGCACGAATATAGATCAGATAAAAATAATAGCGTCCCATCTCACAGTGTACAATAAAAAAAACAGCGTGATGTTGTGCGTTTTTGTTGTTGTTGTTGGACATGAGGACTTATGCAAAGGATAATTTACGCGTATAGCAGTAAATAACAATGCATACATTGTGGCTAGCAGGATAAGTGTTAGGATATGATCCCTAACCCTAACCCTAACCTTAACCCTAACCCTAACCCTAACCCTAACCTTAACCCTAACCCTAACCCTCACCCTAACCCTAACCCTAACCTTAACCCTAACCCTAACCTTACCCCTAACCCTAACCTTAACCCTAACCTTAACCCTAACCCTAACCCTAACCCTAACCCTAACCCTCACCCTAACCCTAACCTTAACCCTAACCCTAACCCTAACCCTAACCCTAACCCTCACCCTAACCCTAACCTTAACCCTAACCCTAACCCTAACCCTAACCCTAACCTTAACCCTCACCCTAACCCTAACCCTAACCCTAACCCTAACCTTAACCCTAACCCTAACCCTAACCCTAACCCTAACCCTAACCCTCACCCTAACCCTAACCTTAACCCTAACCCTAACCCTAACCCTAACCCTAACCTTAACCCTAACCCTAACCCTAACCCTAACCCTAACCCTAACCCTCACCCTAACCCTAACCCTAACCCTAACCTTAACCCTAACCCTAACCTTAACCCTAACCCTAACCCTAACCCTAACCCTAACCCTCACCCTCACCCTAACCCTAACCCTAACCCTAACCCTAACCCTAACCCTAACCTTACACTTAACCCTAACCCTAACCCTCACCCTAACCCTAACCTTAACCCTAACCCTAACCCTAACCCTAACCCTAACCCTCACCCTAACCCTAACCCTAACCCTCACCCTAACCCTAACCCTCACCCTAACCCTCACCCTAACCCTAACCCTAACCCTCACCCTAACCCTAACCCTAACCCTAACCCTAACCCTCACCCTAACCCTAACGCTAACCCTAACCCTAACCCTCACCCTAACCCTCACCCTCACCCTAACCCTAACCCTAACCCTCACCCTAACCCTAACCCTAACCCTAACCCTAACCCTAACCCTAACCCTAACCCTCACCCTAACCCTCACCCTAACCCTAACCCTAACCCTAACCCTAACCCTAACCCTAACCCTAACCTTAACCCTAACCCTAACCCTAACCCTAACCTTAACCCTAACCCTCACCCTAACCCTAACCCTAACACCAATACATACATTGTGGCTAGCAGGATAAGTGTTAGGATATGATTAATGGAGACAGTATGTAGCTTGGATTTGTGGGAATGGCGAAATGACTTCACAACAATTGGGGTTAGACAGACATTGTTAAAACGAAATGCCTGACCTGATCGAATCTTGCCGTCCCAGTTATCCAGCGACTGTCTGCTACAAACGTGAGCATCAAACACAGGAAGTTGATGATAATGGTTGCGATGTGAATTCCGAACTCTGTTGGATATTCTTGGTATCGCTGTCGTTGTATCGAAGATAAACAGTTGATATGGTCATTTTAAAACGGGCACACACAATTTAAATTCGTTATCAAGAATTGTTTCGGAAGATCTAACATTAAAGTTATAATTTTAATCGGAGTTGATCTTAATCAAACAAATACAAGTTCAAACAAGCTAGTAAGAGTGACTTCATCAAAATAAAACACATTATGTTTTTTGACACTCATACAATTTAGATCAGATGTTACTGTTTTGTTATAAAGGACAGATGATCGAGTGGCTAAATGGTTTCGATACAAGGATGGAGGAGGATCGAATCCCCGGGTTAGCTATATGTTGTTTGTCTTTAGGGAATGAAATAAACAAATATATTCAGCACACGACGCAGTGACTGCAAGGGCGAGGTGGCAGTAGTACTGAGCCTAACAACACTTCGATTACCCCAGCAAGGGGAATGATGTTTTATAACGGATTTTGTTTTGTTCTTATACACAGTTATGAAATCAAATCTCTACTTTATTTAACTGTGGGGTCAATTTACTATACATGAAGAATATATATATATAAATATATATATATATATATATATATATATATATATATATATATATATATATATATATATATATATATATATTAAATGTCTTATTTACACGCAGACTGCACTAAAAAATAAAATAACCGTATCTTGCAGTGGTGCTCGTGATGATTTTGCTAGCTCAATGTACAACCCACTTTATTTGCCTTTTGCAACAATAATTGCAACAAAATTAATCGCATTGTGATTTTGAGATAAAAATACAGATTATATTAAATTTTGGCCTTAATTGTCCGGACACACCCGAGGATGGGTGTGGCCAGGGAGGGAGTGGTGGTTGTGAATGGGTCGAATATGCAACACACTGACACCAGTCAGTAACTCATAGCTAGCTGATTGAAATCAGGGTCAGCGAATCACATCTGACCAAGAACTCATTATGCCGCCAAGGGACGGCCCTGGAAGTGTGCTGCAAGTGTAGTCTGCTTAAGAGAATATAAATAACAGTGTGTAGCAGAGCGTTTGTAACGCTAATCTCTCGCGACAAAGAGCATACGTTTAGTCTTCGGCCTTTGGACCACTCTAGCCTATTCAGGTGTAAATAAATATCTGACAGAAGGCCAGGCTGTGAGTATATAAAATAATAGCAACATCATCAGACTTTTCATCAAATCACAGCCAAATCTGAGATTTCAATTTGTCAGAGGTAAGGCACTCGCCCCTCAAGTCGATGAACGGAAACGGTATGCGATCGAGTCCCACAGGTCTCAAGCGACCCCTGGTCTCAATGGAGGAGGAACCGAAATGCCTGCGTCATGAGTTACCTCCAGTCTTCTCGACTTATCATCATGTCATCGATATACATTTACGAGTAGACATACAGATTTATGACCTTTCATGCACGCACGCACGCACACACACACACACACACACACAGACACTAACACGAACCCTAAGGGTGATGCCCTTCCATTGCATTGTGGTTAGGTTTGACCACTGAGATCGCCCTAACTATAATAGGTACATACAGACGCACACACGCATCAAAGCACTGGTTAATACGTCCTGATATCGCCTAAAAGATACGTTCTGGGGTGGAAAGTGGCGTGCATCCGCCAGTAAAATACAAAGAGGCAAACCTCTAACGAGAAAACATTTTTTTTTAAATATCGTCATGCCACTACTTCAAGGTAGCTCGGGACCAGAGAGTGAGGTTGATGACCAGCGCAGCTTCTTTCTCACTATAATCCAAATACAGGGCAAGTGACATCATCAATACATCAGTCTGATGATGTCACCATCATCGCATGAGATGGGCAACCAGCTAACTGACGACGGTCTCGGCAATGACACTACCTTCACCTTTCCGTTGTGGACAGGCTATATGCTATTTGTACTGACAATATTCAAACCTTCGTTAATATCCAGGTGTAGAAGGGTATGATACCCAGGAATGAGTTCATTGCGTAAAAATAGAAGGAGATGAGCATGGCTTTACGTCTCTTTCTTCTCTCATACCACAGCTGAAATGCTATCAACATCTGTGGAGAAAATATGAAAATCTTAGAATGAATTTAAAGTTAGCTTATACAAATACAAATATTTTATGGAAATAACAAAGAGTTTATAAAAGATATTAAATGCACTTGGGAATAAATGTCTTAGAAAACTGCTGAACATTGGCTGAGAGGAATTCATAAAACATTTATAAGTAAGTAAGTAAGTAAGTAAGTTGCCCATCGCAAGCTAAGATGGCGACATAATCAGACTGTCCTGGTCATAAAGATGTAACTTGCGCTTAATATGGAATATAGTGAGAAAGAAGCTTCGCTGTACATCAACCTCACTCTCTCGTCCTGAGTTACCGAAAACCAGTGGCAAGACATACAATCAAGACGACTGAAAGTAGCTCAAGATGCAGACATTCAGGTCGTACAATCCGTGAGACCAGGGGTCGCTTGAAACTTGTGTGAGTCGATCGTCCACCGTTTCCTTGACGATTTGAGAGGCGAATGTCGTACCTCTCGACAGCAGCAGCCCCCACGCGTAGACTAGAAGACGCTGCTGCTGATCAACGCCCACATCTGTAGGTCTAGGTGAGGTACCATTAACCCGTCGTTGAGGGGAGATTCCGGTCGTGGCATGCAACCGTTGATTGGTTGCCATCTTACAGGAAGTAACATAAAACATTTAAATAATTATAAATAGAGTCATCAATCAATAATTTGTTTCATACTCATTACGGTAAAATGATGAACATTTATCGTGCCTGTTCTTAGAAGGACAGAAACAGATTCCCTCTGCCATCGTTTATGTGGTATCCTTGTGGCAACAGGGAAATAGGAAGTCCGAAAGAAATTATTTGCAGAACAATCGTCAGAGAGCGTTCCATTATGAACTTCAACAACATTCAGGAACTGGAAATAGTGGTGTCACATAGGTCAAACTGGATAGCAACTGGTTTCTGACTTATCCACCGCGTTCATCATTTAAAGAACATAGATACTTTATGACAGAAATGAATGGACAATGTCACTGATTGAATGACAATTTATTTCCACTATTAAAGCATTAGTCCGCCACTACAGTTGTCCCTAACTTTAATCTCTTTAAAGGAAGTCTGTTACCGAGAATTTGAAAAAGTGGTTTTATTTTGCAAAAGGAATTTGCTAGGATCACATACATCTCTCTTTAGTATCCGTTTACGAAATGCTTTAAATTGTATAATGGTCTGCCTTTTCAACTAGCGAACTATTTCTGTGAGCTTGCGTGATAGAACAGTATAAATTTATTAAAATGCATAAGTATTTAATGTATATGTTGAACTAAACGCTTAATTATAATCAGACATACGTTATCAAGAACATATAATTAAGTATATCTATAAGACAACAGCCTACAAGTTAGCCAGGTGTACTCTGAGTTGGAAATCACACGTGAAGTGATAGCTAGGTACAAGATCAAAGACCACATGACAAAGAACAGTGGAAGAAGAACTGAAGGAAACTTTAGTATCGTGTGAGGTAGCTCGAGAGATGTCTTCAAATAGAATCAGGTCATGTAAGTGTTACAGCCCTTGTTATCAGTTAACAGAATTTAATGACATTCGTCCAGTTGTTGTTCCCTTTCTAAATGAAATACTTACAGTGGCATAATCTATGGATGAAGTCATCATAAGATCAGTCTGCTCCAAATGGCGTTCACCCAAGAAGAATGACACGCAAAAAGCTGTTTTTGCAAAACTAAAAATTACAATTCAAGACGATTTCCAAGAAAAGTTCCCAGACAAAGGTTGGACAAACTTTTGCGCAATGTTGGTGACATTTGCTCTGTCAAACACTGTGTTGATAGTGGAAGATCGAGATGTGTACGCAATGACCAGACCTCACCGATGTCCAACAGTTGATGTTACGCCATGAAAATCAATTTCAAACTTATCGTCCCAAATTGGAGATTTCGAGGGGTTTGAACTTTTCACGGTCATTAATTCGAGATATTATCAAGATAAATCTGAAACATACATTTTTCAAAACAAGGAAGAGATGCTGAACAAACGGAACCTAACCAAGGTGAAGGACTGTAGCGATCACGATTGCTGCTAAATAGGTATACAGTGTGTATGTTAACTCTTCTGCGTTCAGGCGTTTGGTTATGCTAGATCCGTAGTCCTGTCGCTAGGATCAAGTCCACAGTCCTCTCCAGATCCAAGTGTCAGCCCCACAGCTTCTGCGTCACCTCGGTTCCTTCAAGTTTTGACATCATTGGTCTATGTATATTGGTCAGTCCTGTAGGATGTGTTCAGGGGTCTGGACACCGGTTCTGCATCGACAATCACTTGTGTGTGACATTTTGAGCCGATGTAGATGATCCAAAAGTCGGCAGTGGCTTGTTCTCAGATAAAACATGGCGGTTTGTTGGTGTCTGTGAAGCTGATGGATTGGGTCAGGTCTACAGCTCATTTCCATGTTTTTCTTCACTTGTCAAAGTACTGATTGTGAATGATAGTTTTTGCCTCGCGTTTAGACACTGTGTGGATAAGTCTCTCCATTTTGCCACCTGCTTTGAACAGAGCATCATCTCAATCATCTCCTGTTATTCCGAAATGAGAACTCTCTCACAGAAGAGCATCCGTTGAGATTTTGGTTGATTTTTTGCTCATGTGACATTTCATTTTATTTACCATTAAAAAGAGTTGCTACCCCACGGTACAATCACAGTGATCGCTTACAAGCTAAAATTGGAACTTGCAAAAAAAATATTACTTTGATTGCATCTAACTTTCAGTAATCGATTATCGTCTTTATCAGCGCGTCTAACCATATACAAGCTTATGTTCACCCAGCCAAATATGAACATAGAATGGGCGTAGTACCAGAATATTCTGTTGAAACATCTTTTTTTCAGATATTGGTGCATTTTCAGACTTTTCAAAACTTTCAACAAGATGGTGCATCTGCTCATAGTCCCAGAGAAACTCTTCAACTCCTGTTGTTATACGTTCAACACTTTGATCATCGAGCAGTCCGACCAAAAACCTGCCAACTATGCAATTTGAGGATTTATAGTTCAAAAGCGTATTGCGTATGTATGATAAGACACCTCACTGAGTTCAAACAAATAATTGTGGACGCTAGGAATGAACTCAAACCACGTTCGACACCCTAGCTCTATTGGCGTCGATCATGTGTCTCCAGATTAAGAAACGGTTGTCGCTGCCCCTATAACATCTGCTAATTTATTTGGAATGAACGTTTCAAAATGACCAAAAAAGTGCTGGATTTGAAATCATAGAGGAATAGACAATAAGGTAGGACAAATACTATACAACGCCTGCGAAGAACAGTAGACGAGGAAGTTTGAGATTCAGGTGCATTATGGGTGGATCTCTGAAGCAGACTAAGTTAAGAGATATTATTGTGTAAATATCGCAGTTCTAGACTCCAAAACAACCAACAAATTAAAATAAGTATTGATCACAATTTAGTCAATTTTTCTTTGAAGCTATATCAGTATATCATATTTCTTTAATTTATGCTCTTCATTTACAACACCACTTACATATGTAGCTAGATAGACAGTCCAGGCCACGATGCGAGAAGATGTCTGGCTGTCCCTGACTTCAAACATGAGCTCGATCAGGGATAGAACTGCCAGAAGAAGCGTAAGGATCTGTGAGCATATCACAGAGTAAAAAATAGTTATGTGAAGCCTGAAATTGATTTCTTAAAACAGTTAATAGCGGAGGTTGTACGGGCGTGTACTATGTGAAAATATACATGCAAATACAACACAGTGTAGCCTATATAAATAAACTTAACTTCTTTATACTTGATTAAAAGGTTCTGAAGTCAGTATACACCAAGTTTCTTCTTCTGCACTTGATAAAAAGAAATAACTGTGCATCCAATTTATTCTTGAATGTATTAACTGGTCCCTGCATCCACTGTTTTCTGTAGCAATGCATTCCAAGCATTCATCCGCTCTCTGACTACAACTATATTTTCTAATAATAAGATGGCAAGGCAGCGTGACCTAGAGGTAAAACGTCAGTTTCACTATCATAAGAAACACCGGCATTCAACATTCAGAAATTGACAGGAAAACCTTAGGAGAGACATCAACACTAACGATAAACAGACAGACGTAATAAGGTGTAATTTATTATAAATGAGAATCACCTTATCTCCTCCTAAGATGAGAACAAAGAAGATTATATGAAAAAAGTGCAATGGAAAACAACATGTGAAAACATTTTTTTTTTATTGTAGCATATGTCAGAATTGTAAGAACGTCTATGTTTTAAGGTACTAAAATCAGTGTGGCATGTTATGTATAATGAAGGAAAACTGTCTTTGAGATGATGTTGAATCCTACCAAAACAGGAAAAAGAACATTTACATGGGGTGGGAATGGTGTGTAAAGGAGGCGGATGAAAAGAGGACGATCCAAAAGAAAAGATCTGCTCTTCTTATTCTCCTACGGACGTCCACTGTGATCTATCCCCAAGCCACTGATAGAAAGATGATTGATAAATAATATCCTTGTTGTACTCCTGTTATGAACTCAGAAGTGAGATTATTCTGCCTAACAGTGTATCCATCTGCAATTTGTGTAATAACCTTCAATACTTAGAACAAAGAGGCTAGATATTCCATTAGAACTCGGTACTATCTGCAGACTGGGCCTACGTGTGTTGTCGAATATATTATTGATGAACCAAATGCTTATGTCGTTTTTTGTTGCCCTTCTCAACACTGTTCTATTGATGTTCCAGGGGCAGCAGATTTATGCGCACACTCTCTCTTCTGAGTCCTGCTTCTCTTTTTAAAAATCTAAAGCGATTGAAATGTTTCAGATTCTAATTTTTCATAACATGTTGATTTGTACTGAGAGAAGAGTAATATCTCTTCTGTTATTGCGCCCTGTGAGGTTACCCTTTAATTGTTGTGTAACTTCACAATCGTTTCTTTTGCTGTCTTCTCGTGGCGTTTTCTATGTTCCCAGTGTTGTGTGAATATGACTTGAATACTTCTGTAACACAGGGTCCGTTTCAAAAGGTTTTGCATTCAATCTGTCCCGACTTGAAGATTTCCATTCGTCATAACCGTGATCTTTTGTTCAATTTAAGGAGTGTCTGTGTTTATATGTCCTTTATTTCTGCCCCAATAATGTCCAGCAGTGTCTTGGGTGGATTATAATTCAGCGTTTCTCTTAAATGTTTTTTTTCACCTTTCTTCTTGCTCATGTTCTGTGATGATAAGGTTATAATCCTTATCTTTCACTGATTTAAAATTGCTGCTGCATGTTTTCCACAAATAATTTTTGTTACTATATATAACTTGCTTTGTTCAGTTCTTAATGCGTTCATGGCTTAATACTGTTTCTTCCTGTCTGTCTTGCAAGAACATCCAATAAATTCTTTCTGTTGACTCGAGTTTGGCGTCTTACTTCCTTGTTCATCTGCAAATACCGTTCGCTGCATCTGTCCTTTATTGCAGTGGACTTTGCTTCTATTTTCTTTCTTTTTATTTGTAATTTCCCATCTCTAGTTGTTAATGTTTTTAGTGTTATCTTAATTTGTTTCTTTCTTTCACATTATTCAAGCAAGATTTTCAGATTTCTCTTACAATTGTTGAAACTGTATTTACATTTTGGTCCACATTGAGTTAGTATGTTATCCTGCCTTTTGCCAGTTTAACAACACTTCTTAATTTATGTTATAGAAGTTGTATATGTAGAAGAGCATATACGCTTAACTATAATATTGTATCCTGCCTGTTAGCAATTTGATAACACTTCTTAATTTATGCCATAGAAGTTGTACATCTAGAAGGGTCATCATCATGAAGCATGTCCTTTGTAGAACGTCGCTCCCATCACAGTCTGTCTGAAAGAAACTCGTTCCCTTGCCAAAACACCAGCTTCCGCCACTGTCATACTCAGGCACTCCTAGATATCTTGGTGCCATCGTCTTCTTGGTCTACCCCTTCCTCTTTTGCCTGGCACCATACAATCCATCACCGTTCTCTCAAGACCGTTGTGTCTCTTGATATGACCACAGTATTTGCATTTTCTAGCCAAAATGGAATTGATAAACCAGTTCTCCTCTATGCTCAACTCTTGCCGAATGTCTATATTTGTTCTTTTCTCTGTCCAGGGTATTCTGAGGATCTTTCTGTAACATTTTGACTCAAAGGATTCGATTCTTTGTCTAGAAGTTTTGGTAATCGTCCATGCTTCACAGCCATAAGCTGCCACAGGAAAAACACAGGCTCTCAAGACTTTTACTTTTATCGTTTTGTTGGTGCCCTGCCATAATTTCTTCAGGCTGTTCAGTCTCTGCATTGCCATAACTAGTCTTCTTCTGATTTCTTTCGAGCAGTGACCATTTTTGTCGATTCTGGAGCCCAGATATTCAAAATGTGTAACCTGATCTATTTAATCACCACCCACTGTAAATTTATGCTGACATTGTGTTTTATCGGTGGTCATTATCTTTGTTTTGTTTATGTTTATGAACAGATTTTGATTTTTACTATGTCCATTAACGGCTGAAAGTAGCTGCTCTAGCCCTTCCGAACTTCTTGATAGTATCACTGTGTCATCTGCGTATCGTAACTCTGGAATCTCGTACCCCCAATCGTAAATGGGTCGAAACTTTCAATGTTCTCATCTTCTCGTACATTTCTCGTTATACATTCCGCATATATGTTGTACAGATAAGGTGAGAGGATACATCCCTGTCGGACTCCCTTTTGTACCAATCTGATGTTTGCCCAGATACTCGGCTTGTTGATCTTGGTATAATGTTCTAGAAGGGTACATAAGTTTAACTTTAATATTATATATGCTTGAATAACTTTTGGCCTGCAGCCCTGATCTTCACGTTAATTATAGCTGCAACGAGCGGATGATAACGTCTGCATCGCTTCGTGCTTTCTAATAATTTACCGAATGCTTCAATCCACCGGTGATAATTAATTTACCTATATTGTTTCTGTCCCGGCGTTTTAGTTAGTCCCATGTTAGTTTGTAGATATCCTGTAGGAAGAGCATTCTTCTAATAACTAAGTTGTTTAAGGTGCAAATGTTTAACTGTTCGTCATTCTCGGTAAGGGTTTGACTACCCCATTTCTTCATTACCCTTTCGCTGCACGTATAGGCCTTTCCAACTTTCGCATTATTTTTGATGAAATTATTCCTTTGATTTCCATTTCTGTTTACATTTACTGATATCATTATTCATCCTTTACTTATTCGCCACAGTGAGTTGTTGATACCCATCAATATATTTGAGGGAATGTTGGTAAATATTCATCGTGGTCTCGCTCATATCAATCTAATTCTGCTTCCAATCCAGCGATGGTCTTTCCATTCCCTACATTAGGATGAACGAATTGTGTGACATGACATAACACCGGCCATAGTTAAGAGGGTTTAAAAGAGCAGCACATATGGCGCCTAAAAGACTGCAGGCCTACTTTTCTATAGTGTGAAATATATCATCATCATGTAGCATATCCTTTGAAGAATCTCGCATGACTGCCAATTAGTAAAACACTCCATCACTGGACAGGTCTCCCGTCTGTGCCACACAGTGTCCCTTGTCCATCTTCTCCTGCGTCTGACTCTATCTCTTTTGCCATGTACCATGCTCTCCAGTATCGCTCTTTCATGGTCATTGTCGTATTTGATGTAGACGAAGTATTTTAATTTCCTAAATGTGATGTTGTTTACTAGACAGTTTTGTTTTATTTCGAGCATCTGTGGGATTTCCGCGTTTTCTTTGTCACCATCCGTGGTATGTTAAGCACCCTACTGTAGCATTTTAGGTCGAAGGATTCAATCTACTACCGTACGGTTTGTGTGGTTGACCGTAACGTTCTGACATTGTTTCTTTTCTAGGATAACTATGTATATATTATGATAAGACTTATTAATTTATGCCGTAGACGTTGTACATGTAGAAGAGTATATAAGCTTAGCTGGGGATTCCGTGACGAAGTGGTCAAGCCGTCGGTCTCGTGATCAGGTGGTGTGGGTTCGACTCCAGACTCGACCGTCTTTTTCACGGGTGCTAAATGCGGAGTCCCCTGAATGTCGTAGTCGCTCCATAGTCGTCTTGTCCTTGACTTGTCACTGGGGTCGGGCAGCACGAGACGAGAGAGAGTGAGGATAAAACGTAGCGCAGTTAATCCTTACTAAAAATAGCGCTAGCAAAATAAATTATGCCATCATCGTCTACGATGGACGGCGGCATTTACCTTATTTAGCTATTTCGTAGCTGCACCAATGCACAACCTTCTTCGGTCGGATTTTTCCAGACACAAACACGGAGACCACCAGAGTGGTTTCCAGATAAAGCAGAAAGGGACTACTATTTAATTTTCAAAAGGTGACTAATGAAGGTTGTACATGGTATGACTTTAAAACCATTTCCATAAACTTACACTGAAATAATTAGAAGCAGGCGATTCTAAACACTGGTTATGAAGGCCCAATGCAGTGTTGGACGGATGCTCCGACAGATTGAGGGATGGGACAAGTTAGCTATTCACAGAAGTGGAAGCCAGTAAAAGAAGACCCTACAGCAGTAACTGCTGGTCAGGAAATGATGTGTTAGAGATAGCATTGGACTAATGTTTAAGTTAGTGGTCTATCGAAAGTGATGATGACGACATCGCCAAGCGGTTTTTATCTTAGTGGTGTATTTAAATTATAGTGATGAATAAGATTATGTATATTATACGATTATTATATTATAAGATATGCTGGTCAATTAACCTCACTCTAACAACTTAACTTAACGTTTTTATACTGGTTTAGAAGACTCCGTAGAGTCTGTTAACAACCAGTTTATTTTACATTCCATTGCTCTATTCTTAAATACATTAATTGTCCCTTCCTCCACTACTTCCTATGACAATGCATTCCAAACATTCACCACTCTCTGCCTAAAAAAATCTTTCCTAATATCTAATCTGGACCTTTCTTTAGTTAATTTGTAGCTATGTCCTCTTGTTCCTTTAGGTACTTGCATTTTGAAAAAAACTTGTTATAGTCTAATTGATCCGTCCTTTTGATTATCTTATAAACCTGTATTAAGTCATCTCGAATTCGTCTCTTTACGAGACCCTGTTGTTGAAATAGAGAAACAGATAAACGACCCAAGGCACCCAGTGTTTGGATACCAAGTGCAGTACGAAAGACTTAAATCTAGTCGAATTTCTGATCTAAAACAATCCCCATAGACGAATCCCCGAAACGCATCGATAAAAGATATGACTGACGCAGGTCCACTGGATGGTGCTGTAGAAGAAACGTGCGCCTGTACACCATTTGCCTTATGCAACAAGGTCACTAAATAAACTCCGAACTGGTGCATCACGATGCAATAAGAGCTTTGAGAGATGGGGATATAGGGAGGATGCAACACAAGACTCAGACCACCAGATGATCTGCCCAAACCTTCTGGATTCATGCAATGTTGATGAGTTACACAAGCCAGCATTGGAAACATAACGATTAATTGGATACTTAGGACAGTGGTGTCTTATTCTTTGGCATTCGTTCTCAAACTCTCCCGCACTAAGCCCTAAAGAGAGCTTTGAAAGTTGCAAGATGAAGTCCGGAGAACAGAATGCGTTGTGTTGTAGCTTACATCTTGACTACGCTATTTCCACCTTTCGGTTCGACACCTCCGACTTCAGCATGAGCAGTGGAAGTAAGTTAAGTAAGTTAAGTTAAGTAAGCTAAGTAAGCTAAATAAGTTAACCAAGTTAAGTAAGCTAAGTAAGCTAAGTAAGCTAAATAAGTTAAGTAAGTTAAGTAAGTTAAGTAAGCTAAGTAAGCTAAGTAAGCTAAATAAGCTATGTAAGTTAAGTAAGCTAAGTAAGCTAAGTAAGCTAAATAAGTTAAGTAAGCTAAGTAAGCTAAATAAGTTAAGTAAGTTAAGTAAGCTAAGTAAGCTAAGTAAGCTAAGTAAGCTATGTCAGTTAAGTAAGCTAAGTAAGTTAAATAACTTACGTAAGCTAAGTAAGCTAAGTAAGTTAAATAAGCTAAATAAGCTAAGTGGGCTAAGTAAGTTAAGTAAGTTAAGTAAGCTAAATAAGTTAAATAAGCTCAGTAAGCTAAATAAGCTAAGTAAGCTAAATAAGCTAAGTAAGCTAAATAAGCTAAGTAATCTAAGTAAGTTAAATAAATTAAGTAAGCTAAGTAAGTTAAGTGTAGCTAAATAAGCTAAGTAAGTTAAGTACGTTAAGTAAGCTAAGTAAGCTAAGTACCTTAAGTAAGCTAAGTAAGCTAAGTAAGTTAAGTAAGTTAAGTAAGCTAAGTAAGCTAAATAAGCTAGGTAAGCTAAATAAGCTAAGTAAGTTAAGTAAGTTAAGTAAGTTAAGTAAGTTAAGTAAGTTAAATAAGTTAAGTAAGCTAAGTAAGTTAAGTGTAGCTAAATAAGCTAAGTAAGTGAAGTGTAGCTAAATAAGCTAAGTAAGTTAAGTGTAGCTAAGTAAGGTAAGTAAGCTAAGTCGAGTGAGCTTAAACATATTAACATCAACTGTACCATCTTCATAACCCAGACAGAAGTAAGCGAATCCTTAACGGTCTCGTCTTTAGCTGTCTGAGATCTACCATTGGCGATGATATTGTTGTGGGATTTCCCGTTTCTGATGTTTCCTCCGTTGATAGTCTTCGCTGGGTACATGTTGTTGGTGCTGAGGTCATTGTTGATATCATACAGGAAGTAGGGCAACAGAAGCCACACGTAGGCGCATGGTACCCACACCAGAATTGTGTTGGTGAAACAAGATGTGAACTGAGGCCAGGTATTGTTTAAAAGTAGATCCAAGTCCTGGAATAAGATAAAATACAGTATTTTGACGATATTATGTTAAATCAGAGATGTGCGACACTGTTAAGGATCTGGATACAAGGACGTGTTATATTTTACTAATTAATAAAACCCTTCGCAATTATGTTTCTCGTGAGTGGCATGCGTGGTGGATGAACATGAACAACTGAAACCTTCCACACTCATGTTGTAAAATGGATCTAGTGAAGGTTGTGTGTCCTCATTATTAAAGTGCTGAAAAATGTTTAAACTAAAGACAGTTAACTGAAGTGGTGTTCATGTAAAGAGAGTTAACTGAAGTGGTGTTCATGTAAAGAGAGTTAACTGAAGTGGTGTTTATGTAAAGAGAGTTAACTGAAGTGGTGTTCATGTAAAGAGAGTTAACTAAAGTGGTGTTTATGTAAAGAGAGTTAACTGAAGTGGTGTTCATGTAAAGAGAGTTAACTGAAGTGGTGTTCATGTAAAGAGAGTTAACTGAAGTGGTGTTCATGTAAAGAGAGTTAACTGAAGTGGTGTTCATGTAAAGAGCGTAAACTGAAGTGATGTTCATGTAAAGAGAATTAGGTGGAGTAGTGTTCATGTAAAGAGAGTTAACTGAGGTGATGTTCACGTAAAGAGGGTTAACTGAAGTGGTGTTCATGTAAAGAGAATTAAGTGTAGTAGTGTTCATGTAAAGAGAGTTAACTGAAGTGGTGCTATGTAAAGAGAGTTAGCTGAAGTGGTGTTTCGTAAAGAGAGTTAGCTGAAATGATGTTCACATAAAGAGAGTTAGGTGTAGTAGTGTTCATGCAAAGAGGGTTAACTGAAGTGGTGTTCATGTAAAGAGAATTATATGTAGTGGTGTTCATATAAAAAGAGTTATGTTTAGTAGTGTTCATATAAAAAGAGTTATGTGTAGTGATGTTCATATGTGTAGGTGTGTTTATTTAAAAAGAGTTAGGTGTAGTGGTGGTCATATAAAAAGAGTTAGGTGTAGTGGTGTTTATATAAAAAGAGTTAGGTGTAGTGGTGGTCATATAAAAAGAGTTAGGTGTAGTGGTGTTCATATAAAAAGAGTTAGGTGTAGTGGTGTTTATTTAAAAAGAGTTAGGTGTAGTGGTGGTTATATAAAAAGAGTTAGGTGTAGGGGTGGTCATATAAAAAGAGATAGGTGTAGTGGTGTTTATATAAAAAGAGTTAGCTGTAGTGGTGTTCATGTACAGAGAGTTAGGTGTAGTGGTGTTCTTCTACAGAGATAAGTGTAGTGGTGTTCATGTACAAAGAGTTAGGTGTAGCGGTATTTATACAAAGATAATTAGCTGCACTGGTGACTGGCTGACTCTATGTTTCACATGGAGAGAAAGACAAAATAAATGCAAACCACTATGTTAAGAACAAAATTGTCTGAAATAGTATTCCGATATACATTTTTACAACAATATTTATTTTACATTCACATCTACATTTTTTCAAATAGCATTCCATTTAGCTAAATGTACATAACATGATAATAAAGGCAAGATGGTGAAATCTCGCTTATCGCGTCTCGTTTGCCCCGCAACCTAGGTGGTCGCAGGTAATCGCACATCAGTGCATCATGAACCATCTGATGCCAATGTATTCCATCGCGAGAGTTGATGTTTCAACTAATGCCAAAACCCGTCCATGTGCGAAAATCACCTGCTCAGTGAATCTTAAGACGATCTCTCGTTCTCTCGTCCATAACTGAGTCTCAGAGTTTCACATTGGATTAACCATGAGAACGTATCAGATGCCTGTACATGCAAAGCTTTAATAATTTCAAATCTAGCTGGACACCTTATGCACAATATTAACAGCATAACAGAGCAATTAAACAAAACACACACACATACACACACGTACACACAGACACACACACACCAACGCCAAAACCAGCAAAAAAGGATTTGCACCATATGTTTGATATTCCTGCTGTGGTCTGAGCTTGATCGCCTCTTTAAGCAATGGATGGAAACGGTGGGCGATCGAGTCCAACATGTTTCAAGTGACCACTGATCTTAAAGGAGGTTGGACCAGAGTACCTGTATCCTGTGTTACCTCCAGTTATCTTGACTGATCGTATTGTCACTGGTACAAGGTAGCCAAGACCAAGAAAGTCTCACTAAAATTCAAACACAGCGCAAGTTACATTTCACGACAATGTCGTCTGATGGTGTCGCCATAATCAATTGCGCTGGGGAACTGACTAACTGGATTTAGGTTTGCAGTCGCTACCCCAGTGATATACATTACTGTGGAGGCTCAAATCGGAACGGCATGGCCTAAGACGAGAACCCGAAACCATCCCATGGTTTACCATGTTATAGACCTCATAGTGAATGCAAAGGAGAGAGCGGACTAGAACAACCTGGCGAACAACAAACAAAGGCCGAAAGGAAAATCACTAATCACAGCTGGGGCGAAGTACGAAGGCTGGCTGTACACTGATTGAAGGGAAACAGGTTTTTGTTTAAACTGACCTCCTTATCCGTGGTAAAATAGGTGACCTCCTTATCCGTGGTAAAATAGGTGACCTCCTTATCCGTGGTAAAATAGGTGACCTCCTCATCCGAGGTAAAATAACTGACCTCCTTATCCGTAGTAAATTAACTGACCTCCTTATCCGTGGTAAAATAGCTGAGCTCCTTATCCGTGATAAAATAGCTGACCTAATAAATCCGTGGTAAAATAGCTGACCTAATAAATCCGCGGTAAAATAGCTGACCTAATAAATCCATGGTAAAATAGCTGACCTAATAAATCTGTGGTAAAATACCTGACCTAATAAATCCGTGGTAAAATAGCTGACCTAATAAATCCATGGTAAAATAGCAGACCTAATAAATCCGTGGTAAAATAGCTGACCTAATAAATCCCTGGTAAAATAGCTGACCTAATAAACCCGTGGTAAAATAGCCGACATCCTTATCCATGGTAAAATAGCTGACCTAATAAATCCCTGGTAAAATAGCTGACACTGGCGTCTAGTATAAGTTCTTATAGACCCGATTGTTGGTGGTAGTTCGTCTTCCTTAACTGAAGTAATGCAAACATATATAGGCGAATAGACTGTAGAGTAGCGGGTAGAAAACCCTGTCCATTTGTGCAAGAGACAAGAGCCCCTATCACTCTACTATTCCAAATGCAAATAATAAGGAAAGAGAACAAGAAGAAACCAAGTGGTTCTGGCGTGGGTTTGGCAGCTGAGCGTGGTAACTGGGTATGAGAACAAAAGCTGGTTATGGTAACTGGGTATGGGAACAAAAGCTGGTTATGGTAACTGGGTATGGGAACAAAAGCTGGTTATGACAAAGGAGTGTGAGAACAACAGCTGACTACGATAACTGGGTGTTGGAACAAGAGCTGGTTATGGTAACTGGGTTTAGGAACAACAGCTGATCCTAGTAACTGGTTGTGGAAACAACAGCTGATTATAGTAACTGGGTAGGGAGAACAACAGTTGATTATGGTAACAGAGTTTAGAAACAACAGCTGAGTATGATAACTGGGTGTGGGGACAACAGCTTATCCTAGTAATTGGATGTGGAAACAACAGCTGATTATGGTAACTGGGTGTGAGATACACGGCTGATCATGGTAACTAGGTGGGAGATACACGGCTGATCATGGTAACTGGGTGTGGAAATCAACAGCAGATCCTAGTAACTGGGTGTGGGAGCAACCGCTTATTATGGAAACTTGGTGTGGGATCAATAGCTGATTATGGTAACTGGGTGGGATCCACGGCTGATATTAGTAATTGGGTGTGAGATACACGGCTGATCATGGTAACTGAATGTGGAAAACTACAGTTGATTGTGGTAAATGGGTGTGGGAACAATAGCTGATTATGGTAACTGGGTGGGATCCACGGCTGATATTAGTAATTGGGTGTGAGATACACGGCTGATCATGGTAACTGAATGTGGAAAACAACAGTTGATTATGGTAACTGGGTGTGGGAACAATAGCTGGTAATGGTAACTAGGTGTTGGATCCTTGGTTAAACCTGATAAATAGGTGTGAGATCACGGCTAATCCTTTTAACTGGGTGTGGGACGCACGGCTGATCTTGAAACTAGGTGTGGGACGCACGGCTGATCTTGAAACTAGGTGTGGGACGCACGGCTGATCTTGAAACTAGGTGTGGGACGCACGGCTGATCTTGAAACTAGGTGGGGGACGCACGGCTGATCTTGAAACTAGGTGTGGGACGCACGGCTGATCTTGAAACTAGGTGTGGGACGCACGGCTGATCTTGAAACTAGGTGTGGGACGCACGGCTGATCTTGAAACTAGGTGTGGGACGCACGGCTGATCTTGAAACTAGGTGTGGGACGCACGGCTGATCTTGAAACTAGGTGTGGGAATGACAACCGATTTTGGTACTGTTATGTGGAAACTATGGCTGATCCTGGTGGGAGATCACAGTCAGTCCTGGTAACTGGGTGTAGGAAACGCAGCTGATCCTTGTAACTCGGTATAGGAACCGCTGCTAATCCTGGTAACTTCGTGTACGACTCACAGCTAATCCAGCCAAGCAGGAATGGACAATAAACCTAGCATACTAACTTAACGTGTCCTAACTAGCAAAAGGAGAAGGTAAATATAGTCTCATAGCAGGTGTTGTCGTTAGCGAAGGCATATTAAAGTATCATTTTTGAAGATCTCATTTTGCTAGCAGGAAGTAGCTGAGCAGTTATTTGCCTTGTCGTCTTTCGTAATATATTCATAGGCCTACGAGTATGAACGTTGACTAGCATGAGAAGTGATGTACTCGATAATAAAATTGTTATTTTACCCCAACCAGTTGCTCGATTACATCCTCTTAGTCACCAGTAGCTTCTCTTTGAACCGTTGTCACTAAAACATGATGGATGTCTATACTTCAAGTAGATATGTTTAAAACCCTTTTTTTTATCAAGAAGCCAGTAAGAGTGAAAAATACTAAGACACAATAATAAAACTGCTGGAATAAGCAGATTGTTGTTGTTGTTGTTGAACGTCTATAATGAGGAATATTACGCTTTTGTACGACCTTACAAGTATATTAAGTGTCGGACTGCGTTCGTTTTCCTCATATCCCGATCGTGCCGATGAGGGTGAATCCGTGTCCTCCAGGCGGTTGTGCTATGCTGGGCTTGATCTGCGCGCCACTTACTTCTACGAGGATAACGTCAATTCCCTCACCTCGTTAGTCAAGCTGCCACGAAAACAGCCAGCGTCCAGGAAGACCCACATGGAAGTGAGTTGGGGGTCTTTGTCGGTATATTTTTACCTGACCTTGGCTAACATGTCCGAACAGTATGTTTTGATTTACCAGACGTACTTGCTGGAGGAGGGTTGTCAATGACCTGTGCCACGAAAGCAGCGACAGGAATTGATTGACTAACTAGCTAAGAGAGAATATGGAAGGTCAGGAACATTTGATTTCTTATAAACAAAACAACTCTACATAGATAAAAATGAAGCATACGCACATGTCAATTAAAACAACAACAGAAAACATAAGCAGCTAACATAGCCACAATCAGATTATTCATCATGTCGGACGCTCATCCGTTACCCGGAAAGGAGGGTTTGACTAAGAAAGAGGAAATATGTCTCAATGTTTGACAGCTTTGTGTGTATCTACTGTGCCGGCCATGCTGGATTTTACGACAATGAAATATCCAATAATCTGAGTTTGCAAACGTTTTCATAAGATTAGAAAAAGATTAAAATCAATTAAATCTACCAATAACGATATGTGACTTAATTAATCTGCAATAGATAATTTATCGATCCGCGGGACGATGAGGCTAACGTATGGTCAGGAAAAACACACTGATCCAACAATGTTAGCCAGGGTCAGGAGAAATATAGTGGCCAAGACCCTCACCTGATCTCCTCGTTGGTCGTCGTGAAAACGGCCTGTTGTCGCAGACAACAGTCTGGATAACAAGGTGATGTTCGATGTGATCGGCGTAGTAGTGAGTGACACGCAGATGAAACCAAGCATTGCACAACCGCCTGGAGGACTCCGGTCCACTTCATCAGCACGCTCGGGATGTCAGGAAATACTACATTCTGCCACAAGGTCAGTTTTTTTCAGGGCGCACAAAAAGGGTTAAAAACCCATTAAGGGCATTAGCAACCAACAAAGCATCGATATGCAGATTGCAGGAGTTTGACATCAAAGGCTGATCGAACGAAGCAGGAGTGTGTACAACAAGTGAACTACAGAACTAACAATATGTTTTAAACATCATTTGGAAAGTGCAGTAGCGTAGATTCAATTTACAATAACACCAATTAGAAAATGGCTGATAGAACCGGCTTCATTGCACCTGAGTGCCCCCATACGCCCCCTTAACCAGTGTCATTGCTGAACGTGTCGTCAACAGAGCACAAATTCTGTAGCTCAGGCGGCGGGCCCTTTTTTCTGACTTGATCAGGTACCAATTTTCAGCTGGGTCGACTAGAAGAAGACGTCAGGCCATGACAAAATCTACGACATGTCAAGTCTATCAAACTGAGCAAGACGTGATGTGAACCGGTACATTGAGTTTGTAATCCAAACTCACAACCCCTGGACTACATGTACCTTCTAACATAACATAAAATAACATGACATTATATAATATTATCTTTGTTGTAACAAGTATGTAACAGTTGAGTTGGGACACACATTAAATGAATGCTTCAAATAGTCAAACGGCTTAACATTATATAATATTGATTGCAATATTTTGTTTCCTTATTTCAGTTGACAAATGGACGTGGTCGTTGTATTATTGTGAGTAGTTTATATAATTTACGAAATAAAATGCAGAGTATCCCAAGCAAAATCGGTCCTCCAGACCACGAAAGGAATATTGTGCAACAAAACCTTGCCGCTGGAACTAAGAAAGAGTCCTCGGATGCTACGTGGAACAAGTACTGATATATGGCAGTGAATCGTGGACCATTAGCAAGCAAGATCATTAGAAACAACGGAGATGGGGTTTTACAGAAGAATGCTCCGGATCCCATGGACTTCAAAAGAAGACTAATGAGACAATATTCGAGGAGACAGAAAGACAAAGACAACTTATTACTAGAATCAGAACAAGACTTTCATCCTTTTTTGGGCTTGTTATGAGAAGAGGTGGCTTAGAGCACGTCGTGACAAAGAGAAAGATATCAGGAAAGAGAGACAGAGGAAGGCCGAGAGAGAAGATGTTGGACAGCCTGAGAGAAATGTATGGGCGACAATCAACAACGGAGTTGGTAAACGACACACGTGATAGAAATGAATGAAGGTCATGATTGTCAACGCCAACCGGCAGGGCACATGATGATTATATACAAAATATATCACTGTGGAAGTTTTAACTGAGTTACTTACCAAAAACGAATCGTCGCACAACCCTTGAAGTCCCGATGAGTTCATGGCTGCTCAGTAAGTGTCCAGTGTCACCTGTTCTTGAGATATCACAGGGAATGTGTCACGTCTACTGACAATTAAGTAAATGGTTGTATGATTTAGTCACAAACACGAGAGATGAACAGGTGTGTAATTGAGATCTCCTGAGCCGTGGCGAGGCTAGAGTGCTTGCCAGTAATTGTAAAACGGACCAAGAAAGTATTCTAGATGTGTAGGGATCCAGGTTGTGTGGATGATTATACGTGCGTGATGAGTTATGGAAGTCGAGAAGCCAAGAAATGAAAAGGAACTTATTACCCCACAACACATTCAGCACCGTATAAGGAAGTCTCTAACACGTAATCCACAACGGCAGTTTCGATATGAGATTACTTCAATACGTTCATCAGAGATACAAACCAGCTTCTATTAAATTGAGGAACATTGTTTATTTAAACCGGCAATAAGTCAGCAGTAAAACTGATCTCAAAGCTTGTAATTACTCAATTTAATTTTTTTTACAATTACATTTATACAAATATATGTAAACAATTATATTTATACAACTATATTTATACAATTACATTTATACAATTATATTTATTCAACTTTAGTGATACAATCATATTTGTACAATTATTTAATAAAATTATATTTATACAAATATATTACACAATTATAGTTCAAAAATTATATTTATAAAATATTATTTATACAACTATATTTATGCAGTGATAAATCATACTATATATTATAAACAGTCATTGACTGAGCAATTCAGAAAAGTATGTGCAAAACGGATTATTTCTAAATGCTCTAAATCACTCACAAGCAGCTTTGGGAGTGAACTGGAAATTATTTAAAACGATAGGAATTGTCTAGGTAGACTGTTTGTGTATATTTGTATCTATTAGGCGAAGATCATTTCGCTTGTATCTTGAATTAACTGATTGAAAGCCACTCCTACCGTCTAGTATAACCTTCACAATGCCGCATCTGAGATAAGAGTTTGTGATACAGACACACTGAACTAAAATTATGTTAATGCTTTCGAAGGCCCGTTCTTTAAAAGTAGAAATAAATGTATAATAATCTTATATGCGTTATCATGCGTCATTAAATCAGACCATGCAACACAAATATACGCAATATAATAATCACGTATGGACCATTGCATATCACTGTAATAAAAGTAGCATGTTTGCTACAACATAATCTCTAATATGTCGTTGTTTAGTATTTCTAGATATATATTCTAACCTGTATTACCAGGCTGGATAACCTAGTACAGGAGTCTGAAAGAATGAAACTGAACATAATTGGGGTAGTTGAAACCAGATGGTCGGATACTTCTTCTTCGTCTTCTTCGTACGCTGTCAGACGTCAACTTGAATTTGTTTGATGAAAGCAGCTGTCATCATGAGGCTGTCGACACTGCCATAGAGCTTGTCTAGTGTTGCCACTGGTGATGGCCGCATGTGCTTTCTCTGGTCCTCGTATGTCGGGCAATTTTGCAGCAGATGTTCAGCGATCATTTTCCCTATACCACAGGTGCATTCGTCAGTGCCACCTATCTTCAGTTTATGGTCGGATGCAGGCTTTTTAGAAAATGAGAACCATATATTTATATACCTTGGGGGAGGCACCTACCTCCTACCAGGCGCGTCAACAGGGTTGCGGATTGCTGAAAGGCCTCCTAATTTGGAGGTTAGCTGCGAATAAATAAGCAGCCGTGGACAAAAACGGGTCAGCAGGCATGGAGGCTGTAAGGGGGCAGCTCCTCCACCATGCAAAGACATAACAGGCTAATCACCTGTTTGTCTTAAAAAACGATTACAAGTCAAAACACAGAGAAAACCGGAATGACCTCAACGGCGACGAACAGGCGAGAGGAAAGAGGCCAGGAAAAAGACGGCGGATAGAGCAGTGTGGCGTTCTCTTTGGCAAACCTCTACACCTCACGGTAGAAGAGGAGCGACTAAGTAAGTATATTTATATACTCAGGTGGAGAACAACACCAACATGGCGTTGATTTCATAAGAAACAATGAGCTAAACGGGAGCATTAAGTGATAGTGTACAAACAAGCACAGAGTGATATTGTTAAAAATATGCGCAACACCTTTCGATTTGTCTATAGTGCAAACTGACGCTCCCACACAAGATTACTGTGAGGAGCACATCGAGGATTATTGTGAAGATTTGCAAAAAAGTACTAAAACATGTAAAAACAACGGATATACTAATAGTGTTGGGTGATATAGACGCTAATATTGGAGAAGACAACATGCAAAAGTAGTGGGAGGATTTGGTATTGGAAAAAGGAATGAAAGAGAAGATACTTATACAATTCTGTGAGGATAACCACATTATTGTAAGCAATACTCTCTTTCAACAACACAAGAGGAAGCTATATACAGGGAAAAGTCCGGGTGATAGAAAAAGAAATAGGATAGACTTTGTTTTGATCAGAGACAGATTTAGGAACAGTGTCAAAAAAGTAAAAACATATCCAGGAGCCGATATTAATTCATATCATCAGTCTTAAGTGATAAAATTAAAAATAAGGTTAAAAACCACAAAAATGTGTAATATCAAAATGACTCAACCAGACTGCTCAGCTTTAAAACAACGTGACTTACAAGAACGATATTTAGTGGAAGCGAAGAACGTATATGAGAGTCTCCTAATTGAAAGCACAGAGCAGAATAATAGTGCAAATTCACAAGAAAAAACGCGATCTAAAGTGGGAATCCTTAAAAAACAGCACGAGCAAAGCAAACTGCATAATACAAAATAAGAAAGATCATGCAAAACAAGTATGGATAACTTAGAACATTCTAATAGTTATAGAACTCCGAAAACAAGCAAAAAACTCAAATAATTATAACATGATTGATAAAAACATTAAATCAATATGCATACAGACTAAAGAGAAAGGGTTGAAGAACAAATGTACAGATATAGATGCTATAAGCGCAAAATACAACACTGGAGAACTTCATGAGGAAATAAAAGACCTTTGTCCGTACGAAAAAAGGCCCGAAAAGGTGGGGCTAGTAATAAGGACAAAGAAGGAAATATGTTGTTTGAGACAACAGAAATAACAAAAAGATAGCCGGAATGTTGATGCTCTCTTTCACGATGAACGATGTAGTAAGCCTGAAGTCAAAGATACAGCAGAACCAACAATTCATGAATCAGAATTTAAAAGAGATATTAGAATAATGTAGAAACGAAAAGAGGCTGGACCAGATGACATTGCCATTAAAATTATAGAAGCGCTGAGAGAATTTGGTGTTGATGGAGTAACATATCTTTGCAAAAACATATATGCAGTAGGGCATATACCACAAGATCTAACAATTACTGACTTCATAATGTTGCCCAAGAAGACCAAAGCAGTAGGTTGATGAGCCATGTCACCAAAATACTTCTTACAATTGTACAGAAAAGAATTAAAGGAACGATTATCCAAGAGGTCAGTGCGGTGCAGTTTGGTTTTAAGCAGAACAACGGAACAAGAGAAGGGATTATCTGTAAAAGAATGATTGTAGAAATATGCATACGGATGCAAAGAAAACGAATATGCTTGCTTCATTGATTACACTAAAGCGTTTGATAACGTGAAACATGAACAGTTGATAAGATGTCTGGACGATATCAATCTGGACGGTATAGATAGCAAACGTATCACAAACTCGTATTGGGAACAATTAGTATGAGCACTAGAGATGAGGCGTCGCCTAGTTTAACTATTTAAAAAGGGGTTAGACAGGGGTGTGTGCTCTCCCCTTTGCTTGTAATGTATACACAGAACAGATTTTCAAAGACATAGATGACATGCTTGGATTGAATATAAGAGGAAATATAATATCAAATATGCTGATTATACAATGTTTATAGCAAAGGATCTAGTACATTTGCAGAACTTAATGGATACGAAAACCAGCAAAAGTCAGCAATATGGGTTAGAATTCAACATCAAAAAGACTAAAGTTATGGTGTTCACCAAAAAGAAAGTTCAAAAGCTTTCATCCACATTAATGGAGAAATTCTGAAACAACTGTCAAGCTATGTATACCTTGGCCAACTCATTTCAGCTGATGTCAAATGTGAAAGGAAGATCTTCAAAAAAACTGCAATGGCCAAAAACACATTTAACAGCGTCATAGATACACTTCTGTCAAAGCAGATATCTCAGATCTTAAAAATGAGAATAATAAAATGCTATGTGCAGTGTTATTGCATGGAGTAGAAACAAGAACCCTGACAAACTGGAGAAGCGTATTAAGGCCCTTGAAATGTGGGTATTCAGATGACTTGGACGAGTTTCTTGAAAATATAGTAAAACCAATACTGAGGTTCTGGAACACCTCCAAGTGGAACAGACACTTTTAAAGGAAAATAAAAAAATCAGAAACATGAAATATGTTGGTCATGTCTAGCGCCATGACAGTTTGCTGAAGGTTATTTTGGAGGGAAGAGAAGAGGACAAGAGAGCCAAAGGGCGGCAGGGGTACAGCTGGACAGACTACTTCAGTATGTGGTTGACACAGTTTGACTGCGTGTACCTGCCAGGCGTGAGAGAGAGGGAGATCCATTACTGTCAATCTCCGTTGCTGAGATTATAAGGATTATTTATATATAAATATATGCTTTTTTTTTCTTACTATATATATATATATATATATATATATATATATATATATATATATATATATATATATATATGATTTGGACAATGATATCGAACCCATGATGGAAAAGTTCGCGGAGAACACAAAGCTATGTAGAGGTGTCTCATCTGAAGGCGAGGTAAATATATTGAGCTCGGATTTATGTAAAATTCAAGAATAGTCTGAGCGCTGGCAGATGGGAGTTTAATGTAAATAAATGTACAGTCATCCACATGGATAGATCCAATATGGGATATTATTATACCCATTATACTATTAGGACGATATAAAAGGAAAGGGACCTACGGGTTTTAATAGATCATACAGATAATGGGAGTGAGCAAGTTCAGGTAGCAGTGAAAAAGTCAAATGCGGTGTTAGGTATGATGAAAAGAAACATTAAATATAGGAGCAAGGAATTGATAGTCAAACTGTATAAAGCATATCTATAGACATAGATTTGAGTACCGTGTCACGCGTGAATTAATAATCGTGGAAAGGATATACATCTTTGGAAAGGATACAAAGAAGAACGACAAAACTCATTGTGGTATTCTTAAATTATAGTAATGACGAGAGACTCAGAAAAACCTACCTATATATAGAAAAGAGAAGAATTCGAGATGATTTAATACAGATTATAAGATAATCAAGGAAATGATAAAGCGTGTTTTTCTTCAAATTACAGCAGGGTACAAGTACAAGAAGGGTAGAGTAGTAGGATAGAGTCAGTTTAATGCATTCATAATATATTTGATGCACATAGTTATTTTTAGATCATGTGGTGTAGGTGAAACTGATTATATACAGAATCTGCAGTCGTCTCTAAACCAGTACACAAAATTAAAGTTAACTATGTTTTTGTTTCTTGTTCCTCGTCTCTGGTGATGTCTGTGACTTCTGTTGTTCTTGTAGCGTCGTTCAGGTTGCATTGGGGAATTACAATGATTTTCGAACCGACTTTTAACCAACAGGGATTAAAGGTATTTGGACACATTTGACCGTTATCCACTCAGGGCGAAAGGGTATTTGGATGCACTTTGACTGAATGACTCAACCTTTGAACACGCACGGTTTACGGATCTTTTACTGAACGACTAGATAGTTACTAGGGTCTGTCAGTCAGTGACCAAACCCGCAACACCGCGCTAAAGCAGACAATGGGGACAAATCCAGTTAGCGCATACATTAACTTTCAAGAAATCCGCGCATTATAGCCAGCCTGCATCAAGAGCATATCAAATGTAGGTGTCCGGTCCACGAACACGAAACAGATCACCCACGTCGGTGGATCGATGGTGCCTCTGACACTCTCTGGAAGTTACGCCTAAAGACAGCACAAGCCTCAAATTTAGTGATAACATGCTGCCGAGAATAATTACATTATACATGCAGTTTTATAATGAGAGACAACGGCTCTATCCAATGTGTCACATTAGGCACTTCAGATGTTGCCTATTCAATTACCAAATATAAGTTTATTTCTAAGTTCATTTACCCCTTCAGAACCATCGAAATATCACGATCAATATTAAGATGATTAATTTAAAATGCCCGCACAGTTACCGTTCATTTGAATATGCACACTGACACTACAGCAAAGCAATTCGCACCGAACGCCAAGTGAAAGTCAATAAATTATACATTCATACCAACTCTAGTAGCCAATGTCAAACCTTTTTACTCTTTAAGTCAAACGACATGAGCCAGGACTAGCTCCAGGGCCATGTTGCATGTAGCGTTTTCTACCGAACTTTGTATTTCACAGATCTCTGCCTGCGCTCTTTCTAACAAGTTCATATTAGTTATTCTATTAGACTTATGCAATCCCTGTTTCATGCGCAGCATTCATTGATGAGAACATATACGTTTTTGGTTGCTGATTTCTATTCTTCATGTTTCAAGGCCATACAAGAGAACTGAAGTGGGAAAGAAGATGCATTCAATTGAATAAACGGACAGTAGCGAGCGACTCATAGCTCGAAACTTTCATCAGGGTAAGCGAACAAGAGCTGACCTAGGCTATGTTCCGTCTCCAAGTGGCAGCGTTATAAACAGACTGTACAAGTGTAGTCTGCCTACAAGAATAGGGAAAGTAGTGGGACGGCAAACCTGGTATCTAATAAAACAACTGAAACTGAATGTGTTGGACCGAAAGGTGCAGATATCGAAACGTCGCTGAAACGCTGAAAACGCTGAGAACGAACGCCGAAATAGAAAAATGCACTTTGCGTTGGAGTTAAAGATTTATATTATTGTGTTGAGCTTAATATCTTTTGGTTTTTATACGTTCTCAATACAATGAAAGCACTTCTCGCCTTTCAATCGAAGAAGGTTGCAGTTTATCAAATTAAACGCCGACGAATAATTGCTTAGCCGGTATAACGTACAGAGTGAATTCAAATATTAGGGGCAGGGTCAGTGTATCAGACCGACCCTGACTTCAACCAATTGATATTTACTGTGTCGTATAGTCAATTTATCATCCTTACATTAATTAATTTCCCTCTCACATGAAAAACATAGGAAACACAGACTTCTTCTTCCAATGTAAAAACAGGGTTAATCATTTATTGCTTAACCTAGTCATTCCCATAATTTATCTGTTAATCCAACTATGAGTAAATTCTCTTATCGGAGGATATCAGTAATTAACTTGATGGTATCTCTGGATATAAATCCAGTTAGTTTCGAAGTTCTAATTTGTCCCTTTTCTTCCTAACAATAGTGACTAAACACTAATTAATATCTTGGGTGTTGTGGTCCTCGTTTCTGGTGGCGTAACTCACCTCTGCCAGATTGACAGCTTCGGTCCGTCTTCGCTGTGGAACTAATATCTCATTTATGGTTTGGAAACGTGCTCCCTTGGGTTTTAGACTACACCTTATCACCAAATTTATCTCTTGTGCTATCGGGTAAGCCTACTGTCAATTGTTAGCAAACGAGTGCAATGCCTATGAAATTCAGTCAACTTTCCACCAAATTCTTCTCGTGATATAGGATCTTCCTACTGTAATTTTCAGCATACGATTGCAATGCCTATGAAATCCACAGTCGTCTTTCCATCAAATCTCAAACCGATGTTTATTTTATATCGTGTGAGATGGGCTTGAGATGGCTTGGAGTACGTTTATGAAGTCTGTTAGAGTTGTGTAGTTGTGTTTTGGCTGATAAGCATCTGAGTTGTAAGTACAGCTGTTGCTTCAGCTCTGAAATTTGTACAAGTCTCTGTTGGTAAGGTGTTGTTTTTTTTTTTAATGTGCAGTTGCAAATTAACCAACTGATTAGAACTGATAAAAGGGATAACAATGCCGTCATACATCGTTGGATTATGTATGGCAAGTTGAGAAACCAAAATAAGGCGTTTCTACGAGAGTGAGAGTAAACGTTGGGGAGCAGAGAGGGGCACACATAATAACAACATCTAATATAAAATAGAGTTTGTGACAGTAACTGTAGCTATTAGGTGGTTATCTTAGACCTCTTAAATAAAGGTCGTTATCGTTTTAGACTTTCAATCCCTGCTTTGGAAGGTACAGCAAGGTTGGTTATGGCATAAGTGGATGTGGACATAGAGGCTTTAACAATTCAGAATCTCGTGTGAATCTGTTGTACTGATTAAGTTTGAGTTTGCGGAAGTGAAAGAGATAATCTCATGACCTGAAAGGCTTCCGTTGCGACGACATTGAAAATGGATAGAGGGGACATTTTTAGGTAGATCAATGACAGCCTCATGGATGATGACACTACCATAGATGGAATTGCAATACACATATTCCAAAGTTTAAATTTATAGTGATAAAGTGGATGGTTTTATGATATTTAATTGTGTAATAATAAAGTAGATTAATTTAGGATGTTTAATTTGATAAATAACTAATAAAGTATATATGCTTACAATGTTTAATTTGATAGATAAGCGTCGGAAAGCGGATGGGTTTATGATGTTTTTATAATATGTACATGTCTATTTTGTTCAATTTGATAAATAAGCTGATAAAGTAGATGGGCTTGTCATGTTTAATTTGATAAATAAGTTTAAATAGTAGATGAGAGTTGGTTATGTAGTTTAATTTGATAAATTAACTGATAAAGTAGATTAGTTTATTATGTCTAATTTGAATAATAAAGTGTATCGGTTTATTTGGTTCAATTTGATAAATTAACTGATAAAGAATATGGGTTTATCATGTTTAATTTGATGAATAAGTTGAAAAAGTAGATGTGTTGGTTATGATATTCAATTTCATAAATAAGCTGATAAAGTAGATACGATTACGATGTACAACTTGACAGCTACTTTCTGGATCGAGTTAATTAAATATATATTACTCCTTAAGGGACATCAATTGTCATGTAGCGTTTGATTGTAAAGACCAATTAACAACGCTGAGTTGAGAATACCTGTATTAGGGAACATATATTTTAGAACTATTAAATTAGGACATTTAGGCAAAATTGATTTCTAAAATAAGTTTAGATAAGACAAATAATGTCATTGTTCATAAATATGTGTTCGATTAATTGTATCGATCTGTCTATGGAAAGTCTTCGTTTTCTTTTTCGATCGCCTTCAAACACCAACCTGGATGCACTGGGCCGGCAGGCGCAAAATAAAAACAAAGTGCAATGCACACCGCCTTGGGGAATAAACAAATAAGGAGAATGCAAAAACAAACGGAAAAAAACCACAACACCAATATGTATGATTTCAGTCAAGGCTGTATCCAACTCGTGAATCAGGAGAATTTCCCACATTCTCCGTAGAAAGAAGCAGACTGCTGTAAAGTGTAACTGGTTTATTAAACTTACTTAAACTTAACGTCTTTATACTGGTTTAGAAGACTATGTAGAGTCATATACAACCAGTTTCATTTACATTTCCTTGGTCTAAAAGATATGCGCATCAAATATATTCGTAAATGCATTGATTGTCCTTGCCTCCACTACTTCATGTGGCAATGCATTTCAAGCATTTCCCACTCTCTGGCTAAAAAAATATTTTCTAACATCTAATCTGGACATTTCTTAATTTAATTGGTAATTATTCCATTTTGTTCTTGTAGGTGGTTGTAGGTGGTTGTAGGTGGTTGTATTTTGGAAAACTTGTTATCCTTTCCTTTGATTAACTTATAAACCTGTGTCACCTCGAATTTCAGCGATGTGTGAACAAGCGTTCTGTAACAAGTGTTCAGCCGACAAGGGACCAGTCCTATAGGTCTACATATTCAACATCTCAATCTTGAAATGATATTAGAGATGGCTTAACGATCTGTTTTTCCCTTTACTTAATTTGCGATTAATCTTCTTCTTCCACAACCATGTGATTCGGTGATAAATACTATCCTCTATTACACAAAAATCGTCTCTCTCTTTCTCTCTCTCTCTCTTTCTTTCTCTCTCTCTCTCTCTTTCTCTCTCTCTTTCTCTCTCTCTCTCTTTCTCTCTCTCTCTCTTTCTCTCTCTCTTTCTTTCTCTCTCTTTCTTTCTCTCTCTTTCTCTCTCTCTTTCTCTCTCTCTCTCTTTCTCTCTCTCTCTTTCTCTCTCTCTCTCTCTCTCTTTCTCTCTCTCCCTCCCTCTCTTCTCTCTCTCTCTCTCTCTCTCTCTCTCTCTCTTTCTTGGTCAGAGCGTTGCTTAATAATTGCGTTGGATCTGAGGAAAATAATGCGCATTGAGATAAATGGAGAAGATGAAGGCTCTATATTTAACAGCTATTAAAAGATAGGCACATCAAATGCTGTTCTCATAAAATGTATGTCTTCAATATACCTGTATCGACATTACGCTCCACCTATTGTTAACTTATGAAAATCAATATCAATAGGGCAACTTGCGTTACAAGTTACGGTTATAGAGATATCCTATATGTTTATGTTTGTTTTATTTTCATTTCATGAGATGCTTTGAAGCGAAACCGTTTGAGAGTATTTATAAAAAGGAAACATTGGGGGATTAGGAACTGAACTCCCTCTCCTACAGTCTGAACTCAATGGCCATTTAATAAGGGGGGGGGGGGGGGCGCAACACACCTGTATATCTAAGCGCGTAGAAATATGCGACTAAGAAAAGTTGTGAATATGGCTTGTAACTTTATCCTGTAACACACGTTCCGTTCCTTCAAAAATTACATCTGCAAGAGGATAACGTGTTTTACCAGATGCTTCATGTAAGGAGCCACCAGAATTAGTCAATTGTTATGTATGTAGGAGGCCAAACAGACAGGAAGAACTCTTACTTTTGAGAGTAATGATATTCTATATATTATACTATTTTACAGAAGCTTGATATCATTTTAAAATCAATTAAATATGTATTATTTCTAGAACTAAACATTTTTGAATTTTATCTCAAACTAAAAATTATGTATTATATCTGTAACTGAGAATTATGTATTCTATCTAAAACTAAACAATGTGTATTCTATTTAACACTAAAAAAGGTGTATTGTTTGTAGAACGAAAAATTGTGTATTCTATTTATAGCTAAAAAATACTAAACATTCTTACTAAAACTACAAATTTTGTATTGAATATAGAACTAAAAAAACTGACCATTCTATTTAAAATTAAAAATTGTGTATTCTATCTCAAACCAAAAATTGTTATATTCTTCATAAAACCACAAAAAAACAACAACTGACCATTCTATTTAAAACTAAAAATTGTGTATTCCATCTCAAACGAAACATTGTTAAATTCTATATAAAACAAAAACAAATTGTGTATTTTATATAAAACTACAAATTGTGTTTTATATTTAAAACTAAAATCTTTGTTCTGAATGTAAAATTAAATTATATGTATACTATCTATATACTAAGGTACCGCATAAGTCAGCTTTGATGGCGCCTCCCATGACCTATCCGAACTAAAACTATGCTACAGTATAACTTAGTAGATGATGTACTATATAATGAGAATTTTATTCTGAAAACCTTACCAGTAACCCATCTGTACAAATGGGTCTCCTATTGGACAATACGCATGCACCCTCTGTGGTGAGGAAGGAACAAGCGCCGTGCTGAACAGACCAGGGAAAAGAGAACCTACATTCGCCGCAACATGAAAGTCGAGACCAATCGTAAAGGCACAGTGGCTCAGGACAGTGACGATCAAATTATCTAGAACTTGGGGTCACAGGTCTAGAGCCTAGGAGAACTCGGCCTAACCAGTAGACAATTGGTTGCGGGGAATGGGCGTAGTAAATCCTACCGTGGCTTCGGTAACTTGGATCGTTGCTAATGCATCCTCTAAATTATTTAATGACGGGACAGTACATTTCTGGTTTCTGCATGGGGTGGGAAGAAAATCCACAGACTCATCAGACAGAAAACGCCAAATTAAGGGAAGAACAAAATTTTTTAATTTTACAAACGAGCTCGGACGACACCTAGGTCATCAAGGTCTGCGCCTGGCAGTGGGTGACCAGGCTGCAATAGGTGAAAAATGGACTACTGGAAACAAACATAAACATACTAACACGAGACTACCTAAGAGGAAGCACGTGCAAACACAAGATAACACGCGTTCATTTAACGTTCTACAGTTAAACATTTGTGGCCTGAGAAATAAGAAGCTTGAGCTTGCCAAGGATTTTGGTCAGCCTCAGGGTTCATGTGGCTCTCCTGCAAGATACTCTGCTCAAAGACATTGACATAAACTTGACAGGATACACTAGCTATGCCTGTGAGTGCACTAATTGCCGTCGCATAATTACCTACATCCGAAATTACATTCAGGGATACGTCATACATATAACAGCCCATTCCACAGACATACAAAATAAATCACTATCTGGCACACAGGATCAAAATGCATTATTTACAACATATACAGCCCAGCCCCCATAGAGGACTTGCAACCTGCCTGATCTGCACGAAATACAATATCACAAAACACACCTTGCAGGTGACTTCAATGGACACTCGCTATGGTTCGCTGGCCCTGACGCTAGCAGTCAGCTATGGGTCGCGACCACTGCAGCCCAAGCGCTGCTCAGCATCTTGAACCCGATTTTTAATTCAATATCTGTGGACGTTTCTACAGCATGAAGTAGCCAGTTCCACAGTGAACTCTCCTTAGTACATGCTTAGTAGGTTGGAGTGTTGCTACTCTTTGCTCCTTTTGTGAGCCTTGACAGCACTAGCGCACAGGTTCCCAACCCATGAGTCCCGACCCCATTTGTGATCGTGAAGTGTTTTTTTTTTTTTTTTGGTGGGATCGCCGGCTAAAACAGTGAACTAAATATATTTGGATTTTAAGGTGATTATAATTGTTAATCTGTGTCTTAAAGCTTGAATAGTTTTATAATTTAAAAAGATCCAATATAATCTATGCAAATATGAGTAGTTTTATATTGTGTGTTCCTAGTGAACACTGAAGCGACCCATTGTCATATACATCAACGCAGGAATTCCAGAGTGTTTGCATAAACATTTCCTGTGAAACAAAAAAATCATTACTTCCTGCACAGAGATTTGTTCATGTAAGCAAATTCCGCGATATATAATAGATCCGATGTTTTTGTCGTCAATAAGATGGCAAGATACTGAAGAGTGCATGAGCTGCAGCTGTTGGCGACCTATAGCTGACTGAAAGCGTTAGGGCTAGTGAATCAGATCTGCCTGCTAGCGTTAGGGCTAGTGGACCAGATCTGACTGTTAGCGTTAGGGCTAGTGGACCAGATCTGACTGCTAGTGTTACGGCTAGTGAACCAGATCTGACTGATAGCGTGCGTTAGGGCTAGTGAACCAGATCTGACTGCTAGCGTTAGGGTTAGCGAACCAGATCTGCCAAGACAATTTTACACATCCATATAGTCCTTTCTCGATTTGTCTGCCGGGGTCTTTGTTTATGACAAGGACAAGAATAGCACCACTACCTCACAAAGAGCATATCGTAAGAGGCGACTAACTGTGTCACATGGCATAACACCTGTCATGGTTTGCTGGTTTATTTAGAGCAGCATAGATGGCGCCTAACAGGCTGCCGGTCTACTTTGCTCTAGTGTTTGAGTCTATTAAGATGAACTCGTACATCGGTTAACCATCAAACGCAGCGGAGTATTAAGCTGCACAAGTCTAGCTCGCTAAGCAGGAATTCTCCCGGCTTATATCTAGCTCATACCAGAGCTGGGACCTGTACAAGGGCATCTGCCCCTGTAGAAGTACAGGTCGACTAAGGACTAAGAAGAACGTAGTGATCCTGGACAACATATTGCAACAGAGCAGACTGGCTGGTGAGAACGAATCGAAGAGGGAAGGCCAACCCGGTACTTAAAAGCGCCTGCTGAAGTCAGATGTGTCGGACGAACACGTTGCATTCTCCGGAGCTCCTGCTACATCCTGCTACTTGTTACGCGATTTCAGGGCTTGATAACGGGAGATTGAGAACGAATGAAGAAGAAGAAGAAGAAGAAGAAGAAGAAGAAGAAGAAGAAGAAGAAGAAGAAGAAGAAGATGAATCGATATCGTAATTCAGAAATATGTAGCAAGTTAAAATTATATTGCATATATATTATAGCAAACAATCGGGATCAAGATGCTAAGCAGCGCATGAGCTGCAGTGGTCAGCGACCCATATCTGACTGCTAGCGTCAGGGCAAGCGAACCAGAGCTGCCAAGACCCTTCTACACCTCCACACGGTGATCCTGGATAACAGGCTGCAACAGAGAAGACTGGCTAAGGAAAAGGGATCGACGAAGAAACGCTAACCCGGTACTCAAAAAATGCTTGCTGAAGTCGGATGTGTTGGACCGAAAGGTGCAAATATCGCAGTCAAGCTGTAAACTACGACAAAACGCATTCCGATCTCTGGCCTACATTCTGCTACTTAGGCCCGTGTCAGGGTTTGGTAGCGGGAGATTGAGAACGAACGTAGTCAAGTCAAGCCATACCAAAAAATCTATTTTCGATTTTTAAAAATGTTTTACTCTATTAATTAAAACGCCTGTTTTTAATGTATCGGGGTCGCAGGTCAATTTGCTTCTATAAGATAGGGTCGCCACTCGAAACAGGTTGGGAACTTGCATGAAACTTGTGTTCTGGCAACTGACGCTAAAGTTGTTGTTTCGAAGTTTCGAATGCCTACAATGAGTAGGTTTACTCTTTTGTGTTGCCCTGAAAAGGACGTTTAGTGGCGGGTTGAAGTAGCTTGCCTCAGATCACCAGCGTGCTGTGAAAACTAAAAGACGATACGAAGTTTTCAGCTTCTCAATTCTTTCTAGTTGTAGAGAATAGATCCACATCATATGTGTCTGCATATTCTGGGCTTAGTTTTATTGTTTCTTTAAGGAATCCACATTTACCATTTCTCGATTGAAAGCGTTTGAACGGTGCCGTGGTACTGCATTTGGGTCTGTTTGTTAAGGGACCAGACTAGGTATATGTTATCGGTCTTCTTAAACTGGCTCAGCTGTAAATGGCATCACGTTAACTGTTTAGGAAGGAAACACAACGAGGAAGGAGACTAGCCAACCACCCTCCCCCCCCCCCTTCGCCCCCTATCCCTTCTCATAGAAGTTAACACGAAGTTCAATTATGTCTCTAACACTTTTTTCCCGACAGCATAAACTGCTTAGGGACTACCTTTACCGTTTTCTTCTTCTTCTCCTTCCTCTTCTTCTTCTTCTCCTTCTTCTTCTCCTTCTTCTTCTTCTTTTCTTCTTCTTCTTCTTCTTTTTTTCTTCTTCTTCTTCTTCTTCTTTTTCATCGATACTTGTGTCTTTCATCTACTATTTCATTCCCCCTCTCATTGTCTTTGTCTTTTTATTTTTCATCTTTTTCGTTGGCCTTCGTGGGCGTAAAATACGTTATACCGTATTTTATACTCTTTTTTTAATGACTTGTTCGAATTATTTTCTAAGGTTGAGTACGATGTACTGTTTTGCGCCCGACGGCTTAGTGCAACAGACTTCAGCACATATTATTAGTAAGTTTAGTTTCAATAGACGTCCGACTTTGCCGTTTCATCAAGCCGAACACAAGCAAGTTTGTATCACTTCGCTGAGACGCGATTGTGTGACAGTTGGACCTTTTTCCAACCAAAGACTGTCGCAAACCTCACTACGCAGGCAGGAGGTGGTTTCAAGTCTTTCCTGATTGCAGATGTCATAGCAGTTTGTTTAAAGTTACAGCTGGTGGTTTAAATTTATAGCAGTGGGTTTTATGTTACAGGTGGTTTGATGTCATAGCAGTTTGTTTAAAGTTACAGCTGGTGGTTTAAATTTATAGCAGTGGGTTTTATGTTACAAGTGGTTTGATGTCATAGCAGTTTGTTTAAAGTTACAGCTGGTGGTTTAAATTTATAGCAGTGGGTTTTATGTTACAAGTGGTTTGATGTCATAGCAGTTTGTTTAAAGTTACAGCTGGTGGTTTAAATTTATAGCAGTGGGTTTTATGTTACAAGTGGTTTGATGTCATAGCAGTTTGTTTAAAGTTACAGCTGGTGGTTTAAATTTATAGCAGTGGGTTTTATGTTACATGTGATTTGATGTCATAGCAGTTTGTTTAAAGTTACAGTTGGTGGTTTAAATTTATAGCAGTGGGTTTTATGTTACAAGTGGTTTGATGTCATAGCAGTTTGTTTAAAGTTACAGCTGGTGGTTTAAATTTATAGCAGTGGGTTTTATGTTACAGGTGATTTGATGTCATAGCTGGTGGTTTTATGTCATATTAGGTGGTTTGATATCAGAGCTAGTTGTTTTATGTCGGTGTAGGTGGTTTGATGTCATAGCAGGTGGTTTGATGTCATAGCAGGGGGTTTGATGTCATCGCAGGTGGTTTGATGTCATCGCAGGTGGTTTGATGTCATAGCAGGTGGTTTGATGTCATAGCAGGTGGTTTGATGTCATAGCAGGTGGTTTGATGTCATCGCAGGTGGTTTGATGTCATAGCAGGTGGTTTGATGTCATAGCAGGTGGTTTTATGTCATCGCTAGTGGTTTGATGTTAGAGCCAGTTGTTTTATGTCGGTGTAAGTGGTTTGATGTCATATAAGGTAATTTGATGGCATAATATGTAGTTTGATGTAACAGAAGGTAGTGTGATGTAATAGCAGGTGGTTTGATGTCATTGAACGTGGTTTTATGTCAGAGCAGATAGTTCGATGTCATAGTAGGGGTTGTTATGTTATATAAGAGGGTTTAATGTCATATCAGGTAGTTTGATATAAAATCAGGAAATTTAATGTCAAAGCAGGTGGTTTGATTTTGCATGTGATTTAATGTAATAGTATGTAGTTTTATGTCATAGAAGGTAGTTTAATGTCAAAGCAGCTGGTTTGATATCATATCATGTGGTTTAATAATGTCGCAGGTGCTCTGAGGTCATGAGCAATGGTGAGTGCCGGTTGGATTCTGAATTTGGATGGACAAATTGTTGACTTTTCTCTATGATTATGAATGTTTTTAAACGTGAATTGTTGGTTTTCTGTGTAAGTTCAACACCAACGTTCACTTAAGGAACAATCTATGTTTCATGTCGTGTCTGGTCAGTAATACTTCTTCTTCTGCGTTTGTTCTCAATCCCCCGCTACCAAGCCCTGAACAGGGTTTTGTAGGTAGCAGGATGTTGTCAGGAAAACGGAGTACGTTGTGTTGCTAGTGTATAGCTTCACTGCGATATTTGATCCTTTAGGTCCAACACATCGGTCTTCGACAGCGGTCAGTACTAATTGAAAAGATATGTGTCGTCGAAAGTTTCAACGCCTTTATGTAATGTTGATTCCCAAGCAGCTCTATCTTCAACCATTTTTTCGCACTTTTGAAAACTTCTGAGTACTTTCATTGAAGCCTTGGATATATATTTATATCAAGCGTTGGTCTACCTACAAGTCTCCTCTCTTCCGTTCGTTCACCGAATAGCATATGTTTGGCTATACGGTTGTTTTCCATTCTCCTCACATGTCCCAGCCATCTCAGTCTTCTATTACTGAGTGTCCCCATAATGGACTGCAGGTTGGCACAATACAATATCTCCGTGTTTGTGATTTTGTCCCGTCACTTGATTTTCATTATTTTGCATAGGCAGAGAAGAGGAAATATGTTGTGTGTCTCAAGTAAGTGGTCTACGTTTTAGAACCATACAGTAAAGTATTCCCTCGAATTAATTGATGCCAACTGTGGACAACATTAGAATGTTATGGAGTAACCCGTGTACTGCAAGGTTGTCTATCTCCTTTACCGTCTATCACATATAAAAACAATATATGTTTTAAAAAATAAAAATTTGTATAAAGCGAACATTAGTGAGGGAAACAACCTTAGTGATCACTTAAATGAACTTCTCTTTGCTGATGACCAAACACTAACAACAACATTAGAAATCTTATTGAGGTCTGTATGGATTCCTGAATGAAAATCAACAGAGAAAATCGAAGACGATGATTTAAGAAAAGAAATAGAAACAACAATATCCAGACAAAACCACCAAGTGAAATAGGTGACGTTTCACGTACCTGGGTAACATGATTTCAGCAGATGGCAAAGGAAACACCGAAATCCAAAATATGTAATAAACCAAGTCAAATCATTGGACAAATGTCCCCGACATTAATATGCAAGCACGTGATAATGGATACAAAAAGACCGCTATACAACAGAAAGTTCCTACCCCCAATGTGTTATCATTACCATAATTAGATATTAACAAAGAAAGTTAAAACGATTCACTGTTACAACAGAGATCAAATGCCTGCGCAGAATGCACGGAGTAACAAGAATGAATAGAATCAGAAACAAAGATATTAGGAGACAGGTAGTTAAAACACTAGTGATAGACTTCGCCAAGAGACAGCAAACCACATGGTTCGGCCACGTAAGACGTCAAACACAGGAAAGTATCCCCCATAAAGCAATACTTTATAGATGTAATAGATACAAAGTCGATGGACGACTACGCAAAAGAAATGACAGAATCAGTAAAGCTCATACTTGAGCCCGGTTAAGAAATATCTTCATAAACTGACGCTGAAAGGCACAGGCAGAAGAAAAAGCGAAAAGAAAGAAGATGGCAGCATTGTTACGATTACGCAGTTAGGTTGCAGTTTGATGTTGTTTAATGTACACAGTGAGTAGGTTTACTCTTTTGTGCAACCTGAAAATGACATTAAGTGGCGGTTTGTTGTAGCTTTCCTCACATCCCAAGCGTGCTGATGAAGGTGGGCCGGGGTCCTCCAAGCAGTTGTGCTATGATGGCTTCATCTGCGTGTCGCTCACTACTATGGGGATCACATCAATCCATCACCTTTTTTGGCAAAGAAATTAATATTGAAGTTGTGTGATCTTTTGGTCATAATCCCTTGTTGTAAATGTCGTTAACACGTTGGAAATGTAAATCATGTAAAGTCTCTCCCGCTGCTTTGAGTAGCTCGATAGGTAACTCATCTATCCCTGGTGCTTTGTTGTTCGGGATTAAAGAAAGTGCCTTATTAAATTCTTCTCTGGTTATAGGTAATCTCTCTTCTGTTAATGGAATGTCATTTAGTGGTCTGTTATCTTGATACAGTCTCCCATCATCGTACAGTTCCTTAACATATTCTCTAAATCTCATTTTTTGGTTTTCTGGGTCTGTTATTGGTTTCCCATTCTTATCATTAATCATCCGTGATTGTATGCCCTTAGGTTTACGAAACGATTGTTTTACTTTCTTATGGATTTGATCAAATTTACATGTTCTCTCATCTTCAATTTCCCCCCATTGGCCTATCCACCCTTTTGTCTATCGCCATCTTGCATTTGCGATCTACTTCATTCTTGGAAAGCTGAAACTGAAAAAATGTCATTTTCTGTATTAATGTTTTTTTTTCATTTTCGCCTGTTCAGCATTTAAGATGTTTCTCACGATGTCTTGTTTTCTATTTTCTTGCTACCCAATGCTGTCTCTGCTATCTCTTTTACAGCCTCTTTACTATTCTGCCACTGGTTATATATTTAATCAGAAACATGTAGTTTCCATTAAAACAGCAGTCAACTCGTTTAAAATCACTTAAATTCAAATTTGCAATTTTCCTAGTTTTTCTCTGTCGTAATTGGTCTGGTCTTTCAAAAAAATTAAATTATGATATGTATCAGCATCCGCACCAGGGTAAGAACTTGATTTTTTAACTTTATTTATATATCCGTTTCCACTATGATGTAATCTATTTGATATCTCCCCTGATTCTAATGACTTGTCTATGTATATTTCCTTCTATTTGTCACATGATTCTGGTGTTTGTTATTATGTAGTTTTCCTGATGCAACAGTCTATTTGTCTTTATCCTCTTTCATTCCTAGTACTTAGCCCATTTTTCCCAACTATGTCCAGCTCAGAGCCCATGCCAACATTGGCACATCATGAGTGTATTATATTACATTCCACACTTTGATATTTTCCCTCTTCTCTCCATCGTACCTCCCTCAGTCCAAATATATTTATTTGTAACCTTCTCATCTCCATTGTGATGTTCTCCAACTTTTGCTTGTCATCATTGTACGAAAGTTTCACGTACCTTTATTGACACAAGGATTTCGCTTGATGACGACCCGAGATGCCTTGTTTCTTCTCTTGCCGGTAGTGGTTTTTATATGCGACATATCAAAACCGATTAGGGGGAATTGAATGTGGTGGTTTCCTATTGCCTTTAACATCCATCTGGGTGGTTTGTGACCGCCGCCTTTTGTCAGCCATTTCTAACCGACAGGACAAGTGAGTGCCTTCCTCTGCTCGTCTACAGAGTTGACCCCTTATACCCGTGGTTACTCGGTCTACAAGGCCCTGCTATGCTCATCCGCAGAGTTGACGACTTATACCCGTGGTTACTCGGTCTATAAGGCCCTCCTCTGCTGGTCCACAGAGTTGGCCACCTATACCCGTGGTTTCTCGGTCTACAAGGCCATCCTCTGCTCATCTGCAAAGTTGACCACTTTTACTGGTGGTTACTCGGTCTACAAAGCCCTTCTCTGATAATCCGCATAATTTACCCCTTATACCCGTGGTTTCTCGGTCTACAAGGCCCTCCTCTGCTCACCTGCAGAGTTGACCACTTATAACGGTGGTTACTCGGACTACAAGGATGCATTAGCCGCACCCTGAGCGCTGTCATATTTCTACCACTTAGGAGGAGCATATAGGAATTTCTCTCCAACTAATTGAAACTCTAATTTGCGTACACTGTAGCAAGTGGATTCCTGCAGTCATACTCTGGGGCTGCTTCCATAGCCTTTGGCTGTCCCCAGCTCAATTGTAAGGCAGCAGTTGATGGTCGATGTGTATACAGCTTGAGACCGCTAAGTAAGAAACCGCGACATCACATTGGACAATCGTGACGTCATGACACTCCCTAGCTATTGCCGTTCATGAAGACAAAATGGTGTAATTCTCAACAAACGCAGATACTCATGCAAGCATAGTGCTTCAGAACAACAAAGAACACATTCAGAAAAGCGTTTGACACTATCACGATACACATATCACCCCCAGTAGTGAGAAATGCATCATGAAATTCACAACTTACTATTGTTTTTAAAAGTGTGACGCCATCTTGAACCGGATATACACATCTTGAATCTGTGATAGGGTAGGCTAAGATGAGTAGTTATCTTAAGAGTTTACTGACTCATAACATAGACTCTAGGACGTCTCATTTCAATCACAGAAAACACTAAAACTATCGTTCATCATTAAGACAAAATAATATAATTTATTTGCATGAATAATTGTTATCCAATATCAACAAATGAAAAGAACTTCTAACTAAATACATATCATATACTAAACAAACGCAAAGGATTCAATCACTAGCTGTTGATGGTACCTCTGAACTATTATGTCCAGGTTCTAAGTCTCCTATTTTAAATAACATAAATCCTAACAGTCTAATTCAGACGTATTACAAACCATTATCTTCTGCCGTCTTCCGGGTCGTTTTCATTGGTGATGATCTGCCGTCCTATGACAGGTTTGACTACTGTAGGCTGTCGAGCGTATAAACATGGGTTAACAAATGAACTCCCGAGGGAGAATAAAGACTTCGCGATTGTAAATCCATTTATGCCACCATCAGTTTCAGGAACCAAGTGACTTCGAGATGTTATCCCAAGGTTAAGAAATAACCCTTTTTTGCCACGACTAGTTTCACGAAAGAAGAGACCTCGGAATTGTATTCTAGTATTCAGAAAGAACCCCTTTTGCCACGATTAGTTTCACGAAAGAAGAGATCTCAGCATTTTTTTTTATTCAGAAAGAACCCCTTTTGCCACGACTAGTTTCACGAAAGAAGAGACCTCGGAATTGTATTCTAGTATTCAGAAAGAACTCCTTTTGCCACGACTAGTTTCATGAAAGAAGAGACGTCGGAATTGTATTCTAGTATTCAGAAAGAACCCCTTTTGCCACGACTAGTTTCACGAAAGAAGAGACATCGGAATTGTATTCTAGTATTCAGAAAGAACCCCTTTTGCCACGACTAGTTTCACGAAAGAAGAGACCTCGGAATTGTATTCTAGTATTCAGAAAGAACCCCTTTTGCCACGACTAGTTTCACGAAAGAAGAGACGTCGGAATTGTATTCTAGTATTCAGAAAGAACCCCTTTTGCCACGACTAGTTTCACGAACCAAGAGACGTCGATTGTAGCAGGGCCACCATTCTTCCAAAAGACACTAATGCAATGGTACTGTAGAACAGTTGGACTGCCTTCTATATCAATCTCAATTCGTAACCAGACAAATCTACACATTCGTATGTGATCAAATCCCTTTCCCTTATTGTTTGCACGGTATACATCTTTTGCACCTTTGAGAGTAAATGCACGGCGCTATGTACATGATGAGATAACCACCCGGTAAACTCTCTCTCTCTTTCTCTCTCTCTCTCTCTCTCTCTCTCTCTCTCTCCGAAATCTCTTAATTTCTCTCCACATAGTCTTTTATTGACTCTTTCCTTAGCTCTAGAAACAAAGCATGACTATGTAGTGGTCCTCCCGGTTGGCTGATTAGCAAATAATCTAATTTGATCCCACCCGTGTAAAATCTTATTGGCTGTCCTATATACAAGTCAATGCTATTCTAAATGGTATATCCCGACGTGCGAGTCCTTGTTGTCAACCAAACCCACCATCACTTATGTCTGGTACCACAATGCTCAATCTGACACCTACCCCCAATCGTGACAAGTTTTCCTCCTATAGGGAATATTAACTGCTCGCTCCCTGGTCGGCCTAGTGTCAACACCGGCGATACTTGACCTTGGAGTGAGCTGTACTCCTCAACCAGCATTCAGGCAACATTTGATTCCCAGAGAGTACAGTCTCCCTCCCCCATTTCCTCTGCACTATACGCTTATGCTCCACAAGGAACTGTTACACATCTATAGTGATATATTCGCGGTCATAAACTTATTTAAAATATGGAAACATTATATTCAAGCTGGGGCAACGTGGCCTAGGGGTGAACATGTCCGTTTTCACAATCCCTACGCACACGATTCGAATCCCATCGCGTCGTTTGTCAGATACGAGTTCTGCGATTGTTTCTTAACGTTCCTAGAGTAATGGCACCTACCTGTAAAAAAACGTATAACAGTCAAATAGGCGGTGATTGTACGAGCGGAGTTTAAGTCAAACCGGGAATTTTTTTGAGTGAAGATAAATTTTTTTTTTCAAGTAGTGAATATGGCATTTATTTGTCGATAAACTCTTCCAACATTTATGTTCGAATCCCAGCGTTTAAGTAATGGTTGAAAAGCTTCAACGTAGAAAGATTTGTCAGCATACATGAACCAATTCAAAACAGCTTGTTTCACTTCGTGATGAATGCTGAAATGCTGACCTCCAGTCAATTCTAATAGGGGTCAAAACAAATGGAAATTGATTGAAGCGAGGTTTTGGTTGTAAGATAGATGTGGCAATACCTTCCAGCCGAGTTGCTGCATATTACACATAGTGCGGTGAGCCGTATGAGGTTGATCGTAATCTTACAGGAGCAGGACGCCCTTTGTGATCAAATCAAACGTGAACTAACCATCCGAAAATGCAAATCTTCATGAATAAGTGTTCACCGTACCAAGTGAAAGACTTGCCTCTTGTGCAATTTTGCTACAGATTATACGTCGACTTTCTAGGATAACGCGTTCCACAATGGGAATATTCACAAGAATGAATGTGATGGGTTGAAAGCCACTACGGCCGGAATCATCATTCACAGATGTACGGCCTTCTGTAACACGTTTACACTATTCAATTATCTTACTGCGACTGAATATCTCTTCATCGTATCGTGATTGCAGTCTTCTGTAAATTTCCGCAGGTTTCGTGCCTTCTTTAAAAAAAAAAAACATCATCACAACAGGCTGTTCCATGCAAGCACTAATAGTGTTGTCCGCTACTTTTATTTATTTGTCACTTGACGGGCCCATGGCAAGTGGGCCCCCTAGCAGTAATAGGACACAAGTGTTCCTAATTAATGATAGTAGTTCCAGCACGTTATAACACATTCAGGTAGAACTTAGAACTAGAACAAAAAATCTCAGTCTGATTTCTGTCAGAGGCCAAAGGCCGAACACACAAAAGGTGGATAACATATGCAGTAAAGCTTATAGTAGAGCCCGACTAAAAAACATCTTCATAACCTGAAAGGCACAAGCAGGACAAAAAAGTGAGAAAAAAAGAAAATAACAGAATTATTGCCATTTGCGTAGTTAGGTTGCTGTTTGTTGTTGTTGAAGGCCGGCAATGAGTAGATTTACTCTTTTGTGCGCCCTGAAATGGACGTTATGTGGCGGTTTGTTGTAGCTTTCTTCACATCCCGAGCGTGTTGATGAAGGTGGAACGGGGTCCTCCAGACGGTTGTTCTATGCACGGCTTCATCTGTGTCGCTCACTACTGCGGGGATTACGTTGATCCCTCACCTCGTTAGCCAGGCTACCATGAAAACAGCCCGTTTCCATAAAGGACTACGGGGCCAGTCGAGGTGAGGGTCTTGGTTAGTATATTTTACCTGACTCTTACTAACATATCTGATCAGTATGTTTTGCTTGGCCAAATGTTAGTCTTCCTACCCCGCAATTGTCGTTGAAAGTGATAGTTGTTTGAGTGGTACTTCCCCTTGCCTTAAAACTGCAGTTATAACATATGATTTAAAGTGACAGAAAGTGGTTTGAAGTCGTAATTGCTTCTCCTGGATTCTTTATTAGCTCAGCCTGCGCGGAGCATTTTTGGTTTTAAGACGCAGAAACTCTCACTTGCGCTCATTCTCTTAATTGTAGTAACACTCGCGATGCGATAAGGCGGATTGAAGTGTTGTCAGTGGCAACGCGTTGCTCACGCAGTGAAGCCATTAAGAAGTATTTCAAACCTCACCCGTAATTCAACTCTTGGCTAGGACAGTATTTTTTTATCGTAATATTTAAATAAACGTGCAGTATTTGGTATAAGCATTACATAACATACGAATGAATTGTATTTACAACCTCATTTATCCTCTCTAATAGTTACTAATCAGGTGTAGAAACTTCATTTAAGAATATAGTTTTTTTTTTAAACACACACACAAGTGAATACAAGTGTTGGTATTTTTAAATTTTAAATCACGCTAGTCTGTAATTAATGAAGGTGAAACTATCAGTACAGGATAACTCTTTACTTGTTACAGTAATAACAATTGTTATCACATTGGAGTTATTTTCCTCTTACGAGTACACACACTGTCAGTTCTGCAAGTTAAGATCGCTTTTTTAATTGCAAATGGGAATATTTACTTTAATAAACGGGAGTGGTTCTTAAACAACTATGAACCTCAGCAGATTTGAGGAATTTTGTGGTGGCACATTCTGGGTAAGTACTAAAATCATATACGTCGTTCTCTTGTTTTTAAACATAAACATATGTGTACACCCACAGATATACATACACAAAATACAACACAAACAGAAAGACGCTCACGCATGCACGCATACATGCATGCATGTATATATATACATACATACATACATACATACACGCATGCATACATGCACGCACGCATGCACGCACGCACGATCGCCCACGCCCAGGCGCACGTGCACGTGCACGCCCACGCGCACGCACACGCATACACACACGCACACACACACACATACACACATACATACATATGTATATACGTGCATACGTGCATACATACATACACACATAATACACACATAATACATACATACATACATACATACATACATACATACATACATACATACATACATACATACATACATACATACATACATACATACATACATACATACATACACACACATATACATACAAACAAAGAGAGAAAGAAAGCGAGAGAAAGAAAGCGAGAGATAAAGAAAGCGAGAGAGGCAAAGAGTGGAGTTGGAACAATGTATGTGTAAGCAAGTTTATGTAACAAAGTGTACATGTTATACATAAGTGTGTCTAAACGTTCTGCGTGCCTGGTTCGGGAGAATGAACATTTGACATGTCGACGTGTGACCAAGAGCTAGCCCACTATCATAATCTATAGTTTACACCGCCCTGGACTAGCGTTACCACTAGAGGCCCTATTATTAATTTTAACTGTATCTTAAAAGCCCTCACAAACATAGCCCTCAGATAGCTACTCTTCACCAATTTTAAGTTTTATCGTCTTCTTGTACGTCACCTATGTGACCCAGGTTGCTGAAGTTTAATTTTCGGTATGGTTCTTTGCTGCGTTCACAAGGCGCTATTGTACAACTCCTTTCTGTTCTTTGTCGGTGTGTTTTTTTTTGTAAATATGGATTGTCTTGTTCTGGTGATGTCAGCCCGATATTTCGTTTTAATAGACATGTTGGTTATATAATGACGTCCTTTGTATTATTGTGACTGTTTATATATAGTGTCTTGTTTTTTATTGTATTGTTCTATTTGTCTTCGTAGTATCCTAAAATTTGTTTAGCCACGAAAAGAGCTGTTTTTCGAAAGCTATGAAACAGACTGTTGAAATGAAAAAGACTATCTGGAGCCCTAAAACACACTGTATCATTGAGAAAGACTTATGTTGCCCTAAAACACAATATAGCATTGAGAAAGACTTATGTTGCCCTAAAACACACTGTATCATTGAGAAAGACTTTTGTTGCCCTAAAACACACTGTTTCATTGAGAAAGACTTATGTTGCCCTAAAACACACCATAGCATTGAGAAAGACTTATGTTGCCCTAAAACACACCATAGCATTGAGAAAGAATTATGTTGCCCTAAAACACACTGTTTCATTGAGAAAGACTTATGTTGCCCTAAAACACACCATAGCATTGAGAAAGACTTATGTTGCCCTAAAACACACCATAGCATTGAGAAAGACTTATGTTGCCCTAAAACACACTGTATCATTGAGAAAGACTTGATAGTTTGTCCATCACAAGTGATGAAGACCACTCTCTTTGTTCAGCCGTGTGGACAGTCGTATCTCTTGCTGTGTCCGCTGAAATGGGTGACTTGCGCGGAGATTTGGATTAAAGTGAGGAAGAAACTGCGCCTTTTGTCAACCTCACTCACAGAGCCTAAGCTACCTTTTGCCAGTGGCAAGACATTCATCGAGACGACTGGAGATAGCATAGGATGCAGATTTTGCCTCAGGGTTACCACCGAAGCCTTTCCGTAAACATGTAACCCGCAGGGTAGAAAGGTGGGAAGGCATCTAACGCAGTTTGTCGTGCCTTTTCGATAACCAGAAGAGGTCGTATGGACAACACTCAGCGTGTGAGTGAGTCTGGCATCTCTCCCCAGCTGTATTCAGTTCATCATAGTTGCATCTAAAATTCCCACACGCCAAATTCGTGAAGGTGAACCGGCAGAACTAACCCGTGAGAAACGACACAGGTATAACTAGTTTAAGCGTAGCGCCATTCAGCCGGCGTCCAGACCAGGATAAACGGATGGAAGAAATCACACAAAAAAGAACGAAATAACAAGTCCGGACGGAAAACAACACCACGTTTCCGTGAACACAAGTGTAAGTCGTCGACTAGTGTGAATTCCAGGCAAATACGTGGTCTGGCGGCATCCATAATGATCCGAAACAGTAGAGAAATGTAGACTCGCAGCCAGTTACCGCGCCATCTTTGCCAGAGAAAGACTTATGTTGCCCTAAAATACACTGTATCATTGAGAAAGACTTATGTTGCCCTAAAACACAATGTATCATTGAGAAAGACTTATGTTGCCCTAAACACACTGTATCATCGAGAAAGACTTATGTTGCCCCTAAACACACTGAATCATTAAGAAAGACTTATGTTGCCGTAAAACACGATGTAGCATTAAGAAAGATTTATGTTGTCCCAAAACACGCTGTATCAATGAGAAAAAGTGTATCGAGCCCTAAAACACACTTTAGCATTGAGAAAGACTTATGTTGCCCTAAAACACGCTGTATCAATGAGAAAAAGTGTATCGAGCCCTAAAACACACTTTAGCATTGAGAAAGACTTATGTTGCCCTAAAACACGCTGTATCATTGAGAAAGACTTATGTTTCCTTAAAACACGCTGTAGAAATGAGAAAGACTTATTTTGCCCTGAAACACACTGTAGGAGTGAGAAAGACTTGCGTTGTCCTAAAATAAACTGTTGCAATAAGAAAGACCTATGTTGTCCTAAAACACATTGAAGCAAAGAGACAGACTTTTGTTGCCATGAAACACACTGTAGCAACGAGAAAGACTTTTGTTGCCATGAAACACACTGTAGCAACGAGAAAGACTTTTGTTGCCATGAAACACACTGTAGCAACGAGAAAGACTTTTGTTGCCATGAAACACACTGTAGCAACGAGAAAGACTTTTGTTGCCATGAAACACACTGTAGCAACGAGAAAGACTTTTGTTGCCATGAAACACACTGTAGCAACGAGAAAGACTGTATCGATGCATGCATTCTTCATTTTAAACTAAGCTAGTACCAACACTCAGTTGTTCCCAGATCAACACAGGTCGATATGCCTTTGTTTCACATCGATCTGTACTGATCACTTTGCCGCGATTGATTATCGTTCTTGTTCGAGCAGAAGCATACAACATCAGTTAGTCCATCTACTGGAAGTCTGTAGCAGAGTATTTACAGTGGCGGTATAAATAGCAATAATTGTACGTGATGAAGTTACTAGCCCCATGCACAACCGACTTTAGCTGCTTTAAATCACATACTATGAAGGCTACATGGGCCATATTCGAGCAACGGATAATCGGGTGTCGTAAGCGCTTTGCCAAAAGACAAGGATGAGTTCAAGTATTTTACCAGCCGGTCACCCACCAAAAACGTGTCCCAGATGGCCGTGGATTGAATTCTTAACTTAACTTAATGTCCTTATACTGGCTTAGAAGATTCTGCAGAGTATGTATACAACCAGTTCATTATACAATCACTTGATTTAAACATACTTATGCACATTCAGTCTAATCTTGAACGCATTAATTGAAATTGTCTCCACTATTTCCAAGCATTCACCACTCTTCTTAGTTCTTAATCGACCTGTACTTCTACAGGGGCAGATGCCCCTGTGCAGGTCTCAGCTCTGGTATGAGCTGGATGATGTAGGGAGAAGGGTTTCCTGCTTAGCGGACTAGGCTCGAGCCGCTTAATACTCCGATGTGTTGGGACAATCGTTTACAGAGGGTGGTTTGCCGATGTACGAGTCCATCTTAATATAAGCACTAGAGCAAAGTAGACATGCAGTCTGTTAGGCGCTATCTATGCTGCATTTAACAAACCACCTAACCACGGCCGGTATTATGTCATGTTACACTGTTACTCGCCCATTATGTCATGTTACACTGTTACTCGCCCATTATGTCATGTTACACTGTTACTCGCTCATTATGTCATGTTACACTGTTACTCGCCCATTATGTCATGTTACACTGTTACTCGCCCATTATGTCATGTTACACTGTTACTCGCCCATTATGTCATGTTACACTGTTACTCGCCCATTATGTCATGTTACACTGTTACTCGCTCATTATGTCATGTTACACTGTTACTCGCCCATTATGTCATGTTACACTGTTACTCGCCCATTATGTCATGTTACACTGTTACTCGCCCATTATGTCATGTTACACTGTTACTCGCCCATTATGTCATGTTACACTGTTACTCGCCCATTATGTCATGTTACACTGTTACTCGCCCATTATGGCATGCTCTCTGCGGGGCAGTGATGCTATTCTTGCCTTTGTCATACACAAAGACCCCCGCAGACCACTCGAAAACGCACAGAAAATTAGACCACACAGACACCCACATAGGTATCCTAATTAACCTAGCCTTCCTAGGCCCAATCAATTTCTACTATGGGATATAGACCTACGTCGATCCTGACTAATTTATTGACACTATTACATCCCAGCCTCCCATCCCCGAGCTTAAACATCAAAACACTTATGCAGGCCGTAATGATTTTGTCACGGTAAACAAACGGTGTTAGTTTCAAATTGAGAGACTTAGTAAGGGACGAAACACATTTTTTTTAAATCGTTATTCTATATGTTTCCGAATACTCAAAATACACTTGTCTTCGTGATTTCTTTTGTTACAAATTTATTTTATAGATATCTTTATACCTCCTTTCTGAATCTCATCATCAGCTGGTTAATCAATCCTGAGACTGGTTGTAAAGTTGTCTAAGTTATGTCTCTCCATTTGACCTTAGACTCTGCATTTCTCTTCATTTCAACATGTTCGTACTTTAATGTCCCTGCATGCCGGAAATGTGAATATGAGTCTTGGTCGCCGCGGTCCCATCTTCCCTTGAATTTTACCCTTTGGTATCTTCTGTAGAAAACGTTCATGTCTCATATTGTGACCCAGCCAACTCAACCAACGTTTTTGTATCATAAGTAATATTTGTCCTTGTGCTCTCACATCAGTGAGGCCATTGTCCTTGGATTTTCTTTCTGTCCAACTCACTCTTTCCATTCTACGGTAGCACCACATTTCAAACGCTTCCAAGATATTTTTGTATCCTTTTTGCTAAAGTCTACGTTTCAGCCCCAAACAGTGCAATTGGCCATGTATGAGTGGTGATTATTCGTTTCTTCAATTCTATCCTGATAGTTGAGCATAACAATTTCTGTTTTTTACATAAGCCCTTTTTTGCCACTGTAATCCTTGTCATAATGTTGTCTCATTGCGGGTATCTTTTGTTATGGTTTGTCCCAAATATGAAGACTTCTGTACTTGTTAAATTATTTCTCCATTAATGCTAATATTGATTTGCCAGTAACTAGTAGTTGTCCATCACAAGTGATGAAGACCACCCTCTTTGTTCAGCCGTGTGGACAGTCGTATCTCTTGCTGTGTCCGCTGAAATGGGTGACTTGCGCGGAGATTTGGATTAAAGTGAGGAAGAAACTGCGCCTTTTGTCAACCTCACTCACAGAGCCTAAGCTACCTTTTGCCAGTGGCAAGACATTCATCGAGACGACTGGAGATAGCATAGGATGCAAATTTTGTCTCAGGGTTACCACCGAAGCCTTTCCGTAAACATGTAACCCGCAGGGTAGAAAGGTGGGAAGGCATCTAACGCAGTTTGTCGTGCCTTTTCGATAACCAGAAGAGGTCGTATGGACAACACTCAGCGTGTGAGTGAGTCTGGCATCTCTCCCCAGCTGTATTCAGCTCATCATAGTAGCATCTAAAATTCCCACACGCCAAATTCGTGAAGTTGAACCGGCAGAACTAACCCGTGAAACACGACAGAGGTATAACTGGTTTAAGCGTAGTTCCATTCACTGATTCAGCCGGCGTCCAGACCAGGATAAACGGATGGAAGAAATCACAAAAAAAAAGAACGAAATAACAAGTCCGGACGGAAAACAACACCACGTTTCCGTGAACACAAGTGTAAGTCGTCGACTAGTGTGAATTCCAGGCAAATCCGTGGTCTGGCGGCATCCATAATGATCCAAAACAGTAGAGAAATGTAGACTCGCAGCCAGTTATGGCGCCATCTTTGCCAGATTTTTCCAGATTTGCCAGAATGGCTTGAATATTACCAAAGTCTATGTCTTCGTTGTGTGTATTTTTATGCCAAACTCTTTGGTTCTACTATTATTTTTTTCAAGCAGCATCTGCAATGTTGCTACGAACCAACCCCCACCCCAAACCAATCTCACTTCCCCACCACCCACGTCATCGGTAAATTTGATGCCATTTACTTTCACACTATTAACTTCGACATCACTATTACAATTCCACATAACCATGTCTATCATCATCATCTCAGAATATGGGTTATAGTGACTCCGTCGCACCCCATGTCCTATGGAAACTGGATCCGTGAGACCTTCTGTGATTGAAATAATCGGTTCTTAATTTTTATACAGATCTTAAAACGTTTGCTCCAAGAGACTCGATCAAAGGCTTTCTCGTAGTCAATAAAGCAGATTAATAGTTGTCGACGTTGATCGATCATTCGTTCTGCGAGAAGCCGCAATGATCCGATCGTGTCCCTTGTACCTCTGCGCTTGCGAAATCCAAACTGGTTATCTTTCATAACCTCTTCTATCTTTCCATCATTTCTGATCTTAAATATCTTCAACAGCATTTTAGATGCATGTGTTATCAAACTTATAGTTCGGAATAGTCTACAATCTACTCCATTTGATTATTTTGGCCATGGAATTAATATTGAAGTTGTGTGATCTGTTGGCCATATTCCATTGATGTAAATGTCGTTGCTACGTTGATAAAGTACATTATGTAAAGTCTCTCCCGAAGCTTTGAGAAGCTCGATAGGTAACTCATCTATCCCTGGTGCTTTGTTGTTCGGGATTAAATAAAGTGCTTTATTAAATGCCTCTCTGGTTATATGCAATCTCTCTTCTGTCAATGGTATGTCATTTAGTGGTGTGTTATCTTGATAAAGGCCCCACATTACTGTACAGTTCCTTAACTTTATTCTCTCCATCTCACTTTTTTGTTCTCTGGGTCTGTTATCGGTTTCCCATTCTTATCATTAATCGTCCGTGATTGTATGCCCTTCGTTTTACGAAAAGCTAGTTCTTTTTGGTATTTCTTAGCAAAGGAATATTTTGTCCCTTAAGAAAATAATTTACTGGAAATTTAAAAAAAGATTTTTTTTTCGGCATAGGCGTCTCTTCAACAATTTGAATGAGATTTTCTACATTAGGTTCCACATAATGCTCTTTTGTAATGTAGTTCATGTGTTTATGAGCTATAAGAAGTAACTGGGCATTTCGTAGAAAAAATGTAAAAGCACACGATATATAGAACATATAAAGTACATACTTTAGATAGATATATTGATTTTTTTAAGTAGATGCTGGAGCAAACAATAAATGGTTATAATTCAGTTCTGAGATCCATCTTCTAGCTGATTGGGGTAGCCCTGAATAGGAGCATTTTGCCAAGGTGGCGGAAACTTCTTTTTCTCAGAAAGCAAACATGTAGGATAATTTTTCACATAATCATAGTCGGTGATTCCAGCACATTGAGGACTGCTCGTGGAAGAAAGAACGACAGTGCACCTTTTCTTCAAAAGCCCTCTTCGTCTTTCAAGATAAAATCCTCACATTTAGCCCAAGAATATTTGTCTATATTTGAGAAGGCTGCTTACTTTAGTTTTTTTCAAATCGTATAGTTTGAAAGTTCTATTTTCAGCTGCTACTTGTTCTTTAAGGAGTATTACCTAGTGAAAGTTATTATTGATATAATTATTGTAACTTTATTAGAAATTGATCTTTCCATGTCAAGGTTGGACAGGTGTTGTAAAGATGATCACCTTACATTATGTTATCATTTATTGTAATGTGGCATTCCATATGTTCATTTAAAACGTAATTTTCAAAACGTAATACTAAAAATTTATATTCTAAACAAATGGCAAAACTCTGCATGTAATTTCTCCTGTGTTATTTATCATATACAATTTATTTTTTATTATAGTGATATTCAAAATTATACCTTCATTATAGACTGCAGCCAAAGCCACATATTTTACGATTGTGTTTTTATGAAAATTCAAATATTCACTCAATTTTGTCCAAAAAATTAATTCTTCGAATTATAATAACCTACACGTTGTAGGATAACTCGATTTCCATGGTTCACAACTAAGCCATGGCTTTTTAGAATATATGTGCAAAGTTGCAAGGCAAATGCTTTTTTTAAAAAAAGTTATCACACAAACCGTCTTTACATTGCACTTTTCGTCAAAAAGGTTTAGGAAACAATTTTTTCCCCCATTTTCTGATGATTAAATACCTTGATTTTTATCAATGATCTCCAACCTGATATATAAACCCTTCAGTAACTGCCTGCCAATTATCCATTACAAATTTCCTCCTCTTTTTTGCCCTCGTGGCATCATAGGATGCCTTAAAAGCTTATCTATGAGTATCTTTTGTGCGACCAAATGTCCTTGTGTTCAGAGGACTCTCTCAGATACCTGCAAGTATGTAATTCCATTTCCTTCATTACCTACTGAGGTTTTGTCCCATCATTATGAACAGAAACTGCAATAGCAACAATAGCTTTCACAATAGTTAGACCAGGATTCTTATTCTTGGGACATAATTTCAAGATAGCACTGTTCAGTCAATCATTAACATTTTATGTATTTCCTTCAAGACACTTTTTTAGTAGTTTATTCCTGTCGCGGTCCTAAAATACTGGTTTCATATTAGCCATAACAACAGTAAGTAGGTTACTGTTGTAGTTGAATGAACATTTTCATCTGCTACAGCTTTCTTATATGGACACCATTTGTTGTGGCTATTTTCCTAATTTGGTAATGGCAAGCTCATAACACCACAGAACATCTGCAGTTCTGCAAGCCCTTTTCCAACACATCTCAATGCTAATTCATCCCACCTGTTAATTTAATTCACACACAAATTACACATATATATTACAGTTTAAGTATATATATATAGAATACATGAAGAAAATAATGTACATTATAATTGTTTCTGGTACAATGAAACTGGAACTCACTGCCTAGACCCTTCCTCTTTGTATCTGGCAATTGTGCATTGTCTTCTTCTTCTTCTGCGTACGCTGGGTACAGCGATATACGTTGCACTGTGTTACTTTGTTAAGTCTGTGGCCCAGTACATCTGATTTCAACAGGCGTTTCTGTAGGGATGCTCTCCTTAGCCTTTGGCTGTCCCCAGCCTATCCGCAAGGCAGCAGTTGTTTGGGGTCAGAGTTGTTTCTCTTAGGGAAGTTGTCTTGCAGGACTATCGAGTCTTCCCCACTCGTGTCTATAGGGTGTGTCAATGATATGATAGGATATAATGGACTGTATGTACTAGTTTTTCAAGTATCTCGGAAAAGAGGCAGTCCAGTGTGTATGTGTCCCAGGATCGTCACGTCCTGCCAGAAACGTAGCATATGCATGTGAGTGAGGTATCTCCTTGCTCCCTTTATTTTCTCGGCTCATCTGCAGTGATGGTACGCCTAGCATTCCCCGCCATCTGGGAGGTTGTCACAATAGGGCAGAGGTGCAATGTCCGCTGGCCTGCACAGAGGTAAAGAGCGAGGCAAGAGTGCATTTAACCAGGGAACAAGACTGGTCATGGCACGGAGATGTTGTTCGCCTGGTGTGCGGACATCTCATGATCGAGGGCTGAGTCTCAGCAGTTCGCAGTGAGGTGGCTGCTCTACTGCTTACCACACCCCGTCCGAGAACTAAGTCTTCTACTAGTGGTTTCACACCTCATCTGAGTCTCAGGTCCCAACCATATCGTAGCCTCACATCGCAGTGGTGCTGAGATTTAGGGCGGGATTCAGGCTTAGAGGCGTTCGGCCGTAAACCCTCAGATGGGTTTCATATATATTTCAGTTTACGTATATATAGTTTGTACATGAAGAAAATAATGTACATTATAATTGTTTCTGGTACAATGAAACTGGAACTCACTGCCTAGACGCTTTCTCTTTGTCTCTAGCAAGTGTACATTGGAATGCCAAAGATGACAAGCAAGTTCTGGAACCATCAGTGGTCAGTGAACTTTTAAAAGATTCAATGTTGATGTTGTTCAGTTTACCAGAACGTAATCACGCGACACAGCGCATTCAGTTCTCCTGACTACATCCTGCTACTTGCAAAGCTCTGTTCAGAGCTTGGAATCGGGATATTGAGAGCGAACACATGAGAAGAAGAAGAAGAAGAAGAAGAAGAAGAAGAAGAAGAAGAAGAAGAAGAAGAAGAAGAGAACTTACCTACAGTCCACTAATTAAATTGTTACATAGTTCGACATCTGCTCCTTTGGTAGACTGATTCCCATAGAACTTATTTCCAATTAACTTTCTTTCTTATCGTAGCGTCACGTGATTTTATTTCTCAAAATTCTCACAAAACTGTTCTTCTTTGAAAATTACAATTTGTTTGAGCTAAAATTGTGACTATGATATCCTGCCATATGTATTAAGTGGAGATTACTCATTGAATTATATTTTTTCAAGGAGCTTGAAAACGCCTCATTGTTTGTTGTGATAACTAAATTCAAGGGGAGTAATAATATGAAATTGGTAACTGAAAGCCATATTTTTTTCATTTTTTCGGGACTGACCCCAGGCCTGTTTGACAGTCTATATCTTAAAAACTACAGATGCTAGACATTCAATTCGAGTTGTATTTGAAAGAAGATTGAATATAACGTCCCAACAGCCCAACAAAATTCAATTTACCGAACAAAACGCATTTTGCAAGATTCTAGGAGGCACCCCCTCTTTAACTTTTACCCAAACGAGTTCAATTGGGTTTGTGTGAATAATAAGGAGGCAGTCTCAAACACATATGACCATGCTCTTGGTGCTCTTCGATCAACTTGTCTATATGAAATATATTTAATATATTTAAAATAAATTATATATACAATTTTTTTTTTTAAAGTAAGAGCATGGTCAACGATTCAGGGGTTAGTTTAAACCCGATTATGGTCAAAGGTGAACCTATGAAAAGTGTTGCGCGGTTCAAATATCTTAGATCAGATATGAATGCAGAGGAGTCTAAAGCGGAGATTCAATCACTAACAGCGATGGCCATGGTCACCCTGACAATAATCTGGAAAAACAAGAACATTAGTGTTAAATCGAAGCTGCCTTTAATGTAAACAATAGTCAACTCGGTATACCTCTACGCGTGTGAGACTTGGACTCTGTCGACTGCACTCAAACAATCGAAATGAGATGCTTGCGAAGAATTTTTGGCATTTTATATCTGGATCGCGTTACAAACGAGAGTGTTCTTGAAATTGTTAGGAAGGAGTTCAGTCAATATAAAAACCTATTGACTATAGTAACAACACGAAAATTGACATGGATTGGACATATATCACGATCGGTGAGGCTGACCAAGACCTCCTGCAAGGCACTGTGCCTGGGAAGCGTAGAAGGGAAAGACCCAAAAAAGAGATGGGAGGACAATATAAAAGAGTGGGTGGTAAGGTCTATAGCTGAAACTAATAACTTGGCGAAACATCTAGACATGTGGCGGATTCGACAAATTGCAATAGCGGTGCCTAAACGATTTCATTTTCTAGGTTACGGGACTGATGATATATATATATATATATATATATATATATATATATATATATATTATGTGTGTATATATATATATATATATATTTATATATATATATATATATAGTTATATATATATATATATATATATATATATATATATATATATATATATATATATATATATATATATACATTTAACGGTGGCGTTGTGTTGATCCTAGCTTTATCCTTTATTTACCATCCCCAATACCTCCCCAGTACTTTTTAGACCTCAGAGAATAGGTCGCTGGCCCTAATCTCTTTTGCTTGATCTGTTACACCTATGTACTTGCTCAAATAATGTTTAATCACATATAAAACGCACCAAAGGCTGACATAACTGTTCAAATCCGTGCGCTTTGGGTTGAAGCTGAACAGATGTCGAGAAAAATAGGTAACATTATTACTCCAAAAATATTCACTGTCGTGAAAGGGGTATTCATTTCAAATACTGGTTTCATTAGGAGCGCTGGTTGTTGTATACCGTAAATAAATTAATGAAGATGGGTATTCAGTTTGTTTCAGGGCAGGATTCTGTGAAATGATCACTCTCAACGGTGATTTGTTGTGTTTTGTACCGTTTTGGTTTTTTTTAATTTCCTTATGTGGATGATGTATGGATTGATTATAAACATTGGCACAATATGAGTGCTGATGCGTTTTGTAAATTAGCTGACTTCAACATGTGACGTTTCATGGGTATTTTCCTAATGAGTGCGTAGACCTTCTAAACTATAGATTGGCACAACCATGATCTGCATTAATATTTTTTGATTTACGGCTGTCCTCCATCTTGTTTAGCATTTCAGATTTTTCCCACGGTTTCTTGTTTTCTACTTTCTTGTTACCCAATGTTATCTCTGCTGTCTCTTTTTCGACCTCTTTAAAATTATGCCTCTGGTGTTCTCAGAAACATGTGTTTTTTATAAAGCAGCAGCCAAAGAGTTTTAGTCTTGAACTTTCTTCTGTAACTCGTTTAGAGTACTTAAATCCCACTTTGTTAGTTTTTGTAATGTTGCTGGTTTCTTCAAACGTAGTTGGCATTTGATATTAAATAAATTACGATTTGTTTCAGTATCCGCGGCTGGGTGAGCAGACGATTTTTAACCTTTAGCACGCCCTTGTAACACGCTAGCGGACCAACTCGGCCTACAAAAACTGTGTGCGGAAATGTTTTTTTATTTGTTGAACGGAGACACTCCCGACAGCCATTTTTTAATGCTGAATACGTCACCATATATACACGACATTTTCCCAGTTAAAGTATCGTATGTTAGACTACAAATGGCTTTTGAATAGTTTTAATTTTGAATACGCCGTTTGGAGCAAGCCGACTTTTTGCGAAAGGTGAAGTAAGTTGTCGGGAACGATCTTTATCGAGTAAATCTGTTTATTTTGTTTGTTTAGATCAAAGAACTACGTCTAAGTTGGAGACTAACAGTTGTGTCGATATTGTAAACACAGTATCGATACATAGTTGTGGTTTCCATTGTTTTCTATCGGAGCCACTAGGCCTAGCGGTCGAGTCAAATTGTTTTCCGAGATTTTCATAAATTTTCAAATTCATCTTTTTGTATCTCAGAAACTAACAAACACACAACAAAAACTATAACACCTAAGTGTTCGTTATTTTATTGTGTCTCTACACACAAGAAAATCATATTTATTGACAAACAGAAAAGTTACAAATTTTGAAAGTCGACTACCATAGCGAGAAATTAAGTTAATTAATTAGTCAAATTTTCGCAATTAAAAAAAGGTGGCGTGCTAAAGGAACTTGGTTTCTATTTCCTGTTTTCACCTTGATGTAAACTTATTTCATGTCTCTCCTGATTCAAAGGAATTTTCCATGTGTATTTCCTTCTATTCGGGATTTGATTCCAGGTGTTTGTTATTATGTAGTTTACCTGATTCAGAAGTCTACTAGTATGCGGTTTCCAGTTAGCAGTCGGCAGGGACTTCAGGTCGATTTCTGTGAGTTGGTATAACACTTCCCCAAGGTCTAAACAGCCACACGATGGAAGCCGACCTTTTCACCGCTAATTTATAGCCAAACAAATCGAGTCAGGGGACGGTATGGTTTAGTGGTTATGTGACAAAGGTCACAACCCGAAGATGCTGGGTTCGATCCCCATCACAGCACCAGCCGTTATCCCGGGGAAGCAAACCCTTAGAAAATGCAGGAGGAAGCAGACCCTTTCATAAAATGCATGCTGAAGTCGCATAAACTGGCCGATAGGCGCAAACTGAAAACCACAGTGCAACACACACTGCCCTGGGGATTAGAGAAATAGGGCGAACGCCAAATTTAAAAAAAAAATCGATTCAAACTGTTCGTTCATTCTACCTGTAATCACACCTTAGGGTTTCTTTCTCATCAATAAGTAAACAGACCACCTCCAACATGCCTTTGAGATCTACATTCCAAGTCATATCCTACAACCTACAAAGTGATTTTGGCAAACATAAACAAAACCATTTAATGGTCAGCTTAAAGAATATAAAAAATTACGTCACCAGAATATCTGAAACTGGAGCTCATTTGTATCCACACTTCAGTTAGTGCAAAACAGGAGACGAGGTTCACGTTGGTGTTGGGGATGGACAATATCACGTTGAGGGAATGGTCTTTTTTATTGCTAAACGCCACGCACCATTTGTTCAATCTGTTGAGATTATCAGCTCCAGAATAGCAGCACTGAAGCTGAAAGAGCATGACCAAGCTAAGCCACTCATTGTCGTACAATACCACATAGCGAATATACAGTTGACGATATCTAGGTTTATTTGGATCTACTTGAAACTCAACGACGACAACCAGCATGCAAAATAGTCTTCATTGTGGACTGCAATGCGAGAGTAGGGTGTAGGCAGAGTGGCGATCGTTTCATTCTGAACTTCAATGTGAGAGTAGGGTGTAGGCAGACAGACGAACATTACATCGGAGACTTTAATGTGAGAGTATGGTGTAGGCAGACAGGCGATCGTTTCATTCTAAAATTCAATTTTGAGAGTAGGGTGTAGGCAGACAGGCGATCGTTTCATTCTAAACTTCAATGTGAGAGTAGGGTGTAGGCAGACAGGCGATCGTTTCATTCTAAACTTCAATGTGAGAGTAGGGTGTAGGCAGACAGGCGATCGTTTCATTCTGAACTTCAATGCGAGAGTAGGGTGTAAGCAGACAGGCGAACGTTACATCAGGGACTTCAATTCGAGAGTAGGGCGTAGGCAGACAGGCGAACGTTACATCGGGGACTTCAATGCGAGAGTAGGGCGTAGGCAGACAGGCGATCGTTTCATTCTGAACTTCAATGCGAGAGTAGGGTGTAGGCAGACAGGCGAACGTTAGATCGGGGACTTAAATGCGAGAGTAAGGTGTAGGCGGACAGGCGAACATTGCATCGGGTACTTCAATGCGAGAGTAGGGCGTAGGCAGACAGGCGATCGTTTCATTCTGAACTTTAATGCGAGAGTAGGGCGTAGGCAGACAGGCGAACGTTAGATCGGGGACTTAAATGCGAGAGTAAGGTGTAGGCGGACAGGCGAACATTGCATCGGGTACTTCAATGCGAGAGTAGGGCGTAGGCAGACAGGCGATCGTTTCATTCTGAACTTCAATGCGAGAGTAGGGTGTAGGCAGATAGGCGAACATTACATCGGCACCTGCTCTGACGACATCGGAAATTCGAATGGTGAGCGTCTGGCTGTCTTTGTCCAAATACGGAAGCTTTATGTAATGAACAGCTACCTACAAAAGCCGACTGGTAACAGATAGACCTGGCACTCCCCAAACTGGGAAATACAGCGGAAATAGACTATATGCTAACTGACGACTTTAAGTTCGTTACAAATGTGACGCCCAACAACTAATCTTTGCCTGTACCATAAATCCAATCAGATGTGGTGACACATGCAATCAAACAACAAACCAGGTAGAGCTTCTGGACAAGACGGAATCACACATGACGTAATCCAGGTGGGCGGGAACACAAAAGCGCGGCATTTAAGTACTTTGTTCAACATTTGCCTGAACGAATGCCAAATCTCCGACCAATGGAAAACGTCAAAAAGCATTATAATCCATAACAAGGGGGGGGGGGGGGGGGGGGGGACAAGAAAACCCTGCCAAATTACCGTCCGATCTGTCTGCTCTTCTCCATTTCTAAACTGTTCACCACAGCGATCGTCAACCGCATAGAGGAGCTACTAGTTAAGAACCAACCACGAGAGCAGGTAGGTTTCAGGAAAGGTATCTTAACCAGTGACCATCTACACACAATCAAACAATTAATGGAGAGGGAGCATGACGTACTTATACCTTTAAGCTTTGTGTTCGTGGATTATGAGAAGGCTTTCTTAACTTAACTTAACTTCTTTATACTGGTTTAGAAGACCCTCCAGAGTCTGTGTACAGCCAGTTACACTTACATCACCTTGCTCTAAAAGCTATGCGCATCCAGTTTATTCTCAAATGCATTAACTGTCCCTGCCTCCACTACCTCCCCTGGCAATGCATTCCAAGCAGACACCACTCTCTGACTCAAAAAATATTTCCTGATATCTAATCTGGACCTCTCTTTAGTTAATTTATAGCTATGCCCTCTTGTTCTTATGAATGGCTGTATTTAAAAAAAACTAGTCTAATTTATCCATTCCTCTGATCATCTTATAAACCTGTATTAAGTCACCACGAATTCTTCTCTCTTCTAGACACTGTAGGCCTGTTTTTTTTAGTCTTTCCTTATAACTGTAATACTGGAATTCCACTATCATCTTTGTCCCTCTTTTTTGTATTCTTTCCAGTATGTTTATATCCCCTCTACCTCTATGATAAGGACTTCACACCTGTGCACAGTACTCCAATCTAGGTCTAACTAAAGCTTTATACAGTTTGACTATCACTTCCCTGCTTCTATGTTTAATATTTCTTTTTATCATACCTAACATTGCATTTGCCTTTTTCACTGCTATCTTAACTTGCTCACTCACCTTTTCTGTATGTTCTATTATAACCCCTAGGTCCCTTTCCTTATCTATCTTTCTAATATTATTCTCTCCCATTCTGTAAGTATGTTCCATGTTGAATCTACCCATGTGGATGACTGTACATTTATCTACATCAAACTTCATTTGCCAGCTTACAGACCATTCTCGAATTTTATCTAAATCCGACCTCAATATATCCACTTTAGATGAGACACTACTGCATAGTTTTGTGTCATCAGCAAAATTTGCAATCATGGATCCCATATCAATGTCCAAATCATTTATATATATATATATATATATATATATATATATATATATATATATATATATATATATATATATATATAAAGAACAAAATTGGTCCCAAAATCGAGCCCTGTGGCACACCACTTTTCACTTCACACCACTCAGAGTACTCCTTATTTATGACCACCCTCTGCCTTCTTCCCGTTAACCAATTTTCAATCCATTTGGCAACTTCCCCACCTATTCCATGTGATTTTAACTTTCGAAATAACCTTTGATGAGGTACTCTATTAAAGGCCTTTGCAAAATCTAGATAAATAACGTCAACTGGATCCCGTATCTATCATTTTAGTAACGTCCTCCATGAATTCTAATAGATTTGTTAAGCATGATCTCCCTCTAGTAAACCCATGCTGACTATTTCTAATTAGATTAAATTTGTCTAAATGCATTACAATGTTTTCTTTGATTATTGACTCTAACAATTTACAGACTTTGCTCGTTAAACTCACCGGTCTATAATTCGCTGGATCTGATTTTTTTGCCTTTTTTGAATAAAGGGATCATTCCTTTCGATAACATCGAAATAACTGCGGTGTTGAATGACATGAGAAATCAGGGAATTGCAGAAACATACGCTCAACTGATAGAGGAGATAATGGACGCACAACTGATATCACTCTTCTATAGACCGATCACCATATCGATACAACGGCGTCCAACGGGGTGATACAATCTCACGAAAGCTATTTCCAGCAGACTTTAATGAGGTCTTTAAACACATGAACTGGGAGGATAGGGGCATAAACATAGAAGTGAAAATTGTTACTCATATGAGGCTCGCTGATGACATAGTCAGCCTCACCCACGATGTCAAAAAAGCGGAGAAAACCCGGATTAAACTCACCAGAACAAGTGTTCAGTTGGGCTACAAATCCATAGAAATAAAACCCAGTTCATGCTCCACCTCTTCTGTCCATAAGAAGATATGTGCCTCTGACATCATAGATGTCGCACTGTTACGAAAATACAGATGGGCCGACCCTGTGGTGCGCATGCCAGATAACAGATGGATAGTAAAAGAGTCACGTCGTGGTGGCCATATAACTTTAGCCGCCCTCGTGGGCGACCGAGGATGAGGTGGAGATATGGTATAATGGAGGTCCTGGGACCAACATGGTAGACCAAGGCAAAAGAGCGAAATGTTTACTCAACACTTGGCTACCTGGCGACAGACACACGTGCCTGATTGAATTATATAATTTTTAGATTTTGAGACTTGTGTTCTCAACCTCATTAATCTGTGGTTGTTTATGGTCACCTCTCTCAATGCAACTGTTGACTTATTATCCAATGTGCATGTTACTCCTACTTGTCCCTTGACACACCCTGGGTATATTATACTATATTCGTCACTTTGATATATTCCCCTCTTCTATCCATGTCTCAAGTATATTTATTTATAGTCTTCTCAACTCCGATTTGATGTTCTGCAACTTCCCCGTCTTCATCAGTGTACGAACGTACCCGATGACGACCCGAGAGGTCTTTCTTCCTTTCTTGCCGGGCACGACACCTGCATCATCCAAGATCCCATCTTTATCGGCAAAGTGCTCTATATGTGACATATCATAAACGTTTTTGGAGAATGTCATGTAGTTTTCCCTTGCATTTCACATATCTTGGTTAGTTTGTGAACACCGCCTTTTGTCAGCGATTTCTGGCCGACAGGACAAGTGAGTGCTCTCCTCTGCTCGTCCCCAGTGTTGAACACTTATACCGTTGGTTACTTGGTCTACAAAGCCCTCCTCTGCTCGTCCACAGTGTTGAACACTTATACCGGTGGTTACTCGGTTTACAAGGCCCTCCTCTGCTGGTCCACAGAGTTGACGACTTATACCGGTGGTTACTCGGTCTACAAGGCCATCCTCTGCTCGTCCACAGTGTTGAACACTTATACCGTTGGTTACTTGGTCTACAAGGCCATCCTCTGCTGGTCCACAGAGTTGACCATTTATACTGGTGGTTTCTCGATCTTCAAGGCCCTCCTCTGCTCGTCCACAGAGTTGAGCACTTATACCGATGGTTACTTGGTCTACAAGGCTGTGTTAGCCGCACCCATAGCGTTGCCATATTTTTACCACTTAGGAGCATATTGGAGTCTCTCTCCAACCAGTTGAATCTAGCCAGTCCTTTTCGTACACTGTAACATCTGGATTCTAACATCCATATTCTGGGGCTGCTACAATACCATTTGGCCGCCTCCAACCCAGCTGCAAGACAGCAGTTGATAGGTGACATTTATATATGTTGTGATTGATAAATAAGAAACCATGACATCATATTGGAGAATCGGGGCGTCATGGTACTCAATAGCTACCACCGTTCATGAAGGCAAAATGTTGTCATTCTCAATAGCTACCACCGTTCATGAAGACAAAATGTGAAATTCTCAATAGCTACCACCGTTCATGAAGACAAAATGTGAAATTCTCAATAGCTACCACCGTTCATGAAGACAAAATGTTGTAATTCTCAATAGCTACCCCCGTTCATGAAGACAAAATGTTGTAATTCTCAATAGCTACCACCGTTCATGAAGACAAAATGTTGTAATTCTCAATAGCTACCACCGTTCATGAAGACAAAATGTTGTAATTCTCAATAGCTACCACCGTTCATGAAGACAAAATGTTGTAATTCTCAACAAACGTAGATACTTATACAAGTGGGAAAAAATAAATGAAAACAAAAGGAAATGTTTATTAAAGTTAAGTTTAATCAACATTTTTTTTTAAATGGTGATTATCAGATACCACACCGAGACGATAACACAAACAAAACCCACGTTACGGCCAATAGGCCTACATCGGAGACAACAAATAGCAACAAACCGGATCTAGAGTGGAAGTGGAAGATAAAACGACACGAGATAACAAATAGTAGCAGCAATGGTGGTACGAATAAAAATTAAATTAAAATAAGGCGAGGCTGTAGCGGCTCTGTGGATGTATATAATGGAAAAAAATTAATGAAAAAAAAATGTAAAAGTTGATTAAAGTTAAGTTTAATCAAAATGTAAGGCTTCATAACGAGGAAGGACGCATTCATAAAAGCGTTTCGCACTGTCACGATACATATATCACCACCAAGAAGGAAAAACGCATCCTGAAATTCACATCTTGTGACTGCTTGAAAACGTGTGGCACCTTCTTGAACAGGATATGCACATCTTGATTATATACTGATATATTAGCGGTCATATGCTTATTTTAAATATGGAAACAATATATTTAATCTGGAGACAGCGTGGGGTGAAAAGGCCCGTTTTCACAATCTCTACGCACCCAATTCGAATCCCAGCTTGTCCAGTTTGGCAGACACGGGTTCTTATCGGGTTATCGGTACGATGGTTCCTCCACGTGCCTTAAGTAAAGGCACCTACCTGCAAATAAACTATAACAGTCAAATAGGTGGTGAAGGGACGGCGTGGCCTAGTGGTTAAGTGGCACGGCTCACAACCAGAAGGTGCTGGGTTCGATCCCCATCACAGCACCGGCCGTTACCCCGGGGAAGCAAACCCTTAGAAAATGCAGGAGGAAGCAGACCCTTACATAAAATGCATGCTGAAGTCGGATGCACTGGGCCGACAGGCGCAAAATAAAAACCACAGTGTAACGCACACCCGCCTTGGGGAATAGAGAAATAAGGCGAAAGCAAAAAAAAAAAAAAAAAAAAATAGGTGGTGGTTGTAAATAGCGAAGTTCTGCAAAAGACACGATACTTACTTTTTTATATTAAAACAGACAGATGTATGCATGATGCTGTCAGATAGCCACAGAATATCCAAAGTAGAGTGATTTTGCGATATACAGTGGATACAAAACTAAATGCAAAACTTGGTGTAGGATTCATTTTAAATTCCCAAACAGCAAAGGTTATCCTGGTTGAAAATTACGTTTGAAAGCGAAGTTCAGCAGTTAAAAATCCAAAGAAACGTATTTAATGCCATATTTAAAAGAATACGTTCCTCGCAATGCAGCTAACCATTAAGTAGAATGCAATTAACTTTTTGACACTATCAACGTCACAATAAATAATACCAAATGGGCTGAAAACGTTATTGTAATGGGTGATGTCAATGCCCAACCAGGATTAGACAGAAAAGGGGGTTAAAGACTACATAGGGAACTGTGGAGACAAGCATAGACAGAAAAACAGTAATTATATGCAGACTTCTTGAATCAAGTCCGTTACCTTGACATGGTGGTGAGGGAGCTTGCATGTAGCAATGATCACAGGAGCTAAGCCAACGGAAGTGAAAGTTATCAGAAGGGTCACCCAAGTTGGATAGGTCATGAGGTCATTAAAAGTCGATTACGAAAACATTGATAACAACGCGGAATGAAGACTTGCGGGAAAGGAGCCAACAACTGCCTTTGGAACAACACATTTAGTGAAGAAAATGGCCGTGGATAGGACATAAGCTGCGGAAGGCACAGTCTAACATAGCAAGAGAGGCGCTTACAAGGAATCATCAAGGGAAAAGAGAGAGAGAGAGAGGTAGACCTAAGAATACGTGGAGAAGAGAATGTGATAAGGAGCTAAAGTTGAATAATTACACCTAAAGAGATGCAGAAATAGTAGCTCAGGACCATGCACGCTGGCGAGATGTTGTCGATGGCCTTTACACCGAGAGGAGAGACGGGCATTGATTGATTGATTGGGATCAAGACGCTGAGCAGTGCATGTGCTACAGTGGTCAGCGACCCATAGCTGACTGCTAGCGTCAGGGCCAGCGAGCCAGAGCTGCCAAGACCCTTCTACACCTCCACGTGGTGATCCTGGATAACAGGCTGCAGCAGGGCAGACTGGCTCAGGAGAAGGGATCGAAGAAGAAATGCTAACTTGGTACTCAAAAAATGCTTACTGAAGTCGGATGTGTTGGACTGAAAGGTGCAAATATCGCAGTCAAACTGTAAACTACGACATAACGCATTCCGTTCTCTACATTCTGCTACTTTAGCCCTTTCAGTGTTTGGTAGCGGGAGATTGAGAACGAACGCAGAAGAAGAAGAAGAAGAAGATTGATTGATTGCCTTAAATTTTGTTATCTGAACGATTTTGTTATAACCAACACATTTTCCAACATAGACATTGACATGTTTTTACATTGTACAGATGGCATGACCTGCGTTGCTAAAGTCAGATAGACTTTATTCTAGTCAAGAGAAACAAGAAAAGAGCAATAATAGATTAAAGAGTCATACCAAACTTATGTGTAGATACTGATCACAACGCGATAATGTTGGTAATTAAAGTTCAAAACAAAAAATCATCCAAAAAGAAAAGGGCATGTTAGAAAAAGAATCAATCAATTCAAATAAACTTAAGAGAAACGGTCACCCACAAAGCCTATATTAAGATAATTAACGAGATATTTCCTAGACTGTCCACAGATATTAAATAAGTCGAAAAATAATAGGTAAGGCTTAAAAGTAATTTAATAAATGCAGCTAAAGAAACATGTGGTACTGTAAAGTCAAGAGGTTCAAGACCGTTAAAAAACAGCGTGGTGGTGCCACGAAGTCAAAATAGCTACCAAATATAAGAATAATATACAAAAAGCAAGGGCTATAAGCAAATATGAGCAAGACCATGTCGACGATCAGGTAGCAAGAAAGCATGCAAAGTTGGTAATTAAGATGGTTAAATCTAAATCATGGAAACAGTTTGGAGAACTTCTTCAGTTGGATTACAAAGATGGAACAATGAATTTTTACATGAAAATCAAAAGTATGAGAAGCAGAGATGATTGTTACAACCCATCAGAAATTATTAACAACGACAATGGAATTGCAATAAATGACTCTCAACTAGTTCTGAACAGATTGCAGCAGTACTGTAAAAAACGTCTAAACTTAACAATAACTGAGATCAATGACAAACGTTAACGCATCCATAAAGCTAGAACCAAACATCCCATTTTTAGAAATCAGATATGCCTTACAAGCTGCTCAATCCAACAAATGTCCAGGGCCTAACGAAATTCATGTAGAATTAATTATAGCAGCAAATGAGGTTGTGGCTACATAGATTGTATAACATATTATGGAACAAACAGGAAATGCCAGACGATTGTAGAAATACAATTATAATTTCAATATAGAAAAAGAAAGGTAGCAAAATAGATTGCACAGAATATAGAGGGATATCGCTCCTGAGCCACACTCGCAAAATATTTGGTAAAATCTTATAAAAAAAGATTACACTATATCATCGAACCTCAGCTCAACGATACTCAGATGGGATTTAGAAAGAACAGAATCTTTCACTGAGGCCATTTTATACTCCGATAATTGATAGAAAAAACAATTGAATACGATCAGGAACTGTATGTTGCGTTTGTAGATAAAGAAAAACGCTTTTAATAGACATCTATGGAAAATGTTAGCTCACTATGTGTAGAAGTCCTAACGATAATTGTATATCCTAAGTCACGGTATCATTTAATATACTACATGTAGCAGGGTTAACGTATTCTCTATCCTATCTTCATTACCTTCATTACCTTCACTACCTTCATTCCGTAACTCTCTCTAAATTAAAATGCCAACAATTCTTTTAACACAGGTAAAACACATCATGTATTTTTCACACAAGTAAAACAATATGCACATCAATTAAATCACTATACTCCTTGATCATATTATACTGTTCATCAATTATTTAATTAATTCTAATGTCTCTCAAAAGGTTGGTTATGATCACTTCACTAACTGACTAAGATTACTTTTAAAGGTTCGTGCAAGTAGCACAGGTCTTACTCTAGTACTAAACTTGACCCAGGGTTCTCATCACGTGGTCGGAACCTAGCAATTGTTCTATTCACTGTCTATCTCTGTGCGTTGATATAAAGGATGTCTATCTACAAATTCTCAGTCCTCATCTATCTGTCCTCTCAGCTTATTAAACATGGATGTCTGCTGGACCTCTTGTCTCGTCTCACGTAAAGCAGATGTCTACTGGACCTCTTGCGTAGTCTCTACTTCAGGCAGTCGGTGACTGCATCTGTGCTCTGTCTGCAGCTGTGCTCGTGTCTATTACAGACGACAGTGGTTGTGTTACTGTGGTTGTCAAGACGAGGAAAACCCACAAATCACAACGGTCGTCTTAGGACGACACCTTCGTGTTGTAGCAACACGTCTCCGTCTGACGAGAATGAAGTCAGGTCACTCGAGCAAGATGTTAGCGACGACGTCTCGAACAAAACATCACACAAAGACAGATTCTTACATGTGTGTGGTCTCTCGTTGCCTTTTCGTGTTGGTCTGCTTCGGTGGCGTCTAATTCTATGACTACTATTGTCACTCGCTGGCTAAGTTCTGTAGCTTTTAACTATTTACTTGTTCTTGACTAAGTGCTACTCACTACACTGTCTGGTAGGACAACCTTGCCTCTGCTGCTTCTGATCTCCTCCACTATACTGTCTCACTCCAGCTTATATGCTAAGTTTTCCCCGCTTTAGATAATGACTTAGATTTCTTGAGTTCATTTCCCACCAACTTTATTTGAATTCGCGTGTCCCAAAGAAAGGCTGCCTTATTTTCCAAATACTGACTGGCCGCTTGTTGACGGGGATTCCCAGTTCAAACCGTGAGAACTCGATCTACATTAGTCGGCCAGCCCCAAACTTGCATTGTTTGATAGTTGAGGACCATGTCTCGTTCAATGAACTGAAACTCTCGGGCCGGGTTCTCAAGTTATGTTTGGGTACCACGAACGGTATTTTCAGGGCTTCCCTGGCTTTGGCTCGTTGTACCCCTGTAACTATGTTACATATGGAGTAACTGACCACCTAATTAACCTGTGCAAAAGTCATTATGTTGATAGCTGGTGCTCTGTGGAAACCTCGGGAGAGGGTAGGGCTACGGGAGTAAACCCAGACAGAAAATCCGGAGTGGTAGCACCTAAGGCAGATGGTTTCAAAATTGCGAACTCATTCCGGGAGCTCCTACAGCTGAGCTGGTGCCAAATTGTCATGCTTTGTATTCCTTTGGATTACACCAGCGAGGCCGAGAGGGGGATCCTGCAGACTGAGACGCCTATGAACTGAACTGTTCGAACAATTACCGAACTCTCAACAAAATTTCATATCAAATTAGGAGTACGACAGGGATGTGTGCTATTAAGTTTGTTATTCATTACATATGTAGACCACATTTGTAAAACAGCCAACCAACATGAAGATAGCAACATTGGTGAAATATTAAATGAACTTCTTTTTGCTGACGATCAAGCAGTCACAGCAACTTCAGAACTACAATTGCTACAACATATTGATAAACTGAATCCAACGTGTAAAGAATACATCTTGAAAATCAATGTAGAAAAAAACTGAGGTCATTCAAATATCTAGAACAGCCGGAGACATCAATATCGCCATTGAAAAATAGCAAATCAATAGATAAAAGATTTCACATACTTAGTCAGCAGACGGAAGAGTTACAGTAGAAATCCAACTAAGATACAATCATCCAAATCAGATCATTGGACAATTAACTCCAAAAACACTATTGCAAACACGTGACAATAACTACCAAAAGAGCTTCAAGCAATACGATTTTTGTCCCGACACTATGCTATCATGTCAAAACTTGATACCAACATCAAATGAAAAACGCTACATCGTAACAACAAAAATGGAATGCCCGTGAAAAAATACTAGGCGTAACAGGGAGAGACATGATCAGAAATGATGACATCAGAAGACTAGTGAAAACAATACCTGTATTGGACTACATTAAACGACATCAGTTTAAATGGTTTGGCCACGTAACAAGTCTACCACTAAACAGCACACCACAAGAAGCGATGATATTTAGATACAACGGATTCAAAGCCAAAGACAGACCACGAAAAAGGTGGCTTACAGAAATATCTGAGGCAGTAAATGCTGCTGTGCATGAGACACACAGGCTAGCTCGTTCTAGAGATCTCTTCCTAACATGACGCTGACATGCAAAACAGAATAAGTGAAAAGAAAAAAGAAACCAACTTCCTACCGCTTACTAAGCCCGGTGGGAAGGGAAGTGGCTTATTTGGATAGAAATTTGATTATTTTCTCACGTTTTTGCCCGGGCAGCGACTAACAGCTTGCGCTTTTTGAGATTCAACTGATATGGGTTCTTTTACATGTACACATGTTAAGACAGTTTTTAATAGAGAAAACGAGAATTATATATATATATATATATATATATATATATATATATATATATATATATATATATATATATTTATATATATATATATATATATATATATACACACGAGGCGGGTTCAAATTAATTCCGTGGCGATGCGGTTAAGCCGTCGGCCTCGTGTTAAGGTGGTGTGGTTCGACTCCGGACTCCGCCGTCTTTTTCACGGGTGCTTGATGTGGAGTCCTCTGCATCTCGGAGTCGCCCCCTAGTCGTCTTGTCCTTGACTTGCCACTGGGGTGGGACGGCACGAGACAAGAGAGTGAGAATAAAAAGTTGCGCAGTTAATCCTTTCTAAAAATAGCGCTAGCAAAATACATTATGCCATCATCGTCTACGATTGACGGCGGCCTTTGCCTTTTGTTCAAATGAAACCGGACCTTACTGCAACAGGTAAACATACGTACGATGCGAATGAAGACGTCACTTCTAGTGTAAACAGCACATACCAAACGTCAAGTCTGCAAACATTTCATTATCCTCCGAATCACAGTTTTCTCAGCAGACTGTTGAAACATAGCTGGTGTGAAACGGAATCCGCCCATATTTGATCAGCGAACAGTGATTCGTTTTCTAACCACTGAGGATATCGACCAGTTGACATTCATCGCAGAATGAAGACAGTGTATTGTGACAAAAGTGTGTCAAAGACAACAGTGAAGAACTCGATAACGATGTTTAAAGAAGGACGTGAGTTAATGAAAGATCTTCCGAGACCCGTCAGGCGCATATTGTTGCGTCACCAGTTCTTCACTGTTGATCATATAAAGGCATCCATCTATTTACAAGTCGGATGGGCAGGTGTAGGATGCTCTGGATTCTGACTGCATATAATCTTTGATCCTTATTTGATGTCAAATGAGAGTCACCTGAGGAAAGAGTGCTGACACATAGTGAAAAGATGCTACGCATGCCTGATCATCCCATACATATCAAACTAAAATACCCAGTTAAAAATAGGCTAAAGAGAACCATCTTCATTCATATATCAAACCACCTATACCAAAAATATGGAGAACTAATTCCCAACCAACCTACAGAAATAGAAATGCTTATTAACTATGAAGAGCCAAGCTGCAACATAAACAACATCGAAATAATTACAGAGATCCCAGGAATAAGAAGAAAGGCCCAACACAGTGACCACGAGTTGAAAATGTTAGCACAATATATGATTGAGGAGAAATATAATATAAAGGAATGGACACAGGTGTACACAGATGGTTCAGCAGAGGGGGCAGGCCGAAACGGGGGAGGAGGCATGTTCATGAGACACAAAAATAGAAATATAACAGAAGAGGCCCTCCCAACAGGAAAGTTGTCCACAAACCTTAGAGCAGAATCGATGGCCCTCCTGCGAGCACTGAGAATACTTAAAACAGAAAGGCAACCTCCAACAAAAATAGCTGTATTCACGGACTGCAGAGAACTATTAGAGACAATACAAAAAACAAACAACGAACCACTGTTATCGGAGATCAGATCAGAATTGGGAAAACTCCAGAGATCCTCAACAATAGCGCTCCAGTGGCTACCCTCCCATTGCGGAATCACGGGAAACGAGAGAGCTGATGCTCTGGCAAAAGCTGGCAGCAAAAAGGAACAATTTAATCATCGAGTACCATACAGAGAAATCAAGAATATCATCAGAACTCAGTATACACACCAATGGAGAGAAGATAGAAACATAAGCAGTATACAGACCCAATTCACTATCTCAAAAGAAATCAACAAACTACCTTATTTGGCCTGAGAACTGGACACTGCAGACTATTAGAACATCTGTACCGAGTGAAGATCTCACACACCGATGAGTGCCCATGTGGTACAGGATGCCAGAACCCTGAGCATATTCTACAAGAATGCCCAATCTATAGGGAAATGAGATGCCAGACCTGGCCAGAAAGTGCGGAGCTGAGACAAAAGCTGTGGGGCAGCCGCTCCAACCTGGTGAAAATTACATACTTCATCATGGCGACTGGCCTGCAGATATAGCATGACCAAAAAGATCCTGAACGTAAAGAAAGAAGAGAAGAAAGTCACCTGAATAATGCCTTTTTTGATTCTGCAAATCAGGTTACACTTAACTTAACATCTTTAAACTGGTTTAGAAAACTCTGTAGAGTCTATATACAACCAGTTTCATTTACATTGTCTTGCTCTAAAAGCTATGTGCATCCAATTTATTCTGAAATGCATTAATTATCCCTGCCTCCACTACATCCTGTGGCAATGCATTCCAAACATTCACTACTCTCTGACTGAAAAAATAGTTCCTAAAATCTAATCTGGACCTCTCTTTAGTTATTTGTAGCTATGTCCTCATGTTCTTGTGGTTTTGACAAACTTGTTATAGTCTAATTTAGGTGTTCCTCTGATCATCTTGTAAGCCTGTATTAAGTCACCTCGAATTCTTCTCTTGTATAGACGCTGTAGACCGGTGTTTTTGAGTCTTTCCTCACAAATGTAATCCAGGAATCCCACTTTCAGCTTTGTCGCTCTTTTTTGTATTCGTTCCAGCATGTTTATATCCCCTCTATGATAAGGACTCCACATCTGTACTCAGTACTCAAATCTGGATCTAACTAAAGCTTTATACAGTTTGACTATCACTACCTTGCTCTTATGTTTAATATTTCTTTTTATCATACCTAACATTGCATTTGCCTTTTTCACTGCTACCTGAACTTGCTCACTCACCTTACCTGAAGGATCTATTATAACCCCTAGGTCCCTTTCCTTATCTATCTTTCTAATATTTTTCTCGTCCGTTCTGTAATCATGTTCCATATTGGATCTACCCATGTGGATAACTATACATTTGTCTCAATTAAACTCCTTACACGTAACCAATCCCCTACGTGAGACTCGCTTGGCAGAAAAAGGCGGAATTTTAGAAATTTAAGCCGTCTATACCTTTTTCTGGAAAGGTCGTGAAGTAGAGGACCGACGTGAATCGGGTGTTGGTCCTTAGTCGACCTGTACTTCTACTGGAGCAGATGCCCCTGTGCAGGTCCTAGCTCATCTATGAGCTAGATGTAGCCGCGAGAATGGTTTCCTGCTTAGCGGACTAGGCTCGAGCAACTTATTACTCCGCTGTGTTGGGACAATCGCTTACGGAGGGTGGTTAACCGATGTGCGGGTCCATCTTAATAGACTCAAACACTAGAACAAAGTATACCCGTAGCCTGTTAGGCTCCATCTATGCTTCTCTAAACAAACAACCTAACCATGACCGGTGTTATACAATGTGACACAGTTAGTCGCCTCTTTCGACATGCTCTATGTGAGACAATGGTATTATTCTTGTCCTTGTCATACACAAAGGTCCCGTCAGACCACTCGGGTAATCAGGTGTTGGTTTTTCTAGAAGGCTCCCCATTGCTCTAAAAAGGATTCGTGACCGTTGAAGGGTGCTGAGGATCGCCTTCACCAGAAACAAGCAATCCACAATCATCAGTGAATATGCACCGACCATAAGCAACTAAGAAGACGCCAACGAAAAGTTATATCATGATTTGGAGATACTTATCGACACCGAACTAAAGAAGAATAAGTTGACCAGTCTTGGTGACTTCAATGCTCGAGTAGGTGCTGACTTTGTTTCATGGAACGGGGAGATTGGAAGAAATGTCATTGGTAGCTACAATAGTAACGGACACCAACTCTTGAGAACATGTGTGGCAAACAAACTTATGATTATCAATATAGTATTTCGTCTCTTCAATCAGAATAAAACGACTTGGATGCATCCACTGTCACGGCGATGTCATCCAATTGATTATGGCAATTTGACTGTATCATCAGGATGTACCTGGGACAAAGGGTATGTGTGGAGCAGAATAATGAACGGACCACAGAATGATGAACGGACCACAGAATGATGAACGGACCACAGAATGATGAACGGACCACAGAATAATGAACGGACCACAGAATGGTGAACGGACCACATAATGGTGAACGGACCACAGGATGGTAAACGGACCACAGAATAATGAACAAACCACAGAATAATGAACGGACCACACAATGATGAACGGACCATAGAATGATGAACGGACCACAGAATAATGAACGGACCACAGAATGGTGAACGGACCACATAATGATAATTTCTAAAATATAACTTACGTATTCATGCCCCTAGGCGCACACAACACACAAAAAACCTCAAAGAGTGTCAACATCTTCGGTCTCAGAGATAACGGCACACGACAATCGGTTTGTTCAGTCTCTGACAGATCAGCTAAATAAAATGGATGACTGACATAGAATCCAGTTGGGTCCCCTTAATCACAACGGTTTATCCTACTGCCGTTGTTGCTCTCGGTACCTCTAAACGGAACCTTCAAGATTGGTTTGATGAGAACTGTGAATTGATCAAGCCACTGTTAGACGAGAAGCACCGCACCCACCGTGCTTACACTAACGATCCTCAATCTGTGACGAAAAAGAATGCTTTCGCAAGTCCTCGAGCGGATGCACAGTCGTAAGGCTAAAGAGATTCAGACTTTTGCTTACATGTATTATTTGAGAACGTTTTACATTGGTCTGCAGGTTGTTTACGGTCCGTATAGATCTTCTTCTGCGTTCGTTCTCAATCCCCCGCTACCAAGCCCTGAACAGGGCTTTGCAAGTAGCAGGATGTAGTCTGAAGAATAGAATACGTTGTATCGCTAGTTTAGATCAGATCTAGCACCGCTATTAACCGAAGATAGTAATTATGTAATCACTTATAACGATAAGCAAACGGGTAAGATGAGCTGAACATTTTACTAATGTGCTTAATAGACCCTCTACTGTTAATAAGGAGACAATTGATAATCTACCGCATATACAAATTAATGAAAGCATGAATGAAAATCCGACCGAGCAGGAAAAAAGGGTCACGATTGACCTCCTCTCAAACGACAAAGCTCCGGAAGCTTACGCCGTCCCAGCAGAGATCTCCAAAGCTGGCGGATAAAAGATGGCTGAGAAGCTTACCAATTTGTTTGGCAAAATGTGGAAGGAAAAGAGCATTCCACAGGACCTCAAAGATGCGTCCATTGTTCACATACATTAGCGTAAAGGTAGTAAGCAAATGTGTCATAACTACAGAGGAATATCTCAGCTGTGCGTCGGAGAAAAGGTGTTTGGAAAAATATTGTTCTGCAGACTAAATCTTCCCCTGGAGTAGAGGTAACTGCCTGAGACTCAATGTGGCTTTAGAAAGAACCGTGCGGCCATCAATATGATTTTTGTTGCAAAACAGATCCAAGAGAAATGTCAAGAACAGAATGTTCTATACGACGTTTGTGGACCTCACTAAGACATTTGATACCGTAAATCGGGACGGTCTGTGGAGAGTTATGGATAAGTTTGTGTGTCCAGTAACATTCGTTGCAATGATTCGACAATTCATGATGGCATGCGTGTCCGAGTTATTGATTAGGGAAACTACTCTTCCCCATTTACTGTCACTAACGGTGTGAAGCAGGGATGTGTGCGGACCCTGGTTCTTTTCAGTACGATGTTTTCTGCCATGCTGTGGGATGCCTACATCGATTGCAACGTTAAAGTTGAGATGAACTACCACACTTACTGCTGGCTATTCAATCTGGAACGGTTCAAGTCCAAAAGCAAAATCCACAGGTTGACTGTACGTGATATACTTTATAAAGATGACAGTGCCTTAATTTCAAATACCGAAGTTGACATGCAAGTGTAACAGATCTTAGCTGCAGAGGCAATATTTAGGTAGGAGCTTAGACAACCATTTATTTCTTTCTTCTTCGTTGGGTTTGAGTCAGTGCAGCTGAACTCAGGTCCCGCCAGAATTTGAGCAACCAAATCGAACCACGACGTACAGGACTTAAGATTCAGGCCATGTGTCAACACCTGGAACGATAGTGGTAGACTTGTTGCTGCCACGACGTCTGGAAACCACGCGAACAGAGAAGGGGGGGGGGCGGTGATGGCAGGCAGACGGACAAAAACGTGCGTAGTCTTAGAAATCACGTGATCGAATATAAAAGCCCGACATTACCTGAGAACATTTTTGAGAGAGACAGTGAGTGAGAGCAGGCGGCGGAGAATAGACTTGACTTCAGAGACAGAGAAAGAACACTTCACTTAGCATTACCAGAGAACCACAGAGAAAGAACATTTGACTTCATAGATTACATGAGATAGACACAGAAAGAGAACATATCACTTCAGAGATTTACTAGAGACAATATTCGAAAGAAATAGGCCGTGGAGTGCGGTTGACTTTGATCACTACTTGAGATGAGATTCCAAAGAAACGCTAAGTGTAGAGTAGGCGGCTGAGAGAAAATTTCACTACGGAAGTACTTTGGAAAGAGATGCTCAATGGAGGGCAGGCGACGGAGAGATATGCAATTGAGGCAGAGTTGAGATTTAGGAGAGGGCTGACGAATTAGGCACGCAGCGAACAAGGTAACCACCTTCATTTTATGTAGTGGTCGTGATTACAAATAGCCAGTAGCTTATAGAAGCAGTCATCCCATTCATCATATTGTCGTGCAAGAATGCATAAAGCGGTTTGCCACAGTTTGAGTACATGTTGGCCTCGCCATCTCTATCGCAAAGTCAAAGGTTCTACATCAACCGGCTCCAGATATGGCCTTTTTAGAATCTTGAATTACAGTCACTGCCTAAAAACATATTAACTGATGTACGTGTCTTGGCAGTACTCTGTCTCAGGTTGTTCACATATATGATAAAGTGAATACAAGAATACCTAGGTTGTGGCATTTGGCAGACTTCGTAGTAAGGTATGGGATAGGTAGGGATCAGTACTCAAACAAAACTGCTACAGTTGATATATCTACCCTTTTATATGCGTGTGAGACCTGAACCGTCTATAGTCGTCATGTCGAAGAATTAAACCACTTTCAGGTGCACTGCTTACGGAAACTACTGAGGATTATATGGCAGAAGATGGTGCCAAATACAGATATGCTAGCGCGATCAGGCATGTTCAGTATACACACCATATGTGGAGCACAGCGAAGATGGGCTCGTTATGTGGTACGCGTGTCGGAACAACGTTTACCAAAAGAGTTACTCTGTGGCAAGTGAGCAAGCGGTGGTCAGCGGGAAAGGTACACGGACAAGCTTAAGAGATTGTCTGATCCAGTGCGGTATTAACCATGTTGACTGGGAAAGAACCGCCACCAATCGCACAGGCGGGCGCAGCACTATTTCTGAGGGTGTTCAGAGACACTTTTGCATCAAGAATATATGAAGCTATAGAGAGACGATCGCTTCGCAAGTCTGCTGACATCAACCCTTATACAATTCTGGTGATAGGAAGTGTCCTATTTTCTAGTACTAAGTGTGACAGACAATTACTGGCCCCAATCGGTTTATTTAGCGATCTTCGAACTCATGTGAACAGTGAATGATGACAAAGTGGTCTTCATCGATTACGATGAACTAACAACACAAACAATGTCCGGTTTAAAATATCTGATAAAAATATGCTGTAAATCCCCTAATATTTTGCCAAATATTCATGTCTTGTTGTTTTAGTTCTAGTTATTTGGTAAGGCTTGTCAATTTATTTTCATTTATCGTTCCTAAATTTTATTTTAGCTGGTATATTTTTAAGATATACATTTATTTTACATCGTGGCAGTTGGTACATTAAACAGCTCTTATTAGAGCGACGTCTGCTTCCCTATATTTCTATACAGAAAACGTATTTTTTTCAAAGAGATGTTTGCTCGAGGTATAACAACATTTTACTTAAATTATCCCCTCTTTAATCTTCTTCTTTTGTTGTACTGTCGTTGTCTTGCAGCGCCGCAAAGAGGAGGTAAGCATAGACTTCTGGTTTGCGTTAGGTAGCAGGCTTGTATTGCTGATAAGTTGAACTTTTGGAGTGTTTGTGTTAATCCCTATATCCATCACCACTGGGATCGACTTCTTGCTCGTGGCCTTGAAACGTCTATGCAGTTTTGATTTCGCTGCAAGTTCATACTGCATTCGTGTGAAAGGACTAAAACACTTTATCTTCTGTGCTTCAAAATAGTAGTTCCCACATATCTCTCATCGTTCTGTTGTGAATTTTATTTTGCGAATTCCTGTTAATTTTTCCGTTATTAAGCTGATAGTTTTTGGAAGAATGTGAAGATCTGACCCCGTGACATCATTGAGTTAGTTACAGCGGATCTGACCAAACTAAAAAGCAGTTCTTTATTATTTTCCAGAACTGTATTCATCATCATTATCATGTAGCATGTCCTTTGTAGAATTTCGCTCCCATCACTGTCTGAAAGAAACTCGATCTCTTTCCAAAACTCCAGTTTCCGCTACAGGCATTCCTGGATATCTTGGTGCCATCGTCTTCTTGGTCTACCCCTTCCTCTTTTGCCTGGCACCATACCTTCCATTACCGTTCTCCAAAGACCGTTGTCTCTCTTGATGTGACCAAAGTATTTGCATTTTCTAGCCAAAATGGAAGTGATAAACCAGTTACCTTCTATGCTCAAGTCTTGCCGAATGTCAACATTTGTTTGTTTTTTCTCTGTCCGTGGTATTTTGACTTGAAGGATTCGAATCTCTGTCTAGAAGTTTTGGTAATGGTCCATGAATCGTAGCCATAAGCTGCCACAGGAAAAACACAGGCTCTCAAGACTTTTACTTTTATCGATTTGTTGGTGCTCTGCCATAATTGTTCAGGCTGTTCAGTCTCTGCATTGCCATAGCTAGTCTTCTTCTGATTTCTTTCGAGCATTCGCCATTCTTGTCAATTCTGGAGCCCATATATTCAAAATGTGTGACCTGATCTATTTCCACACCACCCAGTGTAAATGTATGCTTATATTGTGTTTTTCGGTGGTCATTATCTTTGTTTTATTTATGTTTATAAACAGGTTTTTATCTTCACTATGTCCATTATCGGCTGAAAGTAGCTGCTCTAGCCCTTCTGCACTTTTTGATAGTATCACTCTGGAATCTCGTACCCCCCAATCGTAAATGTTTCGAAACTTTCAATGTTCTCGTCCTCTCGAACATTTCGCATTAAACATTCCGCATAGATGTTGTACAGATAAGGTGAGAGGATACATCCATGTCGGACTCCCTTTTGTACTGCAAACCAATCTGATGTATGCCCAGATATTCGGACAGCGGCTTGTTGATCTTGGTATAATGTTTCAATGAACTGTATTCATAAATTATCAATTTGGCTTTAAATCTATTCAACAGCTATGTACCTGAGGATTGACAGGCATTGCTTGATATTCGCTCCTTCAGTGAAAAACACATTGGATTTAAGAACAGATCTCACGTCTTTTTGGATGTCAAAAATATTTAAAGAACTTTTAAAAATAAATTGTTCTTCGCAACAAAAATGCTAATGCTTTTTGCAACAACAGTTGTGAACAAGAGTTTTTTTACGTTTATGAACTTGAAAACGAAATACATAAATTAGTTGGCCCCTGAAGACAGCATACAAGTTGATCTCACATTAAAAAGTTCTCATTTAAATGTTGCTTTATCTTAAACGAAACCACCACAGAAAAACAGGCCTACAGTGTCTAGAAAGGAGAAGAATTCGAGGTGACTTAATACAGGTTTATAAGATAATCAAAGGAAACGATAAATTAGACTTCAACAGATTTTTCAAAATACAATCACCTACAAGAATAAGAGGGCATAGCTACAAATTAACTAAAGACAGGTCCAGATTAGAAATTAGAAAATATTTTTGTAGTTCGAGAGTGGTGTATGCTTGGAATGCATTTCCACAGGCAGTAGTGGAGAAAAGGACAATTAATGAATTTTAGAATAGATTGGATGTGCACAGCTTTTAGAGCAATGAAATGTAAATTAAACTGGTTGTTTACGTACTCTGCAGAGTCTTCTAAGCCAGTATAAAGACGTTAAGTTAATAAAATTTGAAGTGTAGATGTTAATGAAATGCTTCAGTTCAACAATCCCTCATTTTAAAATGTTATTTTGCACAGATGCAACATCTGTGGCCTATTAAGTTTTTAATTGATTTTGAGAGCAGTTCTATCTTCTTTATTATACGAGAAATGAGCTTGTTTTTGTTTACTGTGACGTCTTATCATGTATGTGTGTGTGTGTGTGTGTGTTTTAGTTTGTTTATTTTAAACGTTAATTAACACAAATATGTTATTGGCAATACTCACAAGAGTTCCTCGGCCCCTCATCTATCGCATCACCCAGTTATTAACAGGACTAGGAAAGGAGCTTGTACTGGTTATAAGTACTTTCTCATCATCTCACATGCTGTACAGTTTTGTAGATGTTCAGCGGCCATTTTACTAGTGTAACAGTTACACGTCCCTTGGTAGTGTCTATCTGTAGTGCACTGAATAGATAGTATAGCGAGCGGTTGTAGCCCATACAAATTCTGTATACAAATAGGTGTTCACTTTTGTAAATTTGTAAAATGCAGTTAAATACTTGGTGAGCTGTATGCTCTGCATCCTACATTATCCTTGTATGTGTTCTTCATAAACCTTATGGATTCTTTGTATTAAGTTGAGGTTATTTTTCCATCTTTGTTTGACACAGTCGAAAGCAACACCAATGAAGGTGTGTCGGTAATCCTTTATGTTAAATACAAGTATCATAGATTTTGTGAATGTTTATTTATAAAAAAATATTATAAAATAGCATGTTTTATTGAAAAATAGAAGTCGTGTGTTATGAAAAAGCAAAAATTAAAATAACATGAACTTCGAAAACGAAATAAAACCACAATATTTTTGTTTTCATTTACTAAATGAAAGATGTATTACTTTTTGTTAACTATCACTCATTCAATGACAACCCGTCGTTACCTCGGTTCACAGGTCATTGACTACATCTCGCCATCATACACGGGCCTGCGCTGATATGCCTGCCTTTCTCCAGGTGTAAGCATTTAGTTCCTTACACATTTTATTTTCGGTGTATTTTTAGGTATCTCTCTCTCTCTCTCTCTCTCACTATCTCTCTCTCTCTCTCTCTCTCTTTCTTTGAGGATTCCAAGTGGCTATGTTGGACGGTGCCTTCAGTATATCACCATACGTTAGGCATTGTTAACCAACTACTGGAGTATTTATTGTATGGCCTTGTTCGTCCTCCATGTTTCCGTTTCATAGATCAGCACCGACTTGACACCGATGTTGAATGTTCCAACTTTGACGTGACTCTTCATTTATCTAGACCACTGTGGCAATACTTGAGAACTTGGTACTTTAAACTTTTTGAATGTTTTACTGCTGTGTTATCAGCTCATTTTAAAGCTTGGAATCAATTTCAAATCGTTTTCGCGAAGCGCTATTATAGTCTTCAAATATTGTCTATGTTGTGCTACTATTACTTTCAAGTAATTAATATACTGAATACCGATTGTCTGCTAGAGATTGTGTATGATTTGTTCTTGTCGACTTCATATCCTTTGCATGTTATGTTACGATTGTTTTTACATTTGGTAAAAGCTTTCTTTATCTTGCAAATATTAGCAACGATTATGTATGTTATGTTGCGACTATCTTCATAGATTTGAATTACCGTTAAAATGGTTGGGTCCTGAACATGTTTTAAAATAATGAAATCAAACTTAACACAAAAATCAAATTACAGCAAACTTGTGACATGATAAACACACATTTTAAAGCTTACTTTGAGGAAGACTAATGTCTGGTCAGACACAACATACTGATCAGACATGTTAGTCAGGGTCAGGCAAAATGTACTGGCGAAGAACCCCACCTCGACTTCCACGTAGTCCTCCCTTCAAACAAACTGTTCTTCTTGGCAGTCTGGCTAACGAGGTGGGAGGTTGACGTGATTCCCGTAGTAGTACGCGACACGCACATGAAGTAAAGTATAGCAGAACTGTCTGGAGGAACCTGGTCCGCCTTCATCAGCACGCTCGGGATGCTAGCTCTGCAGCCCGCCACTAAACGTTCTTTTCAGTGCGTGCAATAGAAGAGTAAACCCACTGATTGTGGGCATTCACAACATCAACAATAACAACAACAACCTCGTTATTACAGATTTCCCTAATAAATGGTAATATTTCTTACATTCACTACAGAACACTAGTCTGCTGTTGAACAACTCATGGCCCGAGTTCACATCATGTTTCATGAACACAGTCCTGGTGTGGGTACCATGTGGATACGTGTGGCTTCTGCTGCCGTACTTCCTGTATGACGTCACAAACGAGTACAGTGCCAACAACCCATGTCCACCACCCCTGCCTGTTAGAAGGAAACATGTGCCCTGCAAGGTTTACACCAGAGATACCACCATCTCTACAGACTGCAAGCCTCTTCAAGTTGTCGAGTCACCGAGAGGGACGATAACCGCTGTCTGTCTTGTCAAAATGGTAAGAACATCATGTGTATATAGAAAAAATAAATTATTGTTCAAGTCTATATATATATATATATATATATCTTCAGTTCATTTGTGTCGCTAGGTGTCGTGGTGAGTTGTGATCTACTTTGTGTCATATTTTTGGTAGGCAAAAATCCGCTGGTGACTTGCCAGGTCAATCACAGCAGCCATTGGAATGCGATCGCCTCTTTTTTGGGACAGGTGGTGGCGTAAATTAGAGGAAGGTAGACCCACAGCCTGTCCGGAGCCATCTATGCCGCTGGCTGCGCTAACAACATAACTAAGACCTGATATTATAGCCACACAGTCCCCTTTTTGCGACATATTCTCTCTGGAGCGAGAATCCCTAGAATAATTTGAGTAAATTTTGTTTTTGAATTTTGCCCAGGCAGCGGCCGTTAAGCCTCAACTTTTCGATTTTTAACTGTCAATGGATTTTTGACGTGCTTGCCACTGCAACCAGGTGTCTGATCTCACTACTCAGAGATCAGTGGAAATTTTACCTGATGATCAACATGATAAATTCCCAGTCTGCACCGTGATTTTAACCGACGACCTCCAGCACCCGAGGCGAACACCTTACCTCAAGATGACTGGGTTAAGTATGGTTCTAAACAGTGAGCCCCCCCCCCCCTCCGCCCCCCACCCCCTTACAAGTATAGGTAATGAATAAATCGCCTTAATGCTAAACACAAAGCTTAAAAAAACCAAAAACCACAGTTGTTACCTTATGCTCCTGTTTGTGCGAAAAAGGAATTATGATGTTCAACATAAGGATATATTTTCGTTCTAATGGTATGCAAAAGTATATGTTTTTTCATATGTCACTGGACATGTCAGAATAACTGAATGAAGTTGCTACCCTTATTTCACTATTCTTTGTAGTCGTCTCTTACGACGCGTTTGAAAATCATTTTGAGCAGTCTTCTTTTTGTACGTATTTGTCCAGCGGAAGCATAGGGCCACCACTACTTTTGGCCTCCTTCAGAATTTTACCACCCACGTTCTTTGAATGTTTTTCTAAAGGTGGCTTCTGTAAAATTTTGTTGTACCCCATGAGGAAGTTGCTAACCCTAAACTCTCTATTATTAAATACATGACGTAAACACTTAATATTCATTGGCTCTTTTCGTCTTGTCAGACGATAGTCCTTGTGCTATTAGCCTAAAAATATAGAGACCATGTGTTGCCCATGCAGTATGGTCCTTCTTTCGGTCTGCCTTGTTTACTCCATGGGAAAGGGGATACCAATACATTTGGAACAAGGCAAACTGCAGAAGCTGCCGGTTCAGCAAAGTAATGCTCTATCTGTTCGCCTGTTGGGCTTCACTCCTAAACCAGCGGTCAACCAAGGCTGGGGGCATGGTCTGCCCTGCCACAATACTCAGCTGAGGTTGTCTTTCCTCACTGTAGGATAAGGCATTGTATCATCTTGCGTGTGCCCCTTCGCACATCGTCGGTTGTCATTTTTGTGGTAGATGCTGACTAACTTTCAGACGGCTCACAACCCAAAGGTTCAATCCCCATCACAGCAGCCGCCGTTACTCTGGAGAATCAAACTCTTAGAAATGGAAAGAGGAAGCAGACCCTTACATAAAATGCATGCCACAGTCTGTTGCATTGAGCCGACAGGCGCAAAATAAAAACACTGTGCAACGCACACCACCTTGGGGAATACAGAAGTAAGGCGAACGCAAATAAAAACAAAACAAAGCATTCAGCCAATGAGGATACACTGTTACTAACAACATTCAGTTAGTATGAAAATACTGTTACTAAAAAACAATTTAGTTAGTGTGGTTACACTGCTACTAACATCATTCAGTTAGTATGGAAACACTGTTACGAACAAACAATTTAGTTAGTGTGGTTACACTGTTACTAACAACATTCAGTTAGTATGGAAACGCTGTTACTAACAAACAATTTAGTTAGTGTGGTTACACTGTTACTAACAACATTCAGTTAGTATGGAAACACTGTTACTAACAAACAATTTAGTTACTGTGGTTACACTGTTACTAAAAAAAAATGTAGTTAGTGTGGATACACTAATAACACTCATTTAGTGTGGAAATACTGCTACTAACAATATATTCAGTTAGTGTGGATACACTCTTACTAATACATTAAAATAGTGCTGACACACTGTTATTAATAACATTCAGTTAGTGAGGATACACTGCTACTAACAAAATATTCAGTTAGTGTGGATACACTGATATTAATGCCATTAAGCCAGCGTGGATACACTGATTCATTACAAATAACATGATATCAGTCTGGATACATGGAACAATTAATGATAATGAAAGAACAGGGTTACTACACACCGGATTGTGCATGTCATCATAGTCGGCAGATTTGTGCATGGAACTGGCAGCTTAATCGTGTAGCACAACCTGCCACATAAGTTACATACATAACACCGCATTCACAATTTATTGCCACATAAACCACTACAGAAAGTGCCATATAAACCACCTACACAAAGCACAGCATAAACCAACACATAAACCACCTTTTATAAAGCACCACATAAACTAACTACACGACGCACCACATAAACCACCCACAGAAAGTGCTACATAAACCACCTACACGAAGCACCACATAAACCACATGCACAAACCAACACATAAATCACTTATTATAAAGCATAAACTACCTACACGAAGCACCACATACACTACACGAAGAACCACATAAACTACCTACACGAAGAACCACATAAACTACCTACACGAAGAACTACATAAACTACCTACACGAAGAACCACATAAACTAACGACACGAAGAACCACATAAGCTACCTACACGAAGCGCCACATAAACCACCTACAGAAAGTGCTACATAAACCACCTACACGAAGCACCACATAAACCACATGCACAAACCAACACATAAACCACTTATTATAGAGCACCACATAAACTACCTACACGAAGCACCACATAAACTAACTACACGAAGAAGCACATAAACTACCTACACGAAGAACCATATACACTACCTACAGAAGCACCACATAAACTAACTACACGAAGAACCACATAAACTACCTACACGAAGCGCCACATAAACCACCTACAGAAAGTGCTACATAAACCACCTACACGAAGCTCTACATAAACCACATGCACAAACCAACACATAAACCACTTATTATAGAGCACCACATAAACTACCTACACGAAGCACCACATAAACTACCTACACGAAGCGCCACATAAACCACCTACAGAAAGTGCTACATAAACCACTTACACTAAGCACCCCATAAACTACATGCACAAACTAACAAATAAACCACTTATATAAAGCACCACATACATCACCTAGACGAAGCACCACAAAAATCCCCTTCACGAAGAACCACACAAATCACCGTCACGAAGCACCACATAAATCACCTACACGAAGCACTTGATGTATCACCTACATAACATAATGTACTTGATTGTATACAGACTTCCTACAAGGAGACAAACTGTGATGCTGACCCCATGTTTTTACTGGAGTGGCCCAATTCAAGACAGAAGAATGCCCTTTTAGCAAGAGGGCTAATGACGTGATGCAAAGAAAGTAGCAAGGAATCAACATTGCATACTTAAGAATAATGTCGGATTTTTTAGCTGATAATGTTCATCCAAAATACGAAAAGAGGAGATCTGCGCAGATGGCAGTACAGATTAGAAACTGCAACATTGAAATTGAAAAGTTGAAACACGGCGGAATGGAGCAGAGAGGGAAGCTGAATCTAGGGGAAACTGCTGACATTAGGGCACACTGAAATTCAAGTAAGTCAATTATTTCGCCTAGCAACCAGGGCCAGTTGCGCTGACCGTTCATGACAACGGTTTATCGCAGAGTTCCAGACAACGTTCTGTGCAGATGTAGTGGTGGCAATGTCTCAGAGCCAGGTGTTGCAGCACGGCTACATGGACGACTCCATGAGATTGTGAGGTCTTTAAGCGTCCCATATTTCCAGAGACATGTGTAGAAACGGCGGAGACTGGACGTTTTGAAAGAGCCGGATCATACGACCAAAGAAGAGATGCAAGGCGCCAATCCAACATTGACGAAATTCTCCTGATTTGTAAAACTGGCACACATCAAAGTAGAGATGTGTCGCTAATTATATCAAAAGAGGGGCACACGGCATTTATAGCTTGGGAACCAGAATACTAGCAACTATTTTCAAAACTGCCGAAAAGAATATTTAGGCAAACAGTATTCCATGTTTTGCACCAGTCAGTGACACGGAATACTCAGTCAACAAATAATTTGACTTCAGATTTCAAAGTATCATGACTGATAGAAAAAGAAAGGCGTTACGATTTTTACATGAGACCTAAATGCTCAGGTTTGAAAAGATAAAACCAGTTTTGAAAAGATCATCGGCAAAAATGGAACCGGGACTAAACATGGCAATGTAAAGTTACTTATATTTTTATGTGTTTTACATCAACTGGTGATTGGTGGCGGCATGCTTCCATATATAAGAATATACAAAACATCTTGAGTGTCACTTGACAGTACAACAGACAACTAGATTGACCACTTATGTATAAATAATGCATTCCCGTAATCATTTCAATATGTAAAGGAATGTAGATAGGTAAATGTGGCATTAGAGAATCATCTTCTGATAGACAAAATAAAGATGAAACACAAAATGTATACAATAACATTTAACATCAGAAAACAGTTCAATTTGGAATTCTTCAAGACCAAGAACATGCAATAATATACTTTTAAGGTTGCCATATCAGGTAGGTACCATGTGTTACAATAGCTAGAAGAAACAGTAGATACAGAAGCACACTTCTAGCAGATTCGCAATATATGGAATGAACATTTTGGAGAAGTTCTTGGGAACACAAAACGTCAACACAAAGCACGGATAACAAAAGAAACTATTGTGAAGAAAGACAAACAAAGAAGACGGATTTGAACAAAACAAAAATTAGTCATGGCTCAGGAATATACATTAACCAAGGTCATCAGAGAATTAAGACAAAGCTTAAGATGAGATAAGATATAATATTTTGATGAGTTTACACGAGAGACAGCGAAAACTGCAGCAAAATGCAATATTAAATAACTGAACAAAAACACTAAGTAACTAACTAACAGGAAAATATAAGCAGGTAAATAATGATAAGGAAGGAGATTTGATTATTAACGCTAACGAGCAGACGAAGACATAGGCTTAGCATTTTGAAGAGTTTTTTTTATAGATCCACAAAATCTCCCAGATGTTCAGTCGGTAGAAATGGAAATGTAAGCTAATTGACAAAAAAAAAAAAAAAAAAAAAAAAGAAGAAATTAAGAAAATCGAATTGCTTTTGACAGGTGGTAAACAACCCGTCTCTTTTCCATCTCAGCAGAAGCAGCAAGTGAACATTGATACTTCAACAGCGGTAGTATACAAATTATTTGGTAAAGTTTGGGAAAGAGATGAACTACCAGTAGAATATAATGCCAGTTATGTAGTCAAGTTGTGAAAGAAGAGAAATGTGCAACAGTGTACAATTATTCAAGAGTGTCATACGAGAGAGGGAGAGAGAGGGAGAGAAAGAGAGAGAGAGAGAGAGAGAGAGAGAGAGAGAAATTAAAACACCCATAGACCAAAAAAAACTGAGAGAGAAGAGCAAGCAGGCCTTCGACAGAATATGACACATGCAGACCAGATAGCTAGTCTGAGAATAATAGTTAAGCAAAATGTGGAATGAAGCTCACTACTTCATATCGAATACGTAGACTATGGAAAAACATTTGAAAGCTGAGACAGAGAATCACTCTATAAGCTACTCGGACATTAATGTTACAAACTGTATGTAGAAGAAGGGTATACTAGCAATTGCTTTCTCAGAAAAGGGCTTTCATGTGTCCTTCAATGCACACTAACAGCTTATAACTTCAGATATAAGCATGTATGTGTCTTAAAGTGAATAATAACAATTGATTATTTCGAACATGAGTGTTTATGTCTTTCTTTAAACTTATTATTCCTTCTTTCTATTCTAGTCACGAGCAACAATTTATTTTTACATGTAGCAGATTTATAATATCCTAGTCACATGAATCAATTTACAAGGCGTGTTCAAATGAAACCGGATATAACTGCACTAAGTGAACATACGTACGAAGCGTATGATGAAGTCACTTCTAATGTAAACAGCACATACCAGCCGTCAAGTTTGCAAAATTTTATTATCCTCCGACTCACAGTTTTCTTCCAAGAAACTGAAGTATCGGCACTCATTGGTAACACCTTCCAATACTTCAGTTTCTTGCTAACCACCATTTAAACTGTGAGCAGTAAACTCTCTCAGCAGGTGATCAGAACATACGTTTGAGAAAACTGTTGCTATGTTTTTCCTGAGTCAATCGTGCCATCGATCAGTTATCTCTCGCCATCGACAGATCAGCTATAGCTGATGACTGTGAAGACTAGAGATATGCTTGTCCCGAACTCAATCATGTCACTCGAAGTGATCAGATTTCCTTCTCGTATGGCTTTACAGGGAGTTCAGTATTCGTACTAATGTGCAGTAGTGCAAAGCCACTGATATATAGTGAGATTACCTCCCCGGTCAGCTCTGTCTGTCTGATTTTAGTCTTCTACCCGTACAACCTCTGTTAGCTCGGCCTAAACAAAAAGATGATGGTAGTCACTAGGTCCCCTCTACCTTCCCAGTTGACTGTTCAGGGGTCAGATTTACTCAGCTACTCCCCTTTTTGAATCCTGTTGACTACTTTGACTACTTGTCACTGTATCATTCTAAATGTGACAGCCTGACGTCCGATTAATTGTCGTCTGACTCCTCCATTCGTATTTGGACTCTAGATATTACAACCAATACTATGCCCCCACCATTCTTAGTTCATCAACACACACCGGTCTCGCTAACCGGAGACAACGCGACGTGAACTCTAACTGAACCGTGCCCGCTGAATAAGATATTCCTTCCCTGTCCCAAATAATTTTAGCTCCAGAAAATAAACTGCTGTCCCAAAGCACAATATTTCCTGACAGATGTTCCTGGTACATACTGCTCCATGACACACAACCCTGTTACATTAATTCATTTTTTTTTCCAAAGGTACTGACTTGCCTTCTAGCATCACTGTCATTGTTTCACCTCGCGTTAAACGTCAGAGACGGCCAGCCTGCAGCAGTGATTATGTCTTCTGAGATTTGGACTGTTACCTATGTAAGTACATTTATGGAATGATGAATGTGTACGGTGTATATATATATATATATATATATATATATATATATATATATATACACACATACATATGTATGCATGAATGTATATATTTATATGCACATGGTGTTTGTTTTGGGTTTAAAAAGTATTTAATATCCCTAGTTGAACCCGCCGCAGAAGGTTCAGAGCACCTGTTTACCCTTCGTCTCTCTACCACATTACGTCCCGTCATCCTTGTCAGTACATATGCCCTTAGATTGTGCTCTAGACCTGAAGGCAAACATGAGTTCTACGATAATTTATCAGCAGTCGATTCAAGAATGCATAGTCAAAAACAGTCTGTTTTAGTAGGTAACTTCAATGCAAAAGTGGGCGCCGATCACGATTTATGGTCTTAATGTCTTGGTAATTTTGGAATGGACAGAATAAATGAAAATGGAGTTATGTGTTTATCATCAACTATATCTAAGTCTTATTTGTAGACAAAATCCCAACATAAGGTATCGTGGATGCACACACGAACAAAGCAGCTGGATCTAAATCGTGTCGGAAGATCTTTCATCAAGTATGTTCTCCTCACAGGATCCTAGCATAGTGCAGTCTGCGCCATTGATCATGAATTGATTTGCTGTAAAATCAAATTTCTGACAAGGAAGTTCTACCACACTGGAAATAGGAGTTAGCCACGCCGCAACCCGAATGTCAGACCCAGCTCGGATCAACATATTTAACAAGGAAACTCTCAATGTCCCGTTCGATGGTACCACTGTTACAGAGACATGGCAACATCTACGAAATGACATCCATAGCACTGCATTTGCAATATTTGGGGTAAAAAGTTCTAAAAAATAAGATGATTGGGGTGAAGCGAAAGTGAAGGAAATGCGCTGCTCTGATTAAATACAAGTAGCTTCCAAATGCAAGTACCCTGCACACACACCTTGAAGTCCGCCAGAAGACACTTTTAACAAACAGATCGTCGTTCTACAAGTGAGTATTGTCTACAGCCTAGTGAAAACATCCAGATTGCAGCACAAACTGTGAACATCAGACACATGTACGATGGTATGAAGAAAGCTGTTGGTCCTGTAATTGGAAAACTGCACCGCTCAAATCCATGACTGGCCAGGAAATGACAGATAAAGAAAGCAGATGGAGCGATTGGTCGAGCACTTTTCTGAGCTCTAATCGGACTCTGCAATATAGTTATCCTTACAGCCGTTGACGCTGTCATATACTATCCCAGAAGGTATAAGCTAGACATGTCACCATTTATAGAAGATCTAAAAAAAAGCTTTGCCAGCTTGACTAAGGGCAGAGAACGAGGCAGCAAATGGATACCATCGGACTTGATCAACCAGTGTGTAACATGTTTTGCCAGTTCTGGAAGGAGGCCTTTATACTTCAAGATATGAGAGATGCTTAAATTGTAACATAATTAAAACAAAGGTCATAGAAATTATTGCAATAACTATCGAGGTGATTCACTGCTCAGTATTGTAAGCAGTGTCTTCACCAGATAAATCTAATACGGATACCATAATTAGCTGAACGTGTGTATCCAGAGCCACAGTGTAGATTCAGATCTGAAAGATCAACGATCGACATGATTTTCTTTCTTCGACGACTTCAGGAAAAGTCAAGTGAGCAGAATCAGCTCTTTTATATCGCTTTAATTGACTTGACAGAGATATTCTATATTTTATTTGTAGAGATGTACACTTCAGAATCCTCTCTGAAAAGGCTGACCAAGCAAAATGCTACGACTAATAATATTGTTCCATAAATCCATGAAAGGTTCTGTCCAATATGATGGTAGCATATTACAACCATTTGAAGGGGTGCTACCACCAAAGATGGATGTGTCGGATCGAAAGACGCGAAAATCGCAGTCAAGCTGTAAATCAGCGACACAACGCATTCTGTTCCCTGTGCTTCATCATGCTTCTCGCAAAGCCCTGTTCAAGTCTTGGTAGCGGAAGATTGAAGGCGAATGCGGAAGAAGAAGAAGAATGAAGTACAGCTAAACAGGGCTTCGTCCAGACCCCTACACTTTTCAAAATTGTCTCTGTTGAAGCATGCATTTGGTAACGCGAATGGATGAATCTTCCTTCATACTAGATTCCATGAATAGATCTTTAATCAATCATGCAAGGCTCAAAGCCAAAAAGAACATACATACATACATACATACATACATACATACATACATACATACATACATACATTTGTACATACATATATACATACATGCATACATGCGTGTGTTAGTGCGTACGTGCGCACAGACAGACAAACAGACAGACAGGCATGCACGTATGTAAGTATGTATGTATGTATGTATGTATGTATGTATCTATGTATATATTGTTTCCGGTCTAGCGCTCTATAGGCTGCTTCCAGTTTTCGTTTAGTTGTATGTATGATTCCATCTGCCTCAATCGCCTGATGTGGACTCATATCGCTTTATCTCTGGCTGGCCGCCATTGGTGGATCCTATTTGGATAAGTTTTGTACATTATATTTTTATTTATTCTGTGTTATTCGCTGCTATGGAAATACATATTTTGCCTAATGGTATCAATAACAGTCATGCAGTCATTGAAATAAATATCGTTCCTTCATCATGTTTTCAACTCTCGAGCGGGTTCGCACAATATTGTATTTCATAACGTCAATCAATTTCAATTTTGTAAATGTATTTGAGCATCAGAATCCTCAACTGTCTTCATTATTCAGTGTGGTATTTATTTTGTACGTTACTTTTCTTCTTCATGCTCAACGTTCTACGTCATCCATTCAAGCCGGTTTTTTTTTTGGTGGGCTATGTCATTGACTAATGCAGGCCACTGAGAACTTGTCAACTATCGTCTTGTCGTCAACATTACAAGCATTTTCTCTACACAACCCGTTCTCAAGAGGGAATTATATTAAATCTTTGAAAATCATCCAGCAACATCAATAATACACATCTCAAGGAGCAGCAATTTTCCAAGTTAACAACACAGAGTGGAAGCAGACGGAGAGATTTGCAACAGGGCGGAACTAGTAAAACCATCTTCCCTGATCAGTACTAGCCCTCTGATCAGGAAAGATCTGGCCAATGACAACCCAGATCCATATGCTCAGACCCCAACAACGCCAGGATGACTGCGAGGGGTGACTTCGGAGGGGGGGGGGGGATGGTGTCATGAACATCCCAATCGTCCGCTAATACCTTTTGGGCAAAAACACTCGAATGGAATGCAACACTGGTTGTCTAAAGATTGTAGAGTTTTGTGGGGTCACTGTGGTCGAGAGGTCAGGCACTAGCCTCCCAAAACGATGAACAGAAACGGTGGACTTTCGAATCCCACAAGTATCATAGTGACCCTGGTCTCACGAGAGATGGGACCAGAGTGCCTGCATCCCAAGTTACCTCCAGTCGTCTTGACTTATGTCTTGCCACTGGTCCAAGGTAGCTCGACCAGAGAAAGACTGAGGCCGATTACAAGAGAACTGTCTTCCTCACTGTATCCCAAATACAGCGCAAGCTACATCATCATGACACAACCGTCTGTTGATGTGGCCTTCAACGCTTGCGATGGGAAACTAAATAATATAATGTATTGTATTGGTATTGTATTATATGTGTGCGTGGGAGTATGTATGTGTGTGTGTGTATGTATGTATGTATGCATGAATAGTGTATGTCCGTGCGTGTGCACATGCGCGGACCTGTGCTGCGTGGAGCTGTATGTGCTAATGTGTAGGTCTGTGTATGCGTGCATGCCTTTATAAGTAGGCTTTACAAAATATTGTTAAATTTATCTACTATTGGTCTGGGAGCTGGCAAATGGAGTTTAACGTAGATAAATGTACAGTCATTCACATGGGTAGATCCAATATGGAACCTAATTACAGAATGGGCAAGAACAATATTAAAATGATAGATAAGGAAAGGGACCTAGGGGTTATAATAGATCAAACAGGTAAAGTGAGTGAGCAAGTCCAGGCAACAGTGAAAAAGGCAAATGCAATGTTAGGTATGATAAAAAGAAATATTAAACATAGGAGCAAGAAAGTGATAGTCAAACTGTATAAAGGGGATCAAGATGCTGAGCAGCGCATGAGCTGCAGTGGTCAGCGACCCATAGCTGACTGCTAGCGTCAGGGCCAGCGAACCATAGCTGCCAAGACCCTTCTACATCTCCACTCGGTGATCCTGGATAACAGGCTGCAGCAGGCAGACTGGCTAAGGAGAAGGGATCGAAGAGGGAATGTTAACCCGGTACTAAAAAAAATGCTTGCTGAAGTCAGATGTGTTGGACCGAAAGGTGCAAGTATCGCAGTCACGCTGTAAACTACAACACAACGCATTCCGTTCTCTGGACTACATTCTGCTACTTACCCTTTCAGGGTTTGGTAGTGGGAGATTGAGAACGAACGAAGAAGAAGAAGAAGAAGAAGAAATTGTATAAAGTATTAGGCCTAGATTGGAGTACTGTGTACAGACGTGGAGTCCTTATAGAGAGAATATAAACATGCTGGAAAGGATACAAAAAGGAGCGACAAAGCTGATAGTGGGATTCCAGAATTACAGTTATGAGGAAAGAGAATAACACGCCTACATTATCAAGAAAAGAGAGGAATTCGAGGTAACAATAAAGGTTTATAAGATGATCAGAGGAACGGATAAATTAGATTATCTCTTCTTCTTCTTCGTACGCTGTCAGACGTCAACCTGTATTTTTTCGAAAAAAGCAGCGGTCATCCTGAGGCTCTCGACACTGCCATAGAGCTTGTCTAGTGTTGCCACTGGTGATGGCCACATCTGCTTTCTCTGGTCCTCGTATGTCGGGCAGTTTTGCAGCAAATGTTCAGCGGTAATTTTCCTGGTACCGCACGTGCATTCGTCAGTGCCACCTATCTTCAATTTATTGAATAGGTGGTACCTCAGTCTATTGTGGCCTGTACGAAGTCTGAAGACCACGACCTGCTCTCTTCTGTTCAACTGGTAATAGGCATCGTTTTTTGTGTAGCCAGTATATTCTGTTTCCCATTTGGTCATGTATCTAGCTCTAATAAGCCTTTTTGACTCTTCGTATGTCACACTAGTATCTGGTTGTGGTAGTCGTCCACCTTCTTTTACCAGTCTGTCTGCCTCCTCGTTGCCTTGAATGTTATAGTGGGATGGAACCCACTGTACCACTACTCTTTTTGATGCGGACTGGTGGCATAGTTGACAGAGTACTGCTCTTAAATCATTAAGTTCAGTATTTTTGTGGCTTTTTAGTGCTGTGACTACGGCCAGGGCATCTGTAAGCAAGACTATATAGCTTTCATTTCTTTTGCCTGTCAGCATTTCTTCTACTGCAGCCCTCAGTGCCTCTGCCTCCGCTCTGAAATTGCTTTAGTATTTTCCAGTTGCCACTGATAGTGTTGTTTTTCTGCCATTTGGTAGGCTCAGGAATACCCCTGCCCTTCCGTTCTGTGTTGTGTTTGTTACAGAGCCGTCGGTGTATGCATGAGTCCAGTCCATGCTTGGGTAGTTTTTCGTTATGTACCTCAGAATTGTATCTCTTCTTTCTTTTTCAGTCTGGCTGTTTTTGTTTCCAATACCTGGTATATTTTCTACCACCTCTGGAAATATATGCTGCCTCCAGGTAGGTTTTCGTACAGTAGGGATGAACTTTGGTGTTGTTAATGCGTTCATAGGGTCTTCGCTCATCTTTGCTTTGGCTATTTCTGCAAAGTTTCTCCGCTTTAGTTTCCCATTTCCAAAATTATTTAGTCTCTGGTGCATTGGATGGTCAGTCAGTCTTCGGAGTTTCTCTGCTTGCTGCTGGGCCTTGCAGTCTCTTCTGTCGGTCATGGATTGCAGATTTCTAATCTTTTCAAGTTCTACAATTGGCGTTGACTTCATGCCTCCTGTTATAACTCTCATGGTTTGGTTTTGAAGTTTTCTAATTTTATCAAAGTTCGCCTTTGCTGCTGTTGTCTATGCCGCAATGCCATACTCACTCTTCCAGTGTACAGCTTCTTTAGTATACTTTCGTCTGATCCCCAGCTTGTGCAAGCAAGTTTCCTCGTGATTGCCATTCTTTCTCTGGCTCTCATTCGGTTTCTCTAGATCTGACATTTCCATGTCATGCGCCGATAAAATGTCAGGTAGTTTGGTTTGTCATTTGGCCGCAGATATTTGCCGTTAAGACTTATTTTTGTGTTTTGGGGTTTGTTTGAAAGCGAGAATATCGTACATGTTGTTTTTTCCTCATTTATTTTGACCAGCCATGAGTTCGCCCACTCCTCTAGCGATGTTAGGGCCTGCTGCATCCGATTGCTTGCTATGGTGAGATTCTTTTCAGAGGTCCACATAGCCAGATCGTCTGCAAACATGGAGCTGTGGACTCTTCTTAGTATATTCTCTGTGATGTTATTTATATACACCAGGAAGAGTGTGGGTGACAGTACTCCCCCTTGGGGTACTCCCTGCTCAAGTGTCACCTTTTTGCAGTGGGGCTGACTACCGTATTCATCATTATATTTTACCGTATTTCTTTGATTATAAGACGCACATTCTTTCTCCATTTTAACGTCCATGGGTACTTGCGTCTTAATTCGCCCCAAATAGAGTTCACTGGGTTCCCATCGTATATAACGGGACATTCTATTTCGGATTAAGGGAAGGACAAGTCGATATAATTTTATTTTAATTAAATAAGCAAAGACTTAGATAACGATTGAAGTGTAGAACAGATGGTTATATTCAGTTTTGCGAATGGTTAGGGTTAAGGTTAGGATTAGACTATGGTTAGGGTTATATAACTTTGTTGTTATTACATCATCTGCCAGCATGGATAATGCCATGCTGCTGTAGAAATTGGATGCTGCTCTTCTTATCATGGACCAACATTGACATTTTAAACAATACTTTACTAAGACCATGGGAATAAGCGAATGCAGAAGCCGAAATTCTCGTGTATTCTCACGGAACGTGTCACACCTCCAACTGATTAAAAAGTGGACTATTATGTATCCTCACTATCTCAAGTTCGGCAATAAAAATATATATTTCTTTTGTTTTGTAGTGAATTAAGACACAAGTAATCGTCCCTGTCATCAGATTGTGTTTTTCAATCTATTACGAACTGCATTGACCGCCAAAAGAGCGTTGTCCGGCCGCAGGTGGGTGGAACCTCAGGCGGTATTGTCATTTAATAACGCATGCGTAATATGGTAGTGGAACTTCCAGTTTTCGGATTGTTATAATATAGTCGTTTCATTTAAATTGCGTTTATTTTGATTCTGTAGCGAAGTGGTTAAGCCGTCGGCCTCGTGATCAGGTGGTGTGGGTTCGACTCCGGACTCCGCCGTCTTTTTCTCGGCTGGTTGATGTGGAGTCTCCTACATCTCGTAGTCACCACCTAATCGTTTTGTCCTTGACTTGCCACTGGGATCGGGAAGCTCGAAACGAGAGTGAGGATAAACAGTAGCGCAGTTAATCCTTACTAAAAATAGCGCTTGCAAAATTAATTATGCCATCATGGTCTACGATGGGCGGCGGCCTTTGCGTTTGCTTATTTTGATCTATTTTTTACGTTTAAAATGATATCAAAAGGAATGCCCTACGCAGACTGGTTGAATAGGTAAAGATAGAAGTAAAGCTCAATCCCATGGCAAAAGTTTCCGTCGAGGATGAAGGTAATTCTTCATGTACTAAGCCGCAGCCTATGTGAGGTGGGGTGGCCAGGTCCCTTCCTTGCTGATTTTACCTCCCCCAACTCATACGTCAGGTACCCATTTACATCTAGATCGATTGAATGTTGAATAGAATAGCTAATGTATAAGCAGAACATTAAAATAGATCGGCCGGACAAAAATGTAATATTAGTGATGCAAATGATACTCTTAGGTGCGCCTGGCCGAATGGTTTTGAGGCCTGCCAGCCGACAAGGAGGGCAGTGGTTCGAATCCCCAGTATGGCATATATTGTTTTTCTGTTGGGGGTGAAATAAACAAACATAGCCAGTCTGTAGTCCTCAGCCTTGAAAACCCCTCGACTACCCCAGCAACGGGAAAAATGTCGAAGGCCAGGAAAAAAGGACAGTAAATGATACTTTAGGGTATTGAAAGTCAAGGACACGCGGCGGAGGACATCAAAGAATTCATCTATCTCCGCAGAATGGTATCATGGGATAAGCGCAGTAGTGGCCCTGATATGTCAAGGCGGATTGGACTAGCTGCATCTGCTATGCACAACCATCGAGGTGTATGTGATAACGGCAAGATTTTTCTTAAAATAAAAATTCGCATCTACCAGTCTTGTGTGATCCCAATCCTGTTCTACGGCTCCGAAACCTGGCCAATACTCAGGCATGACATATCTAGAATTGAAGCCTTCCACACGAGCAATCAACGGCCTATCCTGGGCATCCGATACCATGACTACACCAGCAACGTGGAAGTCTTTGCTAAAACAGGCTTCCATCCGCCGAGTTTCTTTGCTCGTGCATGACAGTCAACTTTTTTATTAATACTTTTATCAAATGTTCATCGTTAGAGAAATGACTAATTATATTTTGTTGTGCAAAGCTTGAGACTGCTAAGAGGATAAAACACTGTGTTATGGAATGATGGTGATATTAGCAGTTCGGCAAGTGATTCAGAGCAGTCGGACTCCGAATAAGAAGTTGAATTTTATATTGATTCAGAAGGAAGTGATATCTGTTTCTAAGAATCGACGTCATTGCACGCCGGCATACCCATAGGTGCTCAGTTTATCTCAGCACATGGTGCTTTGTCTGGATGCTGAGGATCAGTGCAGTTCGCTGGTTGTACACTCTCCTGATCCGTCCTCTCATGTGCCCCACTCCGCTCGAACCTCGTTTGATGTCGAAACTTTGCAGTCAATGGATTGCTGATTCATCTATGTCGGTGTCCTCATGCAACAGACGGTCGTCGATTGATTTCAAAATCTCACTACTATCCATCACTAACGGGGCCATGATGGGAGCGTGTGAAACCAAGATTTCAGCTCTTTCGCTGCCCTGAATTCCAGCATAATCAGGACAGTAGATCTATATCAACCACCTGGAGGTTTAAGGCCTCAACAGCTGCTATGCACTCGTAACTCATCCATCATTTTTGAATCTTTTGAAGTGTGGCTTATACGTCAGTCACGATAATTGCCCATGGTAAAGGAACCTCAGATGGCCATCTTAACTCTGATATCAGTGCTTCAATCGCCATTCTCAATCCGGATGTTATTAATATTTATACCGCAATTCTTTGAACGACGACCTGTCCTCTCACTCCAGCCTGATGTCCACCTGCGCAGCACCAATCCGTCGTTTTACATGGCGGCATCACTATTCTGCGTGTTCTCAGTTATCGACTGATTCCCCTCGAGCTCTGGTCTCCATTCTCTGCATTCCTTGGCTGAGGTTATGATGACACTCTGGTACTCTGTCATTATATCCCTAGTGTGGACCCATTCTGCCCCCTTGGTTATCGCCCCAACTGGGGTGACTTGCCCGATTGTTTTCTCTGCGTATGCCATCCATGACGCCTCTCTCTTGATTTTTGATCACTTAAGATCATACTGTATAGACAGTGACAGCGGAAGGAAGTGATATATAGTATACCATCAAATTATAAATGTTGTTCTTAGTAAATTGATTGATTTTCTCTGTGGGTCTTAGAATCGCAGCTTTAAATTGATTGGGTCAGTTGCGATAGAATAAGGAAGTGCGTCTTACAATCGATATTATCTTCGAATCGAAGAAATATTGTAATTGTGTGTGTGGTCGAGCGGTAATATTCAGGATTATATAGCATTACTGATTATGCTGTTAAGATCGTGTCACTGACATCGAGGTTCTCTCGAGGGCTAACATGCCCAGCATCCATGCACTGCTAGAAAAAGCACGACTAGGATGGGCCGGACACCTCGTCCGTATGTCAGACGAGCGGCTCCCAAAGAAGCTTCTCTACGGCGAGCTGAGAGAGGGATGGCGCGAGAGAGGGCGCCCAAAGAAACGTTTTAAAGACGGTCTGAAGGACTCACTAAAAAGTTGCCAGATAGACATCGACACCTGGGAATGTCTTGCGAAAAACAGATCTGACTGGAGAAGCGCAGTCAAATCGGGTGTAGCTGCTGGTGAAGATGACCGTGTTGTGAAAGCCCAGAACAGACGCGAGACGCGGAAATCCCGAGCAGCGGGAACACCATCCCCTTCTACAAATCTCGTGTGCCCGATATGTAGCAGATGTTTTCGTGCTCGCATTGGCCTGTTCAGCCACATGCGCACCCACACCCAACAGGGAAATTTCTGACAAGGATGATATCGGCGGTCCTCATCGACAACGATGGACAGCTATTATTATTATTAAGTCTGTTATTATTGATGCGGTAATAGTGATTGTTTTTTGCAACCTGAACTTCAACCCTGTAGTTTTATTCGGCAGCTATAACACTGTTCGTACACCATCGTGGCCTCCTCTCCTCTGGTGGTCTGTTGAGTTTCAGCTGTGGTACGAACAGCAACATACCGGCAGATAACATTACTGTTATACATGTTATTGCTGATGTGAAATATTATTATTAACAACTGACACACCTTCTTGCCATCTTTATCATTCTCTACTACATTCTCCTTATTCCATCACGTCCTCCTCAGATGGTTGTTGGGTTCCAGCTGTGGTACGAACAGAGACATGGACGCATCGCCATGTTCATTTCGTTTTACTTCTACATGATGAACATTCTCATTGGTATCATTCCTTTATACACCGGGGTTATCACACAGGTGAGTCATGGTGCGATAAAAGTGTCAAGGTGTGAGACTGCATCTTCAATATAACCAAAAAAAAATAACATACAGTTGCTTATTCCCCCTTAGTACATCATTGTAAATTTCTCGGTTACATCCCTGCAATTGTCACACAGGGCAGTGTCAAAGAACGTGTGAACGTGTGAGAGATGCATATTACGTAGCCTCTAATACATAAAACTAGAAACTGATATCTGCTGGATTTGAGCTCAAAAAGGAAAAGAACAATAATGAAAACATGCCGAAGGGCAGTTGAAGAGGAATCCCTAGCAGCTTGAGTTTCATTTTCGCATCAGAGGAAGACAGTTCAAAGTAGAAATCAATGGAGAACATTATATCAGTTCCATGTCACAAAAAGAATCCAGGAGCAGTAAATCAGGTCAGATAGAGCTGTATCTGTAATGTTACTAAATGTCCCACCATCTCACGTGTCATCTCATGGGAATGTTCACCTCACTTCACCTCACATCACACAACATTTTGTTTTAAAATTGTGCAATAAAGAATTTTTCAAAATTTAAAAAAAATGTACCGATACCGTTTACAGTGATTCAATAAAATGGGTGGCTAATGGAAAAAATCAAGAACAAAATAGGAAATACCGGAAGAACAAAAACAAATGGTCGGCAAAATAGGGATCAAGATGTTAAGTAGTGCATCAGCTGCAGCGGTCAACAACCCATAGCGTTTTGCTAGCGTCATGGCCAGCGACCCAAAGTTGACTTCTAGCGTCATGGCCAGCGACCCAAAAGTGACTTCTAGCGTCAAGGCCAGCTACCCCTAGTTGACTTCTAGCGTCAGGGCAAGCGACCCAAAAGTGACTGCTAGCGTCAGGGCCATCGACCCAAAGTTGACTTCTAGCGTCAGGACCAGCGACCCAAAGGTGACTGCTAGCGTCATGGCCAGCTACCCATAGTTGACTTCTAGCGTCAGGGCCAGCGACCCAAAGGTGACTTCTAGCGTCAGGGCCAGCTACCCATAGCTGACTGTTAGCGTCAGGACCAGCGACCCATAGTTGACTGATAGCGTCAGGGCCAGCGACCCATAGCTGATTGTTAGCGTCAGGGCCAACGACCCATAGCTGACTGCTAGAATCTGCCGAATCAGCATCTCAGTGCTCCTCTATCTGTTTGCCTGTCGGGGCTTCATTCATAGACCATCTGCCAACCAAGGCTAAGTGCCCGATATGCCCTGCAACAACACTCAGCTGAGGTTGTCTTTACTCGCTCTAGGATAAGGCATTGTATCCTCTTGCATATGCTCCTTCGCACGTTGTCAGTTGTCAGGTGTGGTAGACGCTAACCAACTTTTAGAGTTACCAGAAAACAGGTTGCACAATCATATCTGACATAACCCGACAAGATACGCTAGTGGTTTAAAATCAGAGTTTTCATTTTCCTAGATGAGCTTCCTTCCTATGCTTTCGAGCCACATCTGCCCGAAACTATTGGATTTAAGGCGCCAGTGACGCATTCCGCCTCTTCTCCTGTTAATCAAAACAGTTCTGCCACGCGAAGGCCAGGAGTTGAACTTTGTTGTCAGAGGCTTTATGAGACGCATGCCATGGGAGCATTTAATTGGTGTTGAAAGTTCATCCTCAATCTCACTTCCGGCTATATCAACATGTAGAACCAAAGAGGAAAGTCTAAAGCAGTACTACAAATGCCTGCTGAAGTTGGATGTGTCGGACCGAAAGGTGCAAATATCGCAGTCAAGCTGTAAACTACTTCACAACGCATTCCGTTCTCCGGACAACATCCTGCTATTTGCAAATTCCGTTTTATGGCGTAGTAGCAGGAGATTAAGAACGAACGAAGAAGAAGAAGTCTACAAAATAAAAATTCGAAATGAGAAAAAAAAAGTATAGCTTCTTAAGTACAATATTACAGACCTTTTGTTGTTGCCTTGATGCAAATCATGTTGTCTAATTAATGAACGTCAGCCATATGCAACTCGATGCTTGACCTTTCTTTTCTCAGTACTATAGCATGCATGTGCAATCGTATTTCGTGTGTCATCTGCCTGGACATTGTTATTTCCTATCCATACCACTAGTGTTTCTATATCCCATGCATCCCTTCATTAATCACTTCATCTACTTGTCCATCGTTTTCTTTGACTTACTCTTGCTCTGAAGTCATGGTGCTGATGTTATAAGCTGGACAGGTCGATATGGAAGCATTCTTGTCAGATGTTCAAATCAGTTTACTTCGTACATGTCTCTATGTTGAGTGTCTAATCAGCATTGTGGGAACACACTCGTTTTCGTGTCTAATGTAGTGGATTCAATACTCGTACCGGTATTTTCCAGTCGACCCAGCTGCAATTGGGTAACTGTCTAGCTGTTAGAAAAAGAAAGGCAGCGTCTAAGGAGACTGGACACCACACCTCATAAACAAGCTGTAACCAGCACAATAAAGCCTTCAACACTTCATCCCCGACAGCAGTGTGGCCTGTGTGACTACCTTTACCTACCTATATATGCCATGGGTGGCTTCTTTTCCACTTTCTCTCGGACTTAATCTTCTCATTTTTGTTTTTCTCGTTTTGATTCACACCTTTTCGGAAGCATCTTATTTCAAGTGTAGTGATCTTTCACGGGGACTATTTCTGACAGTGATAACAGAGAGTTGATATGAAAATACTCTTGATCATTTGTGTTTTTGTCTCAATTGGAATTCTTTTAACAACTCAGTTAATGTTTAAAGTAATGTTCATAACGGGAAATAAAGGCTAACACTAAATTAATATTGTTTAATTCCAATGTCAAGTCAGTACTCCTGTATGGAGCAGATACCAGGAGAACGACAGAGGCAATACAGAGAAAACCCCAGTCGTTCATCAATAAATGTCTTTGGAGGATAATGGGAATAGGCTGGCAAGATATGGTGAGTAACGAAGACTTCTGAGAAATAATCCAACAACAATCAATGGAGCAACAAGTCAAAAGTAGAAAATGGGATTGACTAGGACACACATAACAGAAATCACCATCAGACTTGGCCATACAGGCTCTGACATGGAATCAGCCGCGGAAGAGGAAGACAAAGAAACACATAAAGAAGAGACTGTTCAAATATATTTCGGTCCTTGGACTTCAACTAGAGAAAGGCAAAAAGGGCAGCCCTAGATCAAACTTGTTCTAGGAAGGATATGAATGACTTATCCTTGCAAGGATTGTCGGGCATTGATTGATTGACTGAATGTGCATAGCTTGGGGTAAGACACGGTTTTTTTCTCTATCAGCTCTCGCTACAATCTCCTTACTCTTCTGTTATCGTCTAAAAACTTAGTTTATGAATAAATGTATTTAACTACACATTATCTTTTGATGCCAGGATTATCTGATTCACCAAGAAAACTTCAGTCTCGTGGTCGCAAATTTATGTGTCAATCTCATATGCTTTGTACTGTCCTTTATACCTGACAACCCTCTGGAAAACAGAAAGGGATATAAGCAAATGGACTCGGTGAGTCATTACATTTTGTCCATTATTTTGTAAGAACTGGTGCTTTTTTTCTTCGGATTCCATTAAACAAAATATTTACCATTTTATTTCTGTATCATATTTTAGGATATTGTTTTATTTTTTATATTTCTTCTTCTTTGGCGTTAGTCCTGAAAAGAACGTTGTGAGGCTGTGTCGTAGTTCACAGCCTGGCTGAGTTATCTGCGTCTTTCTCCTTGACACATCTGATTTTAGCAGAGTTTTTTTTAGTGTACGGTTTGACCATGGCTATCTGCAGTTTAGATCTAGAGTAGGCCACGGTTTGCCTTCCCACTTCGATCCCTATCCTTTGGCCAGACTATTCTAGCAACTAGTACAGCCTGTTTCCAGGGCCCCGACGGGAAGGTAGAATAGGGTTTTGATCAGAAATGGTTTGTTGACCCTGGTGCACGCAGCTAGATATGAGTCGCAGGCTATTGTCAGATCATGCACTGCTGCATCTTGGCACCTGAGTTATCTTTCAAATCTAGAAGGTTTCTATTCCACACTCAGCGAGTTCATTGCCTGTGTAAATGGCTGTACCTGCACGTCCATGAGTTGGATAGTCTTCCACATCAGAGAGGCTAATATATATATATATATATATATATATATATATATATATATATATATATATATATATTTGCGTTCGCCTCATTTCTCTAATCCTCAAGGCGTTGAGCGTTGCACTGTGGTTTTTATTTTGCGCCTATCGGCCCAGTGCATCCGACTTCAGCATTCATTTTATGAAAGGGTCTGCTTTCTCCTGCATTTTCTAAGGGTTTGCTTCCCCGGGTAACGGCCGGTTCATTGACAATGAACACACCTTTGGAGAATAGAATTGATGCATTTGAAATGTAGATCTAAAGAAAAAGGTGGAACATCTCATGAAAAGAAAAGAAATTAAGTAAGGAAGCCTTTGGATAATTTAGAGGTTTAAAGAGAATTAATGAACGGAATAAGAGTCAGACGATTAAAGTAAGTTGATCAATTCAAAGACATTACGCTTATATGAAAACAGTACTGGAAGAAAAGATGAACTGCAAACATGCCAAAGATAACAACGCAACAAGTGAAGAATAACATTACAAATGAACAGCGAAAAGTCAGATTGCCAGTTTGTAACACAAGAGGCAGAAGGCGTTTGGGGTCCATTATAGCCCATCTTTGATGTGTAGACTTTAGGCGAACTGAATTAAATAATCAATGCTCGGAATGGGGTCAGGTTCTTATAATCTACCAGAGTCAAACTAGGAGAGTTACTCGGCAAATCCTTACTTATTATTACAGATTAAAGCTGTTAATCCATTTAACGATATATTTCGATCGCCACAACGGACATTCTTTTCAGCCTGGGTACAGCTCAAGATGGATAATGTTTTACATTTCATCCCTATTGTATCCGTATTGTTGCATTCAATTGAATCAAAACAATAACAAAATTGTTAATTGACATGTAAAAATCAAAGATGAATTGATAAATAAAATAAAATAATTAAAACAGGCACATAAACACGCACGTACACTGTAATGTAAATAGCACGTCCTTTGCAAAACGTCGCTTTTTAAACTGTCAACCTGTTTAGTTGTTATACGTTCCTTGGCAGCTAGGTTGCTATTACTTTCCGCACCGGGAAGAGTGATTAAACTAAGAAAAAAAATCGTGTCTGCAAAACCAGACAGACATGATTCGAATAATGCTCGTTGGGATTGTTAAACGGACATTAAACCCCTAGACCACGCTGCCTCGCACACATACTTTAGAGAGCGTCATTTAGATGCTGTAAAATAACCCCCCAAAAAAACAGCCGGAAACGAAATAAAGATGTAAAATGAATTGCAGATTTTAACAGTTACCTCCTGTGGACATGTTCGAGTAGTGTTACGTCGAAACTTATTGCTTCATATTTTATTGAACTATTTCAGAACACGTCACTCGAAGCTTTGACGTCGTATCCATTACGACTGTTCTTTCTCTGGCTGCTAAAGTGAGTTTTTAATTTATCTGTACTCTCTATTGTGCTATACCATCAAGACTTTCCTACGTGTGGTTGTTTAAAGGACCATCTACCCGTCAAATAAGTTACACATGAGAAAATACGAGAAAAATTACAACAGCAACATTGACGTTTGAAGTCCTCTTGCCAACGGTCAGAAGATTGTAACTCACTTGATACGGCCACACATCGAGATAAAACTGTCTTGCAAATACGATCCTGCACGGAAAGGTGCAAGGCGGAAGACGAATAGGCCGTTCCAAAAAGAAGTGAGATGACAACATAAAAGAAGGAACCAGTCTCCGACTAGAGGAAGCACAGGTAGCCGCCCTCTGACAAAGAGAAGTAGCGTTGGTTTGTGAGGGTGTTTTCATGGGTGCCCCAACGACCTCACCGGTTACGAGATTACATGACCTGATCTGGCTACACATCAGCACCAACCATATCTACTTACCCGTAACGTTTTTTTAATCTCTGGATGTTAAAGTCGGTGGCTATCCATCAAAACTCCTCTACCTCCATTTGTTAAAGTTGATGTCCATTCATCAAATCTCCTATACTTCTGGATGTTAAAGTTAATTTCCGACCATCAAGTCTCCGTTACCCTCAATTGTGAAAGTTAATATCCCGCCATCAAGTTTCCTCCTCCCCACCCCCTCCCCCGTTGTTACAGTTACTGTTCGACTGTCAAGTCTCATCTACTTCCTGTTGTTAAAGTTAATGTCCGCCCGTCAAGTCTCCTTTACCCCAAGTTGCCAGTTGTTAAAGTTAATGTCCGCCCATCAAGTCTACTTTACCCCAAGTTGCCAGTTGTTAAAGTTAATGTCCGCCCATCAAGTCTACTTTACCCCCAGTTGTTAAAGTTAATGTCCCGCCATCAAGTCTCCTCTACTTCCAGTTGTTAAATACCCATCGAATCTCTTTAAATTTATAGTTGTTAAACTGAGTGTCTTTTATTCAAGTCTCTTCTATCCCTAGTTGCTAAAGTGAGTCTATATCCACCCAGTCTCTTCTATCCCTAGCTGCTAAAGTGAGTCTCTATCCACCAAGTCTCTTCTATCCCTAGCTGCTAAAGTGAGTCTCTATCCACCCAGTCTCTTCTATCCCTAGTTGCTAAAGTGAGTCTCTATCCACCAATTCTCTTCTACCCCTAGCTGCTAAAGTGAGTCTCTATCCACCAAGTCTCTTCTATCCCTAGTTGCTAAAGTGAGTCTCTATCCACCAAGTCTCTTCTATCCCTAGCTGCTAAAGTGAGTCTCTATCCTCCAAGTCTCTTCTATCCCTAGTTGCTAAAGTGAGTCTCTATCCACCAAGTCTCTTCTATCCCTAGTTGCTAAAGTGAGTCTCTATCCATCAAGTCTCTTCTATCCCTAGTTGCTAAAGTGAGTCTCTATCCATCAAGTCTCTTCTATCCCTAGTTGCTAAAGTGAGTCTCTATCCACAAAGTCTCTTCTATCCCTAACTGCTAAAGTGAGTCTCTATCCACCAAGTTTCTTCTATCCCTAGCTGCTAAAGTGAGTCTCTATCCACTAGCTGCTCAAGTGAGTCTATATCCACCAAGTATCTTCTATCCCTAGCTGCTAAAGTGAGTCTCTATCCACTAGCTGCTAAAGTGAGTCTCTATCCACCAAGTCTCTTCTATCCACTAGCTGCTAAAGTGAGTCTCTATCCACCAAGTCTCTTCTATCCCTAGCTGCTAAAGTGAGTCTCTATCCACCAAGTCTCTTCTATCCCTAGCTGCTAAGTTGAGTCTCTATCCATCAAGTCTCTACTATCCATAGTTGCTAAAGTGAGTCTCTATCCACTTAGTTTCTTCTATCCCTAGCTGCTAAAGTGAGTCTCTATCCACCAAGTCTCTTCTATCCCTAGCTGCTAAAGTGAGTCTCTATCCCTAGCTGCTAAAGTGAGTCTCTATCCACCAAGTCTCTTCTATCCCTAGCTGCTAAAGTGAATCTCTATCCCTAGCTGCTAAAGTGAGTCTCTATCCCTAGCTGCTAAAGTGGGTCTCTATCCACCAAGTCTCTTCTATCCCTAGCTGCTAAAGTGAGTCTCTATGCCTAGCTGCTAAAGTGAGTCTCTATCCACCAAGTTTCTTCTATCCCTAGCTGCTAAAGTGAGTCTCTATCCACCAAGTCTCTTCTATCCCTAGCTGCTAAAGTGAGTCTCTATCCCTAGCTGCTAAAGTGAGTCTCTATCCACCAAGTCTGTTCTATCCCTAGCTGCTAAAGTGAGTCTCTATCCCTAGCTGCTAAAGTGAGTCTCTATCCACCAAGTCTCTTCTATCCCTAGCTGCTAAAGTGAGTCTCTATCCCTAGCTGCTAAAGTGAGTCTCTATCCCTAGCTGCTAAAGTGAGTCTCTATCCACCAAGTTTCTTCTATCCCTAGCTGCTAAAGTGAGTCTCTATCCACCAAGTCTCTGCTATCCCTAGTTGCTAAAGTGAGTCTCTATCCACCAAGTCTCTTCTATCCCTAGCTGTTAAAGTGAGTCTCTATCCACCAAGTCTCTGCTATCCCTAGTTGCTAAAGTGAGTATCTATCCACCAAGTCTCTTCTATCCCTAGCTGTTAAAGTGAGTCTCTATCCACCAAGTCTCTGCTATCCCTAGTTGCTAAAGTGAGTCTCTATCCACCAAGTCTCTTCTATCCCTAGTTGCTAAAGTGAGTCTCTATCCACCAAGTCTCTGCTATCCCTAGTTGCTAAAGTGAGTCTCTATCCACTAAGTCTCTTCTATCCCTAGTTGCTAAAGTGAGTCTCTATCCACCAAGTAAATATATGTATGCAAATATGTGTGCCTTTGTAACGCAGTGGTAACTTCACTGGCTGACAGCCGAGCGATCGACGTTCGATCCCCATTCGCAAAGCGGTTTCTGAGGTCAACTCAGCCTAAACAATTACAAATCTAAAATGTAGGTTTCGTTCGTGTTTTCGCCTCGTTGAGGTATCTGAACATATCCATTTATGATTTTTTTTCACTTTGGTTTTTACATTATATATCCACAGTACCACCACAGCCTCGTCTTCTTATTTTACTTGAAATAATGATTGAGAGTCTCACACGATGTCTGCCCTGGTTAAAAATGTCTCACGTAGCCATAACAAGCAATGCATAAATGAAAGTACTATACTTGATTACTGATTAACTACCAATGTACTAAAGTGGTTACTAAGCAAACCTCTGCATGTCACTAAGACAAGAATCAGACCAATCTCACGATGCGAGTGAATAGTAAAAAGTGAGGTTCTGAAAGTGCAATCCGATCACTGTATGGTTGAAGATTCAGCAACTCATGAATTTGCTAATCCGTTTCTTCACGAAGACAACAATTCTGCTGAGTGCGGAGTTGCGATCTAAGTTTGAGACAACGCTCTGAAAACAATTGTCCATATAACAAAACATTTTTGGAAGATTAAAACTATCTCATTCTGCGTAGCCTAGGGGTGAAACTCTCTCGGTTTTCGCAATCTCAACGTTCTGGGTTCGATTCCCACTTGTGTCCGTTTTGGCAGACACTGGTTTTTTTCCTCGGGCTAGTTCTCCTCCACGTACGGAAAGTAATGGCAACCTACCGTACTGCACACTTGCCAAGAAACTTATAACAGCCAAATAGGTAGCTGTTGTAAGAAGCTACGTTCTGTAAAATGACATGCGACTTACTCCATTCCTTTCTCACCTGGTACCATTCATGTGGTAGTTGAGTGTCATTGCTGAACATCCTGTGTACGTCACTTCACATGTTTTTTAGATCTACTTTCTGTATCTCTATCTTAAGTTTCTCTAGTTGGGCAGTATGTTCAGTATGTCGAGTATGTTCAGTAACAATGCTTCACAAGATTATTATTAAAGATTATTGTTTTCTTCTTATCTCCATTTTGTTACATACGAAGTATATGGGCACTATTAAAGCTGACTCTCTTGCAGGAAGCCTGTATCAGTACATGCGATCTTGCAGTGGTGGTTTATGTGGCCACTGTTATTGTATGATGAGGTTGGTAGCTCCTTATATTTATACTTTTAAAAACGTAAAAGTATTTCCTTAGCAGACAATGGGTTGAGAATGTCTTGTAGAATAGGTCTCAGTTTTATTTGAGGTGGAGTGATCTCTGCCCTTTCTTGCTGCCTTTGCCGCCTCCTATAATTTTGTTAAGTGACTATTTACAGCTAAATGAAATGGAGCATATCGAGATCAGGAATTGAACTCGGAATCTTAGCTGGACGAGATACACATCAATCTTTCAGTTCCAAGAATTAACACATCAGTCTTTCACTACCAAGAATTAACACACCAATTTTTCACTACTAAGATATGAACACACCAATCTTTCACTACCAAGAATTAACACACCAATCTTTCACTACCACGAATTAACACACCAATCTTTCACTACCTCGAATTAACACACCAATATTTCATTACCAAGAATTAACACACCAATCTTTCACTACCAAGAATTAACACACCAATCTTTCACTACCAAGAATTAACACACAAATCTTTCACTACCAAGATATGAACACACCAATCTTTCACTACCAAGATATGAACTCACCAATCTTTCACTACCTCGAATTAACACACCAATCTTTCACTACTAAGAATTAACACACCAATCTTTCACTACCAAGAATTAACACACCAATCTTTCACTACTAAGATATTAACGCATCAATCTTTCATTACCAAGAATTAACATATCAATCTTTCACTACCAAGATATTAACACATCAATCTTTCACTACCACGAATTAACACACTAATCTTTCACTACCAAGAATTAACACACCAATCTTTCACTACCAAGAATTAACACACCAATCTTTCACTACTAAGAATTAACACACCAATCTTTCACTACCAAGAATTAACACACCAATCTTTCACTACTAAGAATTAACACACCAATCTTTCACTACCACGAATTAACACACCAATCTTTCACTACCACGAATTAACACACCAATATTTCACTACCAAGCATTAACACATCAATCTTTCACTAGCAAGAATTAACACATCAATCTTTCACTACTAAGAATCCAATCTTTCACTACCACGAATTAACCATACCAATCTTTCACTACCACGAATTAACACACCAATCTTTCACTACCAAGAATTAACACCAATCTTTCACTACCAAGAATTAATACATCAATCTTTCACTACCACGAATAAACACATCAATCTTTCACTACTAAGATATGAACACACCAATCTTTCACTACCAAGAATTAACACACCAATCTTTCACTACCAAGAATTAACACATCAGTCTTTCACTACCAAGAATTAACACATAAATCTTTCACTACCACGAATTAACACATCAATCTTTCACTACTAAGAATCCAATCTTTCACTACCAAGAATTAACACATAAATCTTTCACTACCAAGGATTAACACATCAATCTTTCACTACCAAGAATGAACACATCAATCTTTCACTACTAAGAATCCAATCTTTCACTACCACGAATGAACACATCAATCTTTCACTACCAAGAATGAACACATCAATCTTTCACTACCAAGAATGAACACATCAATCTTTCATCAACATGATCGAACAATATAATCTTGTATTGCCATCATTGAACACCTCAGTCTTTTATAACCCAGGTTGATCGCTACGGCCGTTAGAAAGGGCATCACTGCCGATGATGTGTTTCACCTGAATGCACGAGACAAAGGGTCTAGATTAAACCCATTGTTTGAGCAGTACTGGGAGGAGGAGGTTATGAAAGTCAGAAAAATTAATGATGCAAGATTCTCTTAGTAAGTACTTGAAATCTCTCTCTCTCTCTCTCTCTCTCTCTCTCTCTCTCTCTTTCTTCCTGTCTCAATCTATCAGAATCACTATTTCTAGGCGTCTATGTATTACTCTCTCTCTTTCCTCTTTCTCTTTCTCTTTCTCTCTCTCTTCTCTCTCTCTCTCTCTCTCTCTCTGTCTCCAACTTTATATGTATATATATATATATATATATATATATATATATATATATATATATATATATATATATATATATATCACTCTTTCTCGGTGGGGAGGAAGACTAACGTCTGGTCAGGCAAAATATACTGATCAGATATGTTCGTCAGGCGAACGAGCTGTTTTTATGGAAGCCTGGCAAACGAAGTGAGGGATCGACGTGATCCCCTTAGAAGTGAGCGAAACGCAGATGAAGCCAAACATAGCACAACCGCCTGGAAGACCCCGGTCCACTTTTAACAGCACGCTCGTGATGTGAGGAAAGCTACTTCAACTTGCCACTTAACGTCCTTTTCAGGGCGCACAAAAGAGTAACCTACTCATTGTGAGCATTCACAAACAACAAATAACAACATCCTTATTGGCATGTATGTTCCATTTTGACTCTCTCTCTCTCTCTCTCTCTCTCTCTCTCTATCTCTTTCGCTCTGTCTCTAATACCCAATAATCGTGTGTGTCTTTCAGACATTATTAATAGGGTCTTTGAGAAAGGTGTCCTGATCGTAGGGTCAATTTTAATTACTGAATAGGAAGAAAAAATCATTACATGAATACTGTTTAGTAACATTCAATCACACATGAGAGGATCGTAGCAGCAATGGAGAAGAAGTTACAAACTTATGTACAGTGCATGGTCTACAAACAACAGAACTGTCTTTCAACGCTGGAAAGGACATCAAAACGTAGTTACGTGTGGAGTTACCCAGATATGACAGCATAAACTGATTACATATTAACACTACAAAGACATAAACAAAGAACAAATATATCAGACCCTCAATTCATTTCCAATACCAGTATAGATATTTATCATCGACCAGTAGTAATACAACAAACAACATTGCGCAGGAAAGTTCAGAAAAAAACATGAATCAATAATCGTCAGAAATCTAAAAAAAATAGAAGAGAGCTATTAGAAAGGATAACGACAACGATTTGTGTGACAATAGACAGACAAACTGAAGACATTAGTTGGGAACTTTTACAGTAACTAATTACACTAAACAAGAAATGTGAAACGCATAATTTATTACATCAACAAACAAACAAAAAAGAAGAAGAAAGCAAACAATATGGGGATTGCATCAGTTAACGAAATAATACCATCTAAAAATCAAAATTGATGAGTGAAAGATATAATGAGAAGATCAGGAGATGAAGTACGAAGAGTGAAGATAACATAAAGCAAGACCCACTTATCCAAGCGTGTGAACAGTATCATACTTGAAAAGGTTCAGAGTTCAAGAGCCTTCAAAGAATTGTAACGAAACATGGAAGGTTTGATAGAGAAATTTTAACCAGATGCCAAAACGCCTCTGATGTTATTTATCATCAATTGGCATTACTACTTGAACTAACTGAACACAATTTGGTCAAAAGACGACAACTGATAAATAGGAAATGTATACAAACTCTGTGTTGTTTCAGACTTAATCATTATCCGAAGAATAGGAGAGCAAGATTACGAAGTTCAAAAAGAAATGTTTGAGAAAAGCCATTATCATTACCAGGAGAGATCATATGAGAAATTGTCATATTAGAAATATTGTGAGAAATAATAATTGAGTTGAACGTATAGCTAGACAGAAAAGAAAACGATTCGGTAATCTCATGAAAATGCAGCATGATTAACTACCACTGTATGCATACAACAAAAGAGAATTTGGTTACAAAGCGCAAGAAATCACAACAGAAATCCTACAACACTGGCTCACAACAACCAAAACAACACCCCACAAGAAAGACGAATTCAGCTCCAAGTTACCAAAAACGGCACAAGTGGACGAGCAATTAAGTAAAAATGTGGCAATGTATGAAATAAGGGAACAAATATTATTAAAACAGGTAGGAAGGAGAATTGGCAGCCGTAAGTTTAAGGTCAAAACATAATTGAAAAACAGAACTCGAGGCAGTCATAAAAGGGATAAGATATAGGCCTACATGAACCAGTTGGAATAGAGGATACCCGGACAAGTGTGATTGACATGTACCTGTCAAAGTTATGTACTGTACAGAGAGCAAGAAAGTTTGAATTGATTATTGAATGATCGAGTACTTAATGACTGTTTGGTTGAGTAAATGAACTCGCTTCAAAGCTTGTCATATCGTTAATTTGAGAATGCAAATCTGATTGCATATAAGAATTAATGAAGTAGAAAGTATGTACTGAACTATTGCTAAACATTCACATTATACTCTTCTTACCAGTACAACAATCTCTTCAAAGAAGAATGAAAGCACGAAGAACAATTCCTCCGAAAACAAGACATGTGTTGCAAATTGTCATGGGTACACCCCAGACAACAGAAAGGTGCATGAAAATACTTCACTTCTCAAGAGAGGACGCTTTAACATGTTCGGAACCTGGGTAATACCGTCTTATTGTTCATATCTATTTGTACCGGGTAAAAAAAGGATGTTTATTACATAAGGACAGTGTTCCTTGGATCGAGAGATAATTCTGATGATTATCAACTGTTCTGTTCCTAAGAATCGACTTCACTAAACTCCGAGCACAACCATAATTGCTCAGTCCCTCTCAGTAAATAGTGAAAGGTGTTGATACTGATGGTTCTAATAGTTAGTTCGTAGTACACACTTCTGCTACGTTTTCTCTTGCGCCTCAGTCTACTCGAACTGTGTTCGATTGAAAAGATCTGCAGTTTGTGAAATGTTTGATTGATCTACTGCTGAGCCAACGTCTAACAGGCGGTCATTGATAGACTTTAAAATGTCCCTCCAATCCATATCTAGTGTATCCATAATCGAGGCATTTGTCAAGATGTCATTTGTTTTGTTGTCATGAACCCGGCATGACCAGGTCAGTAGATCCACACCAAACTCTGCAAGTTTAATATATCCACACCAACCTCTGCAAGTTTAATACCTCCACAGTTGACATCATCTCATGTCTTAGCCATTCTTTCTGTACCGTCAAAGGTAAGGATTGTGTCTGGCACGTTGACCGATCCTGTTAAATAGGTCTCATATAGCCATCTCAGAGCTGCAGTCACTGCTTCCATCTCCATTCTCGTACTAGAGGTAGTGGTTCTATACCACCCACTCTGCTCACCGATGACCTTATGTCTCACATGTCCAATTGTTTTCTCTGTTTGCGCCATCCATGACGCTCCTCTCTTGATTGTTGATCCATTGATGTTATTGTACAGTAAGTGCCGCTTGTTTGGGGTAATCCACTTGGGTCAGTGCTAATTTATATGTGGATGTTATAGACGCAAATCCCAGCATGTATTACATCTTCAGGATCGGGATATATCTACTGGATCTCAGAATCAATTGCATCTCTTTATTCTGGAAACGATTTAACCGTTAAAATTGTAATCTTGATAGTGTGAGGAACCCCAGTTCGTAATTAACAATTGACATCATCAGCTGATGTTGTAAAATGAAAAAGCAGTCGTTGTTCCACGTTTGCCGTTGCCATAGCTTTCAGTGCTCTTGTCTCACTTACATCTTTTTATGGTCTGGTCGACGTGGTATCTCTATGAGAGGATACAATTCAAAGTTACTTCGAGGTATTTCAACTTGTCACACAATTAAACGGGGCATCCATCAAAGGTAACACACATGAGGTCAACTTTCGCTATAGATTTGTTCAAAGAGCACCACTTCATGTAGACCGTATTAGGATTGTTCTGATCGCCATTGTGAGATTGTCTGTAACGTTTCCTGGATGTTTCAGACCATATCATGCTTATCTGGGCCAGTCTTGTATGTCAGGATGGCATCTGCAAATGTTTGTTTTCGCCATAAACCCGTGGGTTGAATTTTGATCATTTTTTATGAAGATATGGCAATCCTGGGCATTTTCACATCGGCTTTGATGTCCAATATCAAAAGCTGAGTGCAACCGTTCTCTCCATCAGCGCAGCTGATAAAAAAACTCACCAGCGGGATTAAGATATTGAGCAATTAGTGAGCTGCAGCTGTCACCGACACAAAGATGACTGCTAGCGTCATGACCAACGACCCAGAGCTGACAAGACCATATTCCAACTCCACTTGGTGATCCTGAATAACAGGCTGGAACAGTGCAGACTGGCTTAGGAGAAGGGATCGAAGAGAGAAGGCTAACCCAGTAACCAAAAATGACATGTTGAAGTCGGATGTGTCGGATCGAAATGTGCAAATATCGCAGTCCTCCTGTAAACTACGACACAACACATTTCGTTCTCCAGACTACATCCTGCTACTTGCAAAGCTCTTTTCAGGGTTTGGTAGCTGGAGATTAATAACGAACGGAAGAAGAAGAAAACGAAGAAAACTCATCAGTTATGATTTGATTCCACATTTCTTCAAAGAATGCATAAAGGTCTCAAAATCTACTCGCTTAAATGTGTTCTCAAGGTCTAAAACAACTGCAATTTTCTTTCCCTGACTGAAAGGCCTCATAGTCATCATATGTAAATGTCCCAACATTATCTCAGATTACCTCCATCGGCCTGTAACTGCCAAGGGTATCACGTAGAATATATTCACTTTCTAGATGAGAGTATATTTTTCTGATGACTATCTTTTCAAGCATCTTGCCAAAGACATTCTACAGAGCGATTATTAAATAACTACTGGGAAGCGTGAAATACTTGCCAGACTTAGGGAGTGGGCGCAGATAGTTATGAAACCAGCGTTCAGGCCTGATGCCTTCTCTAAACTAGACTTGAAATCATTCCCAAATTTATAATCACTGCTTTACCCAGATGCTTGACATTAGAACAGACAACTGTCTTATAAGTAAGCAAAGGGGGCGAATGGTTGGGGATGAGGATTTAAACCAAAGGTCAGAGATACATCTTCAAACAGATGCATGTCTCTTCTTCTTCTACAGCTGATGTTGGACTTGACGTATCGAAAGGTGCAAATATCGCAGTCAAGCTGTAAACTACGACACAGCGAATTCCGTTCTTCGGACAATAACATGTTACTTGCAATACTGTTCAGGGCTTAGTAACGGGAGATTTAGAACACATGAAGCACAAGAAAAAAGAAGAACCTGATAATTATTATGATTTTCAACCTGGGTTAGCATTTACATCTGGCACACACTGTGCAGTCTTCTGTAAACGACCTTTCGTTCCTCGGCTGTATAAATGCCTCTGGTCATTCGTCATATGAGAATAATCCCGCAATGATTCTGATAAAGTTCGGGTCCACAGTCCTTATCGTGCTGGGGTGATCAACCATGAAAGAGTTGATAGACTTTGTTTTATAAGTTTACCCTTTTGTCCTGGGTGCACGGGCTAATGGCAGGATTAGTGTGGCAGCTTAAGGCGTTTCCGCAGTGGTTTAACTATTTAGAATGTTACCACATGCATCTACATCATTTAAGACCATACACATCAAATAACATATCAAACGGCAGGTAATAGTCCGTGTTTATGTACATTATTAAAACCAAAAATGCAGAACAATAATCATTAACATTATATCAATGTAAATGAAGAGGTTTTTTTTTTTTTTTTTTTTGCGTTCGCCTTATTTATCTATACCCCAAGGCGTGTGTGCGTTACACTGTGGTTTTTATTTTGCGCCTGTCGGCCCAGTGCATCCGACTTCAGCATGCATTTTATGTAAGGGTCTGCTTCCTCCTGCATTTTCTAAGGGTTTGCTTCCCCGGGGAAACGGCCGGTGCTGTGATGGGGATCAAACCCAGCACCTTCGGATTGTGAGCCGTGCCACTTAACCACTAGGCCACGCCGTCCCCCTATTCGGAGGTTGTAAGTATAGGCTTTTGATGGTTCCTCCAAGATCTATGGTACCCAGTATTCTTCCTCTGCACTGTCCTATCTGCACACTCAACACACAATCACAAACTGGTCCTCACGATCAGATTACGTTCTCAGACGAATCTTTATGCTCCCATATAATCAGATCACGTATTCAGGCGATCTGTACACTCGTGTAACAATTCAGAACACACATCGTCCACGAGGTGTCCTGCACATACAACACACATTCAGCTCTCGTCCTTAGGTGATCTGTACACTCGTGTAACCATTCAGAACATACATTGTTCACACGGTGTCCTGTACGTACAGCACACATTCAGATCTCTTCTAGACACATGGTGCCCAACACACACCTTATAGAGCGACTGGCCAAGACTCAAAGGCGTATGCTGGTTCACTCACCCTGCTACTCATTCCAACTCTCCAACTGTTAGTCGGTGAGCTAAAACAGTTCCCTAGCTACTCTCAGTCTTTCTCTCTCATCATGGCCAGCCTGCTTGAGTTAAGCTTTGCCCAGTATTATATAGTCTCAAGCTGTATCAGAGCTGTCCAATTTCCCCTATGGGGTGTTTGACTCAGCCATCCTCTAGTTTGGACCTACCACCATTCAGTTTTTATTGGAACGAATCACTCTGAATTCCTGTCACTAAAAATGTCGCAGCCTCTGTCTGTCACTAACCTCCCACTACCCAAATCGTAACGCCAAAGTGGTCGGCGCCTAACTCATACCTGTCCTAGACACATTCTTTCCCTCAACGCCCCGGTTTCCTTTGTCGACTTAGTGTCGAGACGGTGAGTGACCTTGGCACACATTCAGGTACCTTTGTTCTCAGAGTCGGCGACCCCATCACCCCTGTCCTAAACACTCATGCTCCGGCTGGAACTGTTACATTAGTTGAAACGTGTAGATCCTACATCACTTCCTGGACATGCACTTGGAAACAGGTTGTGTTGCAAAAGCCTGGTCAGCAAGGTGGTTGACGACATTGTGATCTCTATAGGGGTGAGCCTACCAATACGTCTTGTATTGTGCTGCAGCAAGGAGGGCTGTCTTCCTTCTTCAGTACGCTCTGTATTGTAAGAAGATCCACTGTAACCTGCTACTAAAAACAAAATGCTAAGATTAAAGAACTCAGCATAAGTAGTTTCAAGAATAATGTCATTATACTTATTCCCTACAGGCATCACGCACCAAAGTTCGAGCAAAGACTCCAAGCTTGTTTCGAGTTCTACATAGGATGGAGTGGAAAAACGCCATGACCATCTTCATTAAGAAGACCATATCTGACTTGCTGCTCTTCTCTGGACCATTGACACTGGGGTACTTACTTTAGCATAAGTCACAAACAAATTTTAGAAGCGTATATTTGATACACCCGCACTTATCCGCACACTTCCTTGTTATTACAATCACAAACGTGATTTTGTACCTGGACATCTGTGTTATTTAAATTTTGGTACATTATTTCTTTTTAATGATTTTTTAATTTCACTTCTTCTTTACCCTTTGACCTGTCCGTTTATGGAGGCCTCCGCTGGTAGCTATGATTCCGCGTGAATAGCTATTAAGGTCAAGGAGCAACACAAACTCATTTACCTCAACACGGTGGAGACAGGAGAGCGGAGGTTGTAGATATAATTGAAACTAAATCTCAGATTGTAATTCAGTTTTTCGTTGCCTAACAGTAACATATGCTTGCATTGGTACCTCGTTGGAAAAGATCGGGAGGCATACAGAATATGTTTGGCTTACTCGCATATGGCACATCTGCAGGACTGGCGTCGAAGTTAATGTAATAATGTGTTTACAATATATATCGACTCGGCGTGTGAATAACGTCGACAGAACCTGTTTAACAAAATTCCACCCAATACCTGAAAATTTACATGGATGAGATGTTGCATTTGATCAAACGCTTGAAATCAGGAAAGCCCCAGGACTGGATGGAACCACTGCAGAAGTAATTTAGACAGTAGGAAAAATACTGTCACGACAACTAACTAAAGTATTCAAACATGCTGTAATGAAGATCAAATCTCTGATCAATGGAACACATCCAAAACAATTTCGTTTCACGAAAAAAGAACACGGAAGAACATGAAAACTACCAACCAGTCTGTCTGATTTAATTGATGTACAAACTTTTCACGAGAGGGATTGTCAACAGTCTAAAGATGCAACATGATGAAAATCAACCAAGTGAGCAGGCAGGCTTGAGATTTAGCTACTCAATTACTGATCACCTCTCTATAATCCGCCAATTAATGAAGAGGAATCGAAGCGTACATATTCATCTGTGTCTTCTGGACTTTGGAAACACTTTCCGCAGAATTGAAATAATTGCAATGTTAAATGTCATGAGAAAGCAGAACATTGAAGAAAAATATGCGCAGCTGATAGAAGAGGTAAATGAGTGTGGCTCAATAGATATTAGTTTAGTAGAAGAATCAACGTCATTACATATGGTTTAACCCCAATATCCTCTGCTCTTGTCCATATTCTTTGGAGAATTTCAGCGCAATACACGAACTCGTAGCAGCGGCTAGGATCCTGCAATAGATTGGATAGATTTTTAACATAATTTAGAATGTTGCCTGGGTAGCGGCCGTTAAACCTACTCTTTTCGATTTCCACTGCAGAGGAATTTTTAACGCGTGCGACACTGAACACGGGCGTCCGATCTCTACTTCCCAGAGATACAGGGAAATGCCAGAAAGTTCATGTGAAAAAATCCCGGTCTGCACCGTGATTTGAACTCGCGACCTTCAGCACCGGAGACGAACGTGTTAGCTCAAAATCACTTAGTCCCCCTATATTACCGATGTTACCATATTGTTCTGGCCAATCAACATACTGCGGTAGAGTTGAACTGGTCGATACAATCTCAACAAAACTCTTCACAGCGACCCTTGAGGAAGTCTAGACATCTAAATTGATAATACAGTTAGCAGCATAAACAGATAAATGCTCACCCATCTACAGTTTACTGATGACATAGTCATCTTCAGTCACAGCCTCAGAGTAGCTGAGCAATCTTTAAATGACACGAACGAAATGAAGGAGACAATTCGTCGTACAATAAATATTTTAAAAAATGCCAATACATACTGAACATCTTTTGCTTACAATGGGAACTGTAGTTAGGAAATTATCACGCCGAAAATGTGAACAATTACCTGGGCCCCATAAATTACAAACTCCCACAAAAACAAATTGTGAGATATAACGAAGGGTAGTTGCAGTTTCGATCGTATTGAAAACATACTTCAGGAGAATGAAAATGAATGGACACGACTTAACATATTTAACAGCATCGGGCGATTCAAGCTAATTATATACTTCTGAGGTATGAGACTTACATACCAGAATTACAGTTATGAGGAAAGAGGCAAACCGGCCCGCAGTGTCTGGAAGAGAGAAGAATTCGAGGTGACAATACAGGTTTATAAGATGATCAGAGGAATGGATAGATTAGACTATAACAAGTGTTTTAAAATACAGCCACCCACAAGACTAAGAGGGCATAGCTATAAATTAAAGACAGATCCAGATTATATATTAGGAAAATATATTTTTTAGTCAGAGAGTGGTGAATGCTTGGAATGCATTGCCACGGGAGGTAGTGGAGGCAGGGACAGTTAATGTATTTAAGAATAAAATGGATGCGCATATCTTTTAGAGCAAGGTAATGTATATGAAACTGGTTGTATACAGACTCTGCAGAGTCTTCTAAACCAGTATAAAAGACGTTAAGTTAAGTTAAGTTATGTTAAGTTATGAAAAGTAGAAGCAGATAACCACCAGTTGCTCAAAGGATAATGGAGCGAAGAACATGCGGGATGAGTTCACAACATATTAGGCGGCTTTTAATGTTGCCGAAGATACTGCATTGTTATAATAATGCAATTGGGCTGCATATGAGGTCAGTATGCCAGACAGCATATGGACATGAACATTGACGTTCTGGTGGCCCTACAACTTTAACGTCCACTCTTGTGTCAACCAATGTGTAACTGGCATCAGTCATTTGTTACACTTTATTAAATACCATGGTTGCTTGTTACGTAAATAAGGAACTGCCTTAAATATAATTATCCAATAATAGTTCGTATGAAGATTTATATTCTTGTTTCTTCTTCTTTTTCTTCTTCTTCTTCTTCTTAGTTCGTTCTGAATTTTCCAGTACCAAACCCTGAAAAGGCCTTTGCAAGTGGCAGGATATTGTCCATAGAACGGAATGCATTGTGTCGTAGTTTACAACTTGACTGCGATATTTGCACCTTTCGACCCGACACATTCGACTTCAGCAGACATTTTTGAGTACCTGGTTAGCCTTCCCTCTTTGATCGCTTCTCCTTAACCAGTCTGCTCTGTTGCAACATGTTATCTCTGAACACAACGTGGACGTGTAGAAGGGACTTGGTAGCTTTGGTTCACTGACACAAGCAGTCAGCTATGGGTCGCTGACCCTGAATCTAGCAGTCAGCTATGGGTTGCTGACCCTGACGCTAGCAGTCAGCTTTGGGTCATTGACCCTGACGCTAGCAGTCAGCTATGGGTCGCTGATCCTGACGCAAGCAGTCAGCTATGGGTCGCTGACCCTGACGCAAGCAGTCAGCTATGGGTCGCTGACCCTGACGCAAGCAATCAGCTATGGGTCGCTGACCTGACGCAAGCAGTCAGCTATGGGTCGCTGACCCTGACGCAAGCAGTCAGCTATGGGTCGCTGACCCTGACGCAAGCAGTCAGCTATGGGTCGCTGACCCTGAATCTAGCAGTCAGCTATGGGTCGCTGACCCTGACGCATGCAGTCAGCTATTGGTCGCTAACCCTGACGCAAGCAGTCATCTATGGGTCGCTGACCCTGACGCATGCAGTCAGCTATTGGTCGCTGACCATGACGCATGCAGTCAGCTATTGGTCGCTGACCCTGACGCAAGCAGTCAGCTATGGGTCGCTGACCGTTGCAGCTCATGCACTGCTTGGCATCTTGATCCCTGATTGATCTTCATTTTGATTACACGAAGTATAGGACAAGCACTACAGAAGAGTCCTTGCAGGAAGACTGGGTTATAACACTACATGCCCTTGCGGCAGTGGTTTCTGTGACCGTTAGTTTTATACGATAACATTTCTAACCCCATGCACAACCCTCTTTAGGTTCAATTTGAGTCTTGCTTGGACATGCAGTTGTTCAATTCTGTCCTTCTTGATAAGAAGTCATAGAATACACGTGGAGCTTTATGATTCGGTTTAGCTTAATGATATTCGTTTAATTTTGTCTTATGTTTTATTTGTTCAGTTGTTTTTTGCATTCCAAGATAAAAGTCGGTTTAGGATGAAGCTTGGTCTTTTATTGGATTCACGCAAAACTGCATTTTAACCTCAATATCAGATACTTCATTCAGAAGGTTATCACCTTAAGTTAGAGTGGTGTATTTCTAGCCTAACGACAAATAAAGTATACGTACTGATTAATTACATTTGAAACAAATATGTCCTTTATTATATCCACATCTGCTTTATATAATATTGCTATAAATTATTTTAGTATGTTATAAATAAATACATTAAAACAAAGTGCATGTGTGTTTGCGCGCGTGCGCGCCAAAGAACGGAAACCGTGGGAGATCGAACCCTGGTCTCAAGGAAGGTAAGACCAGAGTACCTGCATCCTGAGCTACCTTCAGTCGTTTAGATTGATAGTCTTGCCTACCACAACCAGATTCTAGTGTGACCTACGAAGAGTCCAAAAGGTTTATTAGGGCCAGATACATGGCCAAATGGGAAACAGAACATACTGGCTACACAAAAAATGATGCCTACTACCAGTTGAACAGAAGAGAGCAGGTCGTGGTCTTCAGACTCCGCACAGGCCCCAACAGACTGAGGTACCATCTTTTCAATAAACTGAAGATATGTGGCACTGACGAATGCACCTGTGGTACAGGGAAAATGACCACTGAACATCTGCTGCAAAATTGCCCGACATACGAGGACCAGAGAAAGCACATGCGGCCATCACCAGTGGCAACACTGGACAATCTCTATGGTAGTGTCGACAGCCTCATGATGACAGCTGCTTTCTTCGAACAAATTCAAGTTGACGTCTGACAGCGTACGAAGAAGAAGAAGAAGATTGATAGTCTTGCTATTGGTCAAAGGTTGTTCGGGAAAATAGTGTGAGGATGATTATCAACGCAGTTGCTTCCTCATTATAATCCAGATATAGCACAAGTTACATCATCAGGACAAAAACCGTCTGATGGTGTCGCCATCATTGCTTGCGATGGGCAACTAACTAATGTATTCATGGATGTATATATGCATATAGGAGCCGCGTATCGCGGTGGTTAGCGAGCTGACTTCGCATCTGAGTGGTCCTAGGTTCTTTCCCCAGTTAATGTCGGACCACAATGGTTCCCAGGTCGACCCAGGCTTAAATGGGTACTGGTTCCGGGGGAAAATTGGCGAAGGAGAGGAGATAGCTAACGCCTTGAAATAGCCAAGCCTTTGAAATGTGAGATAGCTAGCATCGCACACCCCCAACGGCAATAATGCTTTGGGTTACTTTACTTTCTTTTATTTTTTTGTATTCATTTATGTGTATGTATGTATATATATATATATATATATATATATATATATATATATATATATATATATATATATATGTGTTTGTGTGCGTGCGTGCGCGCACGCACGCGTCTCTCTAAACATGCATTCATGGATATGCATATAGCATAGCTATATATAGCGTAGCAGCGTAGGTATGCTTGTGTGTGTAGGGGTACGTGTGTATGTGAAATCCCTCCTCCTGTTAGATGTCGCTCACCTGTAATTGTACTTTTTGATTATTTTTTTATGTTTTTGCCTCGTGGAGCACTTTGCATTTTCTATACAGATCATCGAATACGTTCATTATTTTTAACACATTGTTTCTACTTAATTGATAATCGTTTCAATGGGTTCAAATTGTCTGTCCACCTGAAAACAGATCATGGATGCACAACAAAGATTTTCGGTCGCAGCGTTTTAGTTTTGGGACCAATTTTGTTCTTAATATATGTAAACGATTTGGACATTGATATCAAATCCATGATTGCAAAATTCGCTAATGACACAAAATTATGCAGTAGTGTCTCATCTAAAGCAGAAGTTGATATATTGATGTCGGATTTAGATAACATTCGAGAATGGTCTGTGAGTTGGCAAATGAAGTTTAATGTAGATAAATGTACAGTCATCCACATGGGTAGATCAAATATGGAATAAAATTACAAAAGGAGCGAGAACGATATTAGAATGATAGAAAAGGAAAGGAACCTGGGGATTATAATACATCATACAGATAAAAAGTGAGTGAATAAGTCCAGGTAGCAGTGACAAAGGCAAATGCAATGTTATGTGTGATAAAAAGAAATATTAAACATAGAAGCATGAAGTGATAGTCAAAATGTATAAAGCATTAGTTAGACCTAGATTGGAGTACTGTGTACAGGTGTGGAGTCCTTATCATAGATAAGATATAAACATTCTGGAAAGGATACAAAAACGTGCGACAAAGCTGATGGTGAGATTCCAGAATTACAGTTATAAGGAAAGAGAAAAACCGGCCTGAAGTGTCTAGAAAAGAGAAGAATTCAAGGTGACAATACAGGTTCATAAGATAATTAAAAGAATGGATAAATTAGACTATAACATGTTTTTTTCTTCAAAATACAACCACATACAAGAACAAAAGGGCATAGCTACAAATTAACTAAAGAACGGTCCAGATTAGATATTAGGAAATATTTTTTAGCCAGAGAGTGGTGAGTGCTTGGAATGTATTGCCAAAGGAAGTAGTAGAGGCAGAGACAATTAATGAATTTAAGAATAGAATGGATACACATAGCTTTTAAAGCAAGGAAAAGTAAATGAAACTGGTTGTTTACAGACTCTGCACAGTTCTAAACCAGTATAAAGACGTCAAGTTAAGTAAATTTTAAAAGGTTGACTTTGTGGTAATGTTTTTTGCACACATTATGTGTGGCTCACTTCGATATTACCTTAATATTATTGCGTTTTATTTATGGAATATTCACATCATGTTTTCTCATCAATCCACCCACACATCCATTCATCTATCGACAAACGCCGGTCCATCTGACTGCCTACTCATCCATCTCACCATTCATCCGCCCAGCTAGCTAGCTACAAAATGGTCCATCTAACCACACAAATGTAGATGTTACTAATTCATGGAACCACACGCCAATACACATTTTTATACATTTACACATTCATAATCCATCCTCCCAAACGGCCATCATCCTCACGCCAAATCATCCACACACTCATCCATCTAACAACACACCCATTTATCTAAATCATCCATACATTGATCCATCTAACAACACATCCATTTATCTAAATCATCCACACACTCATCCATCTAACAACACATCCATTTATCTAAATCACCCACACACTCATCCATCTAACAACACACCCATTTATCTAAATCATCCATACATTCATCCATCTAACAACACATCCATTTATCTAAATCATCCATACATTCATCCATCCAACAACACATCCATTTATCTAAATCATCCACACACTCATCCATCTAACAACACATCCATTTATCTAAATCATCCATACACTCATCCATCTAACAACACATCCATTTATCTAAATCATCCATACATTCATGCCACCACCCAACCATCTATCCTAAACAGTCTCCTTGTAGACAGACTACAGCTTCTCAATGAAAGGACCTTGTGGCAAGCCTACATCATCTGCCTTATTCCTATGATGACAACTTTTCTCAGATCACTACTGATGTGTCATTCAAAAACTGGGAGTATTATCTTAGGACTGCACACCAAAACTGTACTAGTCTCTGCAATGTACAGGAAGGTCAGTATGGTAATACTTTGTTTTTGTTGTTTGCGAATGCCCACAATAAGTAGGTTACTCTCTTGTGCCCCCTGAAAAGGACGTTAAGTGGCGGGTTATAGAAGCTTTACTCAAATCACGAGCGTGCTGTTAAAAGTGGACCGGGGTCCTCCAGGAAGTTGTGCTATGTTTGGCTTCATCTGCGTGTCACTCACTACTAAGGGGATCACATCGACCCCTCAGCTCACTAGTCAGGCTGCCATGAAAACAGCCCATTTCCAGGTAAGCCGAGGTGAGGGTCTTGACCAGAATGTTTTGCCCGACCCTGACTAGCATGGGTGATCAGTATATTTTGCTTGACCATGGTAATACTAACTTTCTAGATTTTGCAGCATTTACTTTATTAAGTTTTTGTTGTTAAATGCCCATGATCAGAACGTTAACTCTTTCGTGTGACCTGAAAAGAGCGTTTAGTGGCTTGTTACAGTTGCTTTTCTCACATCCCGAGCTTGCTGATGTAGGTGGACCGACACACACATATTTATGTATACGTAAATTAGAGAAGAAGAGGACATAAGAGATTTAAGAGGCATAAATGAAATTATCTTTCATCTTATAGGGTCACAAAATAATCATTAATCGGTCACACAACCGGTAAATAGACCGTTTTCACATGAAATTTGAACAGGAATAAAAAAGTATTATCGTTAAAACTGTTCACTCACTGCCTTGTGTGATACCTGTTCACGGGAAAGGCTTCGGGAATATACCCTAAGGAAAAATCCGCAGCTGGTGTCTCTAAGGCAGTCTAGTGGTGGCTCTATCGCTATTCTGGCAACTCATGCGACGAAGCTTATTCCAGGCTTATCTGCTAATGCTGGTCTCCTGGATCAATCAGTTATGGGGGGGGGGGGGGGTGGAACCTGCTGTACGGGCAACAGCTTGTTCTCCATAGATTCATGCCCAAGCTTATGACATGAAGACCCCTTCCAGTTTCACCTTGTTGTGTCAACAAAACACGTGCATTATCATTTAAATTGGAATGTTGTAATTTCCGTACGATGCTGACTGGACTATCTGATAACCTGCATTAAATAAGCGATGCCAGAAAGACACGAGTAATTAATAACAAACTGAAAAGACTGAATGTGGAGATTGTAGCACTTCTAGAAATTTTATTAGCGGGCTTGGGGTCAATGAGTGAGAATGACTACGTATTTTACTAACAAGGGAAAGACGTCAATGAAAAAAAGAGCATGGTGTAGGCTTTGCAGTAAAAAATTCTCTAATACACACGGTTGATCCAGGCGAGAATAGCTCAGAACGACTGCTTATATTTCATCTACATTCTTTGTTTCGCTGTAAAAAAAAATTGCAGCGAAAGAAGTCCCAACACACCAGAAGCAAAGGCAAGCTACGCATTGACGCAAGTAGAATGTCGGACCCTGTGCTGATCAAGAGATTTCACAATGCTTTTCAGGAAACTTTCAATATCCAACATCATGACACCACTGTTTCAGAGACCTGACAACATCTCAGAAATGTCATCCACAGCACAGCACTTGGTACATTTAGAAGAACAACTGCTAAATCAGATGGCTGGTTTGAAGCGAAAGTGGAGGATATGACACTCGCCATTGAGGTCAAGCGCGCTGCTCTGATTAAATACAAGCAGGCTTCCAAATGCAGGTACTCTGCAAAACTTCAAGTCCGCCAGCAGCCAGGCGCAACAAACAGCTCGTTGTTGTGCAAATGAGTCTTGGCTACAGCATATTGAAAACATCTAGATTGCAGCCCAAACAGGGAACATGAGACAAATGTACGATGGTATAAATAAAGATATTGGTCCTGTGAGTAGGAAAACTGCACCACTCAAAACCATCACTGGCAAGAAAATTACAGATACAGGAATGCAGATGGGGCGATGGGTTGAGCATTATTCTGAGCTCTACTCGTGTGGCAATATAGTCATTTCCACAGCCCTTGATGATGTCAAAAGCTATTCCAGTTTGGACGAGCTGCACATCGAACCATCAATAGAAGATCTGAATAAAGCTATTGAAAGCTTGGTTATAAAAGCGATGTGATCTGACCTGATTTGATAAAACGCTGTAATGATACACTTTTTCAACAGCTGTAGAGGATGTTATGGAAAGAGACCATTGTACTTCTAGATATTAGAGATGCACAGATTGTAACATTATACAAAAACAAAAGGGATAGAAGTGACTGTAAAAACTTTTGAGGTGTCTCTCTGCTTAGTATTGTAGGGAAAGTCTTTGCCAGAGTTATCTTACCACGGCTACAGAAATTGGCTGAGCGTGTGTATCCAGAGTCACATTGTGGATTCATGTCTAAAGATCAACGATTGACATGATTTTCTCTCTTCTTCGAATTCAGAAAAAGTTACTTGAGCAGAACCAGCCCTTTTATGTCGCCTTCATTGACCTGACAAAGACATTTGATTTGGTTCATAGAGTTGGGCTCTTCAAAATCCTCTCTAAAATAGGCTGCTGCCAAAACAAACTGCTGAGACTCATAATATCGTTCCATGAGGGCATGACAAGAACAGTCCAATTTGATGGTAGCATATCACAACCATTTAGTATTCGCAGTGGTGTTAAGCAGGGATGTGTTCTGGCTCCAACACTGTTTGAAATCGTCTTTGTTCTGTTACTGAAACATGCATTTGGTAATGCAAATGCAGGAATTTACTTTCACACTAGGTCGGATGGCAGGCTGTTTAACCTTGCTCCAGGCCAAAACGAAAATCAGGGAGATCATCACAAGGAACCTGTTTTCGCTGTTGATGCTGCAATTGTCATTTAGTCAGCAGGAACTTCAGATGTTGATAGATCGTGTCTCCCAGGCTTGCAAAGCTTTTGGTCTCAACACAATAAGTCTCAACAAAACAAATGTGCTCAGACAGGAAGTAGATGCGACGCCAAGTCTTATGAACTGGTAACTGTGCACCAATTCACATACCTGTAATCCCTCATCAACGGCAAGCTATCTTTAGACTCAGAAATAGACAATCACATTGCAAAGCTGCTGCTCCATTTGCTCACCTTACAACGCGTGTTTGGAAAAACCAGAAACTGACAATTAAAAACAAGGCCATCGTGTACAGTGCCTGTGCTGTCAGGATACTTCTATATGGCAGTGAACATTAAAAAACTTTTGACAAACAAGACCACTGGCACCTTCCATCTACAGCGTCTGATATCCATTCCTGGAATTACATGGAGGGACAAAGTGACAAATGCAGAGATACACTATCGCACTGGTCTCCTAAGCATGTACACTCTCCTTAGGCAGCGACGACTACGATGGCTTGGTAATTTTCTCCGCATGGAAGATGGTCGCATTCCTAAAGATATCCTCTATGGGCAGTTGGTTGATGGCAAAAGAACAGTCGGCCGACCACAGTTGAGGTTCAAAGATGTGCGTAATCGTGATATAAAGGACCTGGGCATGAATCTTCCATCCTGGAAAGACGAAGCTGCAGACCAAACCAAGTGGAGATGTATCTTTAATAGCTTTGTGAAAAGTAGCTCTTGCAACACAGAGAAGTAAAACGACAGCGCCGCAAGGAGAAAGACAACAAAAGATAAGAATATATATTTCTTTCTTTTTTCTTATTATTGTCATTCCAAGTAATATAATCCTATAGTCAGTCCTGTCAGAAATTGGGCAAAACTACTAGATGATACTAGATATATTATATAGGTCGATGATATTATACAAATTACAGAAGTAGATTATATTAGATACGTTAGATAGGTGGATGATACTAGAGATAATAGATATGTAGATGACATTATACATATCAGAGAGGTAGATGATATTATATATTTTAGATATGTATTTGATATTAAATATTAGTTAGGTAGATGATATTGTTTACATACATTCACATACACACAGACACACACATACACACTACATACAAACATTAACACATATACACACACATATACACATGTACACACACATACAGACATACACACACATATACACATACACACTCATACATACACAAGCATATATACACATACATTCACACATACATTCACACACACATGCACACACACATACATGCATGTATACATACATTCATACATAAAAGATGTTATTTTGATGTGTAATGAATACTTATCTTTGTGTAGATGTATTCTAGATGTTTAAAATACACTTGTCTTTGTGTAGATGTAATCTTCATGTTTAAATTAAACTTGTCTTTGTGCAGGTGTAATCTGGATGTTTAAAGTTAATTTCTTTGCGCATTTAGTTGCTGATGAGCGAGAAAGAAAGATAGATAGAGACAGATATATAGACAGAGAGACATAAAGAAATAAACAGATAGAAAATAATTGGATTGAAAAGTATAGAGATGAATGTGTTTACAGTAAGATAAGGTAATTAATCTGTGATCATCACCTTTTAATGATCTGCCCTTGTATTTTACCTGAAGGTGCTCTCCATGTCCAGCTCTGCCAGGAAAGGTTACGCAGTGGGAGAGATTGTGAACATGATGTCTATGGACTGTCATAGATTACAGGTGATAATCATGTTTTATGTGTGGAGATATTTGGTAAAGAGAAGGGGCATATATATATATATATATATATATATATATATATATATATATATATATATATATATATATAGAGAGAGAGAGAGAGAGAGAGAGAGAGAGAGAGAAGAGAGAGCGAGATGGAGAGAAATATTCTGAACCTGATTTTGGGATCAAAATGCTGAGCAGTGCATTAGCTGCAATGATAAATAACCCATAGCTGATTGCCAGTGAACCAGAGCTGCAAAGACCCTTCTACGAAGTAATCCTGGATAACAGGCTGCAACTGAGCAGACTGTCTAATGAGAAGGGATCGAAGAGGGAAGGCTTACCCGGTACTAAAAAAATACCTGCTGGAAGTCGGATGTGTCGGACCGAAGGGTGCAACTATCGCAGTCAAGATGTAAACTAGGACACAACGCATTCCGTTCTCCGAACATCATCCTCCTGCTTGCAGAGATCTATTCAGGTATTGGTAGTGGGAGATTGAGAACGAACGAACAAAAAAGAATAATTAGAAGAAGAAGAAGAAAATGAAGAAAAAGAAAAAGTTGAAAAAAAGAAGAAGAATAAGAAGTAAGAAGAAGAAGAAAAGGAAGAAGAAAAAGCAGAAAAAGAAGAAGAAGAGGAGGAAGAAAAAGAAGATAATGAGAGAGAAAGATAGAGAGAGATAGAAAGTAAAGAGAATGATAGAGTGAGAGAAGGGAGAGAAAGAACTGAGAGAGTAAAGGGAGAGAGGGAGAAGGAGAGATTAGGAACATGTAGTTTGTCAATTGTAACGGATTACAGGTAGGGTAGAGAGAGGAGAAGGGAAGAGAGGAGATAAAGGAAGATAGGAGAGAAATGAAAGAGAGGGAAGAAGGGAAATGGAGGGAGAGAATGGAAAGAGAGGGAGAGAATGGAAAGAGGGGAGAGAATGGAAAGAGAGGAGAGAAAGGAAAGGAAAAAGAGTGAGAGAAGGGAAAGGGGGGGAGAGAGGGAAAGAGATGGAGAGAAGGGAAAGAGAGGAGAGAAGGGAAAGAGGAGAGAAAGGAAAGAGGGAGAGAAGGGAAAGAGAGCAGAGAGGGGGAAAGAGAGAGAGAGAGAAGGGACAGAGAGAAAAGAAAGGAAAGAGCAGGAGATATTGTGAAAGTGATGACTGTGCTGTCAGATATTTCAGATGATTATCATGTTTTATGTTTCGAGAGATGTGGTAGATGAAGCATGAGAGAAGGGAGTGAGAAGAAATAGAAGAGAGACAGAAGACGAGAACAGAGAAAGAAGTTGAAGAGAGAGAATTGAGAAAACAGAGAGAAGTTATGGACAAAAGGGAGAGAGAGAGTGGAAAAGGGAAGAGAAAAAGGCGAGAGAGAAGGGAAAGAGAAGGAGTAATTCTCAACCTGATGTTTGTGGACTGTCATCTATTTTATGTGATTATCATATGTAATGTGTGGAGTGAGAAGAGAAAGAGAGACAGAAGGCACAGTGAGAACGGAGAGAGTTGAAGAAAGAGAATTGAGAAATCAGAGAGAGAAGAAAGAGAGACAGTAAAGAGAGAAAGGAGCGAGAAGTGAGAGCGAGAAGAGAAAGTGAGAAGTGAGCGAGAGAAGGGAAAGAAGTGATTGTCAACCTGATGTCTGGAGACTGTCAGAAGTTACAGGTGAGAGACATGTTTTATCTGTCCAGTGATTTTATATTTATACTTTCCTCAAGTGTATGAAGAAAGACTAGGAAAAAACCACCTATAGTGTCTAGAAAAAAGAAGAATTCGAGATGAACTAGTTTATAAGAAAATCAAGGCAAAGTATACATTAGACTATAACATGTTTTTCAAAGTACAGCCGCCTACAACACTGAGAGACCTGCAAATTATTTAAAGAAAGGTCCAGATTAGATCACAAAAAATATTATTTTAGTCAGTCAATGGTGAATTCTTGGAAAGCATTGTCACACCACATGAAATGGTGGAGGCAGGGTCTATTAATGCATGCAAGAATAGATTGAGAAACAGAGAGAGAGAGAGAGAGAAAGAGAGTTCTAAAGAATAACCCAAAGAATAAGTCATCAGGCATAACCTTGTAAACGATTCATGCATGTGGGGAAACAGGGTTACTCTGGCTACATATGCTCTTCACAAAGGCGTGTAAAGACAGACGTGTACCAGACAACTGACAGCAAGCTATAATCGTTCCAATTTGGAAGAAAAAAGACGACAAAAGAAACTGTGACAGGAACAGAGGCATATCGCTACTTAGCCACACTGGCAAAATATATGGAAAGATCCTGGAACATAGAATAAGACCTATTGTTGAACCTCAACTATCCAGAGCTGAATTTGGATAACTCCGAGGTATGAGCTGCACGAACGTCCTGTTGACTGTAGGCAAATAAGCGAAAGATCAATAGAATACAACGAAAATCGATGTGTTGTTTTCATTTAACAGGAAAATACGTTTGATAGGGTAGACAGGATTAAACTTTGGACGATACTAGAAGAGTATCGTGTACAAGACTAGCTTCTTGATAATGTCAGAGCACTGTATCATTTCGAGCACAAACATCGTCAGAACGATCGATGGTGTCAGAGATGCTTTTGAAATCACTACCGATGTGAGACAATGGTGTGTGCTTTCTCCTCTGTTATTTAACATCTACATGGGTAAAATCGCACCAGAGACTGGTCAAATTGAGACATCTGAAATAGAACAGAACTCAATACACGAATTACTCTTTGCAGATGATCGGTGTCTGCTGTACAACGATGAAAATAAACGAAAAAACCACATGAACGCGCTTGCGACTACCTGTGCTAAATACAATATGCGAATTATCGAGAACAAAACATAAACTATGATGATCAGTAGAACACCTTGGTCACTCAACATAAATGTAAATGATATTGCTCTTCAACAGGCATATGTCGTCAAGTATTTGGGCAGTATTTTTTTCGGCAGTTGGTAGGATCGACGTGGCAATTAAAATTAGGTGTCAGAAATAATCTGCTGTGACTTATCAGCCTGTCCCCACTGCTTAGGCGCCCAAGCATTAGTTTTGCAACAAAACAACAGCTGATACACAGTATATGTATGCCTATTTTGTGCTACTAGTGCTGAACATGGCCTCTGTCCAGGCCACGTGAGACCAGAATTTCGACTTGTGAAATTAAGTGTTTGAGGAAAGTCATCAATGTTACCAGGAGAGACAAAATGCGGAATGACGACATTCGAAGTATGGTCGTCTTGTGATGAATACAATTCCAGGCAGAAAATAAGTTGGTTCTCATCTCATGAGAATGCACCCTCATCATCTTCTACTGATGGCTTACAACGCTGGTAGATATGGCTACAGGACAGGGTGCGGCCGCGAGGCAGGTGGATATATGACATTAGAGTGATTGTCCAGCGATACAGACTCACATTGACCGACGCAACGCACTTGGCGCAGGATATACCACTTAAGCTCCTCCCCACACCGCTCAACAGCACAAGTGGATTGAAAACTATCTAACTACATATGCATCTGTACCTCCTCGTATTTCAATTGTGATGCCCAAATAGGTAAAAGTATCCACTTATTCCAGCGGCTATCCATCCAGCATGATTGTTTTTTTTTGTTCATTGTGTTGAGTTTGAGGAGCTTGGTTTTCTTTATCTTGATATTCAGCCCAATTTGGCTGATTGAGAGAGAGAGAGAGAGAGAGAGAGAGAGAGAAAGAGAGAGAGACAGAGAAAGAGATAAAGAGAGAGGGAGAGAGAGAGCGGATAGGGCGAAAATGTGAGCCTGGCACAATTAATATTGGCTGTGAGAGACTGAATGCTACATTCTTGCTGCAAGTGTGGAGAAATAAGAGAATGAAAGAGTGAGAGAGGACCACACGTATGTGATAGGGAGAGAGACAGAGAGAGAAAGAGAGAGAGAGAGAAGGTTATGAGGTGGGATCAAGAGAGAGATACAGGAGAAGGATTGAGATGTGGAAGGTTAGGAAAAGGTAGAACGATGTGTTGAGAGAGGAAGGGAAAAAGAGGGGAAGTAGATCAAGATGAAGATGGAGAGAGATTGATAATTAAGAATAGAGGGGCAGGGAGAGAGATTAAGCGAGAGAGAAATAGAATGAGATGTGCGGAGATAGACAGACAGTTAGACATACATACAGGCAGACAGACAGCTAGATAGATAGGTAGATAGATAGATAGATATATAGATAGATAGATATATAGATAGATAGATAGATATATAGATAGATAGGTAGATATATAGATAGATAGATAGATAGATAGATAGATAGATAGATAGATAGATAGATAGATAGATAGATAGGTAGATAGATAGATAGGTAGGTAGATAGATGAACAGATATGTTGTTACCAATGTCACTCGTACTTGAGTTAGGTACTCTTGACGACTTTCTTTCGTGTGGGTTACAGGGGCTCTTCTCACATCCTGAGGTGCAATGCGAGGCTCCTCAATAAGCTCATCATTATGTTGATCACTTTGCCGGTTCCCATCTCGATAGTCAGACTGCCATGAAACATCCTATTTACAGAGAGAACTGCTTGAAACTGAGATGAAGTCTTGATCAGTATGTTTCACCTGTCCCTAGCTAACATAGTCTAGTCAGTATGTTTCACCTGTCCCTGGCTAACATAGTCTGATAAATATGTTTCACCTGTCCCTGGCTAACATAGTTTGATCAGAATGTTTCACCTGTCCCTGGCTAACATAGTCTGATAAATATGTTTCACCTGTCCCTGGCTAACATAGTTTGATCAGAATGTTTCACCTGTCCCTGTCTAACATAGTCTGATAAATATGTTTCACCTGTCCCTGGCTAACATAGTCTGAGTCTGATCAGTATATTTCACCCATCTCTGGCTAACATAGTCTGATCAGTATATTTCACCTATCCCTGGCTAATATAGTCTGATCGGTATGTGCACCTGACTATGACTAACATAACCTGATCAGTTTCATCTGCCCCTGACTAATATAGCCTGATCAGTATGTTTCGTGTGGTCATGACTAATACTAGTAATAGTCTTCATTCGTCTTCAATCTCCCACTACCAAGCCATAAAAAATGCTTTGCAAGTAACATGTTGCTGTCCGGAGTACGTTGTGTCGTAGTTTACAGCTCGGTTGCGATATTTGCACTCTTCGATACGACACATCCCATTTCAGCATGCATTTTGAGTACCAGGTTACTGTAAGCTTTCCCTCTACGATCCGTTCTCCATAGCCAGTCTTAGTATGTCTTCTCTGTTGCAGCCTGTTACCCAGGATCACCGCATGGAGGTGTATAAGGGTCTTCACAGTTCTGGTTCGTTGACTCTGATGCTAGCACTCAGCTATGGGTCGCTGACCTCTGCAGCTCAGCATTTTGACTAATAGTCTTATGAGTTTGTTTCTCATGACACTGACTATCATAGTCTGATCAGTATGATTCACCGGCCGTCAGTATCCTCGTAACCAAGAACAGATATTGAATGAGGATTAAATACAAGGAACACATTTGGTAGGAAAAGAATCCTTATAATCAACGGTGTATTAATTATAAATTAGCTTACATAAAAACATTAATGACTTCGAAAATTAAATGTAATTTCTTGAAAAAATAAACCTCCATATACATACATTTTATGTCTTCACTCTTGTAAAAGGGCATGTTTATAATTGTTTGTTATTTTTTTTTTTTTTGTTTGTTGACAAAATGAAAATTGCATGTGATGGACCTCACTTAAAAAATACAATATTTGAAATTTTAAAATGACGCCGGACAGAGTACAGTGATTTATATTTTCAAAACGAAGAAGATTCAAGAAGAAAGGGAGTGTTTAATAAGAGTTGTCTCTTCCCGCAATTCTGCTTCAACTACAAATTCAAGAAATCAAATACTACTTATACATGGAACATTTGGATTAATGCTATTTATTATGTATACTAGAAGCTAGGTTGCATTAGATAAAGTGGCATGAATTAATTGTTTTTGTTAGTATAGTGTTTTTTTGTAAATAATGTAATAATACCAATTACCAGCCATCAATTTTCGTAAAACAATGTAAAATGAAAAAAAAAGCGATTTGAAATTGGCGTGAGACATATTTAATTGTTTATTTTGCATTTCTTGTCATCTGTCTTTGTAAACAGTTTTTTAAACTTTTTGCATAAAATGACCACATCATTTGACCAAAATAAAGTCCGCCAATAGGACTACAAGTACTAGAACTTGAAGTTTCCACCCTACTCTCTAGTCAAGTTGACTAAGTGAAAAGTCAATTCTTGTGATAAAAAATCAGAGAACCACTATAACCTTACAAGCCAAAGCCTATATGTGAGTTACCACAAATAATAGACATTGGCTGTATAATAACCCTATAGACAAAAAGGAACAAGATCAAAGACAGGGATAACATAGGCTGAAAGAACGATTGGACGTGACTAAGATTGAGGCAATGGGCCAACACTAATGATAGAATGACAGACTACTACAGTCATCATAACACTACGCAAGGATTGTAGAAAGTGGTGCTATGGAACAGCTTGTTAAAGAAATCTCAGATAGTCGTAAAGGATCAAGAAGCTGAGCAGTGCATGAACTGTAGCGATCAGTGACTTTAAACTGGCTGCTAGCATCAGGGCCAGCGAACCAGAGCTGCCAAGACCCTTCTACACCTCCACGCGGTGATCCTGGATAACAGATTGCAACAGAGCAGACTTGCTATAGAGAAGGGATCGAAAAGGGAAGGCTAACCTGGTACCTAAAAATGCCTGCTGAAGCTGGATGTCTAAGCGAAAGGTGCAAATATTGCAGTCAACTTGTAAACTACGACACAACGCAATCCGTTCTCCAGACTACATCCTGCTAATTAGAAAGTCCTTTTCAGGGTGTGGTAGCAGAAGTTTGAGAACAAGCGAAGAAGAAGAAGAACAGCAGAGCTCAAGGGGAACCAGCAGATAAGTGGTGACCCTCAATATATAAATACCAACATATATAACAATAGATGAATTCTATATAATAGAAAATCAGGTTAGAGCTTCTCTGCTAGAGTGAGATGCCAGGTTGTTGTTAAACACAGGAGATGGAGACAGTGGCCTCAGCTCTGAGATTGCTTTCTGAGACTTCTTCAACAAGGGCAGTCATCATATCAGACTCCCAATCCTTATTTCAGAAGGTACAGATAGGCTGGCTAAAGCCTGAGGAGATAGCAACTGTAGAGAACTCAAATTTGCCGGGGTTTGTGTGCTATGTACATTTTATCAATGACTGCCTGTTGGACTACAAACAGGATCAAGATGCGGAGCAGCGCGGGAGCTGCAGTAGTCAGCGACCCATAGCTGACTGCTAGCGTCAGGGCCAGCGAACCATAGCTGCGAAGACCCTTCTACACCTCCACGCGGTGATCCTGGATAACAGGCTGCAGCAGGGCAGACTGGCTAAGGAGAAGGGATTGAAGAGGGAATGCTAACCTGGTACTAAAAACATGCTTGCTGAAGTCGGATGTGTTGGACCGAAAGGTGCAAATATCGCAGCCAAGCTGTAAACTACGACACAACGCATTCTGTTCTCTGGACTACATTCTGCTACTTAAGACATTTAGCGTTTGGTAGTGGGAGATTGAGAACGAACGAAGAAGAAGAAGGACTACAAAACGAAAAAAATCTAAAAATCCTGGTATTCAATCAGGCACGTGTGTCTGGTGCCAGGTAGCCAAATGTGGAGTAAACTCATTTCACACTTTTGACTTGGTGTACCATGTTTGGCCCCGAACTTTCATTATGCCATCTCTCCACCTCAACCGCTAGCAAAGGCGGATAAAGTTGTATAGCCACCACGTCACTCTACGTGTCTATCTGTTATCTGGTATGCGCACCACATGGCTGGCATATCTGTATTTTCGCAACAGGGTGACATCTATGTTGTCAGAGAAGGAAGTTCAACGTCTGATCTCTGCGTTGCGGATTTGGCCTCGAATGGAGTTCTTCAATGTTCTTCACTCCATCGCTTTTTGGGCAACGCAAAGTCTATCTGCATCACATTTTGTAGGTTTAATACCTCACAGCCATATTTCTGGACTACAAAACTGCAATAGGTAAATCAGCAATACACAGTCTACAGAACTTTGAAATAAAATTATTGTTGAGCGAAGTGTGGCTCATGACAGGATAGAGCATGAGTGTGTTCAACCAATGACCTACAGGAGCCTTCAGTATCCATACCCTTCACCGTCTGCTGAGACTGAGCACATATAGCTATGTTCGAAGTGCGGTGAAGTCGATTTTTCAGAACAGAACAAAACAGGTTCAAACTCTTATCGACATTTGACATATATCCAAGTGGAAGAGAAACAAAAATTGATTAAGCCAACAGATCTGACCAAAAGGACTAGTTATATAGACCATAAACAAGTCATCCTTATTTATCTAATGAGGTTCACTGCAATTTGAAAAAACTGCTATCGGTTATTTTCTGATTGCTCGCAAGAAGCCATACAAGCAAATAATAGCTGTATGTCAAGGGTGAACAAAATTTTCGAAGGTTTACAAAGCAACCTTAAATAACACATAAATAACTAAAGCATACAATTGTAATCTTAGGAACTCTTGAGTGATGCTCACTTCATGATGTCAGGACCTGTGCAGATAATCTTAGCAATGGTACTCCTGTATGTATCTATAGGTAATATACTGGCTTACTCTGTATGTTTCTTTTTGGTAATGGAAGTGAGAAAAGATGTTTTCTTGTCTTATGGTGCACCAGTTCTATAGCATTAATGTGAATATTTGACAGTGAATTGGTAAAAGACAGTTCCTTATCAGGTATGGTCTACGAGAAGGAAGAGTTAATGACTTCTCTATTCAATGTCTTTGTATTTAGGCCCACTCAAAGGTAGTACAGCAAAAATGTTAAGTGAGAATAATCATGCTGCTAATCTACTCAATTAGTACTTTGGCACAGTCTACACAAAAGAAGATTGCTCCAAGATACCAGTGCCCATAAATATTTTTCAAAGAAACATGAATACAGAGCAATGAAGATTAGTCTGCATTATGGAGGAAATGATTTTTAAACAATTGGAGGGGTTGAAACTGAATGTATGTCCTGGTCAAGATGGTATTTATCCAAAATTGCTGTTTGAAATTAGAGGTCTGTTAGCAAAACCATTAGCTATATTATATTCTCACTATAAAAATGCAATAATCATCCACTTATTCAAAAATAGTAAAAAATCAGAACCAACAAATTATAGACCAGTGGGTTTAATGAACATTAAAAAAAAGTAAAGATCCTGTAAATACACCACTGTGAAAAATTGAGAATACAGTGTTAGGCATATATTTTTCTCTTGGCCAACGACACGCTAGGGGTGATGTAGTCAGCGTCATGTCTGTCACCTTTTCCAGATTATTCTGGTACCCAATTTTTTAGGCTGGGTTGACCTCAGGAACTGTTTTACGATCAGGACAATCCTGCATCGACCAGGAACCAAACCCTGATTCCTCGGCTGGGAAGCCAGTGCAGTAACCACTACGCTAACGCGACTTCCTTAACAAGTATAGTCTGCAAAATTGAAGAGTCAATAATGAAAGAAAACATTGTAATGCACTTGGACAAATGTAATCTAATCAGGAATAGTCAGCATGGGTTTACTAAAGGGAAGTCGTGCTTAATAAATGTTTAGAATTCATGAAGGAAGTTACCAAAATGATAACTGGATGTTATTTATCTACATTTTGCCAAGGCCTTTGATAGAGTACCTCATCAAAGATTGTTTAGGAACTTGAAATCACATAGAATAGATGGCTTGTTGGCCAAATGAATAGAAAATTGGTGAATGAGTCGAAGGCAGAGAGTGGGCGTTTAATAAGGAGTACTATGAAGAGTGTGAGGTAAAAAGTGGAGTGCCATAAGGTTCGGTGTTCGGACAAATTTTGTTTTTGATATAGGTATATCAATTATTTAGACAATGATATGGGATCCATGATTGCAAAATGGATGACACAAAACTATGCAGAGGTGTTTCATCTAAAGCAGAGGTGGATTTAGATAAAATTAAAGAATGGTCTGAGAGTTGACAAATAAAGTTTACTGTAGATTAATCTACAATCATCCGCCTGAGTAGATCTAATATTGAATATAATTACAGGATGGGAGAGATAAATATTAGGAAGATAAAAAAGGAAAGGACCTAGGGATTAGTTCAGATAGCAATGAAAAAGGCAAATGCAAGGTATGATAAAAAGAAACATTAAACATGGAAGCAAAGAAGTTTTAGTCACACTGTATAAAGCATTAGTTATATCTAGATTATAGTACTGTCTTCAGGTGGGGAATCCTTATCATAGCTAGTATATAAACAAACTGGAAAGGATACAAAGAAGAGCGACAATATTGATAGTGGGATTCCAGAATTATGAGGAAAGACTCAGAAAAACGTGCGTACAGTATAAAAAAAAGAGGTGAATTTGAGGTGATATAATACAGGATTATAAGATAATCAAGGGAAAGAATAAATTAGACTAACAAGTACAGCTGTTTACAAGAGCAAGAGGGCACATCTATTCATTAATTAAATAGAGTTATGGATTAGAAATTAGGAAATATTTTTTTTAGCTAGAGAGTGGGAAATGCATTGCCACAAGAAATAGTGGGACAGGGTAAGTTAATGCATTAAAAAATAAATTGAATGCACATAGTTATTTGTAGATCAAGTTCAGTAGAAGAAACTGGTTGTATACAGACTATATAGAGCCTTCTAAACCAGTTTAAAGTATAAAACAGTTGAGTGAAGTACGATGAAGAGTGACCAAATTAAATTCTATGATTCAGAGCAAAGACAAGTACTCAATTTTCACAGATAGCAACCTGGAAAATAAGTAGTCTAATTGAGGATGATGAACACTGTAAGAAATTTTTCAGCGAAATAAATGAGTTGGGGATCAAGAATCAACTATGACAATGTAAGAAGGATTACAGCATATCTAATGAGTTGCAGAAAGTTTTCTACTGCCTTGAAAGTTACCATCAGGTGTTAGGTCACCATCTGCTTTATCAGTCATCATCCAAGGATGCAAACAGAGAATGAAATAATTAGGGTATACAGCTACCTGGGTCACTAACCTGGCACTTTGTGCTACATTAGACAAAGTATATTTGTTAGTCTCAATGGTCATGAAAACAAGCATTTTTTTGCACTCAGGAAACATACACAAACAGCATAAAGAAAGTGAAATAATTACCAGCTCAGATTTAATGAGTCTCACACCCCAAAAAAGTCCCACAATTGACCTATATTAATAGTCAATCCCTTGATTACTCATCACTTGTAACTATTAATATAGGTCAAGTTTGATCAAAATATATTTATGTTGACTCGATAAGGTCATAACGTTTCTGTCAAACATAGACTATACTTGTCAAATTTTTTAAATTAATAATGACATTTTTGTTCACTTCTGCTGCATACCCTATAACTCTATGCTGTCCTAATATAACCCACAGGTCCTGCAATGGTTGCTGGTATATGTGTGCTAGTCCTGACCATTCCCTTGAGTTCTTGGATTGTTGGAAAACAAAAAGTTATCCAGGTAGCCCTTATCAAACAAAAAGACAAGCGGATTAAATTGGTTAATGAGGCTCTCAACGGCATGCAGGTTAATAATTTGTTGATTAATTGTATATTTGTTTCTTCTGATCCTGTCTTTTTGTATTTTTTTTTTTTTTTCATTTTAGTAAAATTACTAGGTACAATTCCCGGTGTCAACGGGCTCCAATCTACCAAGCTGTAAATGGGAGCATGTCTTACAATTTGGAATGGCAAGAAAGTAGGGAAGAAAACAGAAAAAGCACTTATACCAAGTACAATAATGTATCTAACAGTTTATACCTCCGGTTATTCCAGCACAGAAAGAAATACCCAGTAGAATAATGTGTCTAACATTTTGTCCCTGACATAAGAGTCTGCTATGGGACCACCTTTACGTTGTTTTTATCTTTTACCATTTGGCTGGGCTTTGTTCGTTCTCAATCTCTCGCTACCAAACTGTAAAGGGGCTTAAGTAGCAGAATGTAGTCCAGAGAACGGAATGCGTTGTGTCGTAGTTTACAGCTTCACTGCGATATTTGCACCTTTTGGTCCAACACATCCAGCTTCAGCAAGCATTTTTTTAGTACCGGGTTAGCACTCCCTCTTCAATCCCTTCTCCTTAGCCAGTCTGCTGTGTTGCAGCCTGTTATCCAGGATCATTGCATGGAGGTGTAGAAGGGTCTTGGCAGCTGTGGTTCGCTGGCCCTGAAGCTAGCAGTCAGCTATGGGTTACTGGCCGCTGCAGCTCATGCGCTGCTGAGCGTCTTGATCCTTTTACCATTTAAATATATCATGCATTAACCACCACTATTTTTAAAAAAAAGATGCAAATCTTTTCATAAGATGGACATTTGCTGTGAGGGCTTCATGCTCCAGAAAACATCGCTGGAGATGAAGGGATCCATTCTGCACAAGCAAGCAGGTGTAGAGTTCGGCTGTTTTGTTTGTACCTCCCATCTGCACTGCTTCATTTGTCCCAAATAATTACAGGACTTTCAAGGCCACTTGTGTTGGTGGATTTGGTAGACTGCCAGGACAGCGCTACCAGCTTGGAATTGCACTTGCTAATTAGGTGGTGTGTTGGTTATTTTGAACACTAATAAATTTAATCCTACCAAATGCTCCACGTGCGCTCGCGCTGGTTTGATGTCAGCATCATTGAATGCTGTCAGCCACTGTGACCTTGTCAACTATGCTTAACTAACTAAAATATTGGTAGAAATTTCTCTTATATCAGATTTCATGCAGGAAACCCTGTTCTAGCTTGCTCATCAGTACAGTACACTTACCCAATGGCCAACTTACAAGTAAACAAAGATAAATGGAGACAGAGGGAGCAGTGCAACAGCCGGACAAAAGTATTGAAACCAATGATCTTGCTCTAGCATGGCCTGCTGATCAGGAAAGAGATGGTCAATGCCAACTCCAAAACGAACAGCCCAGACCCCTACAGGCCAGCATAACCGCACGGGGCGACTTCAGGGGGCAAAACTACGCAACTTGGGACAGAGTTTGGACCTGCACAAGATTAACTACCTTGTTGAGGAACGGTTTACTTATGACTGTGTTTTTTATATCTGATGTTGCCTGCTCAAATATGATAACGTTAAAGAAAGATTAATCCAATAACACACACTAAAGAACACATCAGTAAATGTATCTAAATAGACTTGTGTAGCAATATAACCAAACATGCACTACTGGGGCTGGATGTCTTGTATTCTCATTTTGTGCAAAATTCATTGGTTGCATACTTACAGCCTGCAGCTAAGTAAAGAATTGGTTAAAGAAGAGGAAAACACAGAGCAATGATCAGGAATGGTACGACAAGAAAAACAAAGGCTATATAAATTGCTCGAAAGATGATAGTTGTAGAGGAATTTGGCTGTCATGAGTCATTCAACTGTTTTTTTTTTTTTAAATCACAGGTACTCAAGTTGTATGCCTGGGAAGACGACTTCAAAAAGAAGGTGGAGAAAATTAGATCTCTAGAGATTAAACAACTGTACAAGGTCGCATTTCTTTATGCTCTTTCTGAAGTAACCATGGGAATAACACCCTTTCTGGTCAGTGCTATATTGTAAATATATATTTTCTTTTCTCAATTGTCTTCTACTACTTCTTGCCCTCTTTCTCCGCTGTTTTTAACCGCACCTAGAAGTTCCAAGAGAGATTTTTTTTAAAACAGACTACTGAGGAATGGTCCCAACCATCTGACCAGAGAAATCCACAGAAAACACACAGACATCATTGAAGCTGAAACCAAAAAGTGTGAAGCACTCATTCAAGAACCTTGGACACGGATCCAGGACTGGTCCAAAATAATCTTTGAGGTTCCAGGGTTAACGATGAAAAGTGAGCAGTCAGCAACAGAACACAAAAAATCCACATTCTGCAGGAGCTCAAAAGACAGCACCCCAGCAACTCTTGGACACACGTGTACACAAATGGATCGCCCTCGGTTATTAATAAAAGGGGAGGCAGTGGAATCTACATCGCACACTTCAATGGCGACGTAGAAAATCACTCCATACCAGCAGGAGAGACCTGTACCAATTTCAGAGCTGAAGCAAGAGCTGGTCATGCAACAATTCAAATTCTTATCAGCCAAAATATAACTACAAGAAAAACGGTCATTCTAACAGACTCTAGGAGTGTACAAGTCATCTCAAACCCCAAACAAGATAGACTTTCACATGAAATAAAATACAACATCGAATTGCTGTCTCAAAAAAAAGATTTAGTCCTACAGTGAATTCTGACCCACTGCGGTATGCCTGGAAAAAAAAAAGCAGATGAACTCGCAAAAGCAGGAAGTGGCGACACACAGACCCAGACAGAGTTATAAAGAAGCAAAACTCTCATAAAACGATCCATGAGGACAGAATGGAGAGACTAGCACAGAGAATACAAGCCAGAAATTGACAACATATACAACATATATAGAGATGTGCAGACAAAGCTCTTCAGACTCAGAATCGGACATTGCATACTCGGCTACCTCCACAGAATGGGTCTCAGAGACACTGACACGTATGATTGTGCAGCACTCAAGCAAACACTAGAACATATTTTCAGAGCATTTAAGAATAAATTGGATGGGCATAGCCATTAGAGCAAGGTGACTCTGCAGAGTCTTCTAAACCAGTATAAAGACGTTAAGTTAAGTTATATTCTGCAGGACTGCCTTACCTATGCAGACCAAAGAGCGACCATGCTCAAAAAGTTATAGGGCAATGGTGAAGACTTGAAACGCACAGTCTCCTTCATGAACCTCACCTGACTAGAAGCAAACCATCGGTTGATCGATGAAGAATTAACATATTTCCTCTATAAACCTGAAGGTCTTACTCAGGTCTATCTCCATCATCATACATTTGATGTCTTATCTAAGTTGGTGAAGGTCATGCTGTCTTCACCTGATCAATTGACTTGCAGAATATGCATTACTTTTTGGTTTCCCTTCCCTCAAAGACACATGTTTGTGTGTATGATTTTATTATCCTAGATGTTTTTACCTTCTGGATTAAAAAGTAAGCAAGTTTCTAAAATTGCCTATTTGCTGCTAGAACCTGAATGGGGAACAGAAACCTGTCAGGAGTGTCATAAGCAGGTACTAAAGATAGTAGGGCATGGGGCCATCTATCTCATCCTGTTGAAGCTTTAACTCTTTGAACCCGTGACACCAATATATCGGGGTGTGTGTAAATTTTCCATTTTTCGACCCGCCGGTGTGATAGGTGGACCATTATTTTAAGACGTATTTTTGGCTGTACCACTTAGATTTTGGCCATAGTATAGTGACGCCTACACAGAAAAAAAAACACATTTTCGGAAATAACAAAAATGGCAGAGCAAATATAGAAGCATGTCTTCATGATGATTTTTATAAGTTTTGCTAATGAAAAGGGGTTTTGAAAATTCAGGAAATGGCCATTCTAAAAGGCAAAAAGGAGGACAAGATTTTGAGAATGATAAATTGGATTTAGATGATGATTAATCTTAAAAGGACCAGTTATTATTTGAACGACATGCGTGTGATTAGGATTACCATTCATCCATTGATTAGGATCAACCTAGATCTGTTCCTTGGAGCTTCAGACTAAGGTCCTGGGGGGGGGTTAATCCAACAAAATATATCAAGTAAATTTGATGAATATATTCCACACTTTCTGAACTAGAAATGTGGTACAGATCGTAGCTATAGAGACAATACATAGAAGGAGCTTAGACACGTTTTAACATTTGACAGAGTTGGAAGGAAGATAAGAAGAGCTTAGACAATCATTTATCTTTCCCTTTCTTCGGATTTAACTAGGGACGAGTCAGTGTAGCGAAACTGAGTCCCGCCAGAATTTAAGTAACCAAAACAAACCACATCCGTTTTTGTCTCAAATTGCGCAGGTGAGAGTTTAGGTAAACATACGTAACCTGATGTAACTCCAGCCATGTGTCCATATGTGGGACGATTGTGGTGGTGGTCAGGTAGACTTGTTGCTGTCAACAAACCCACGTCATCTGAAAACCATACGATCAGGATGGGGGATAATGGCAAGTAGACTGACAAAAACGCGTGCCGATTTGAAAATCACACGACCTGGGGATGCAGATCGAATATATAAATCCCGGTGGAGAGACGTGAGGCCCATTTTTAGACAACACTTTGGAGAGAGACGCTCAGTTGAGGGCAAGCGACAGAGATATGCAGTTGAGGCAGATTTGAGTTGAGAACCAGAGAGAGAGAACACTTCACTTCAGAGACAGAGAAAGCTCATTAGATTTTGACATTTTGGAGAGAGACGCTCAGTGGACGGCAGGCTGCGGAGATATGCAGTTGAGGCAGATTTGAGTTGAGAACCACAGAGAGAGAACATTTCACTTCAGAGACAGAGAGAGAAAACTTCACTTCAGAGACAGAGAGAAAACTTCACTTCAGAGACAGAGAGAGAACATTAGATCACTTTGGAAAGAGACGCTCAGTGGAGAGCAAGCGACGGAGATATGCAGTTGAGATAGACACGCAGCAAGCAAGGTGACCACCCTCATATTATGTATTGGTCCTAATTACAAGTCATCAGTAGCTTAGAGGCAGTGTTCCATTCATCCCATTCATTATATTGACGCAGTCCCACCGTTCACGTTGACATCACCTTGATCACATGAATGTAAGTTGTCAGTCGCAGCTAGATGCAGTTTTCCAGTGATCCCATGATTATATTTGACCCAGTCTATCCTGATCATGTTGAGACCATTTTAATCTACCGGTGACAAAGTGTCAATCTGCAACAAAGTTCGATCACAGTAAGCCAGATTTGGAGAGAAAAAAGATCTGAGCAATAACAGTATCGATAAGGATAGGTTTATTGGTAGGAGTGTTTTAGCAAGCGTGTGAGAGACAAATTTAAGTATTTAGAAGTTTACAGTTGGTAGTGTCACTTGAATAAAGAATCTGTTGTATTGTGTTTATATTTAGTGTTACTTAAATTTGTTTAGAGTGAGTGTAGAGTGAAATAGAATAAAGCAGACCCCTTTACCATCTGCGACAGAGCTCCATCAAATCGATCGGCTCTGGTACATGTGTATAATAAATGGTGCCCTGTTCCAGATTAGTATATTACACAATGGTAACGGGGACTCGATATAACACAAAGTTGTCGCAGAAGGAACAAATTGTAGGCAAGGAGGATAGAGAACATTTACAATTAATTAAGGAGTGTTGAATTTTTAGATTTAGCAGGTCAGTCAATTTTAAATAGAATATGTATAACTAAATTAGAGTGCATAGTTTTATCATAGTAAATAGCTTTACTCAAATGTCAACATTGTGCGTATCTCCGGAGCACATGGAAATGGATTTTTGTGTACTGTGTAGTCGGGTTTCAAAGGGTTAATACACAAAAACGGATGAAAAAACAGCAATCAACCATCTGAGAAAGAAAGATGTCATCTTGAAAATAATATGAGAAAATGATGACCGAAGCACATTGTAACAACAGGAACAATTTAAAAAGGGAAAGATGTTAACAAAAGAAGAGAACTACTGGATAGTTTAACATTATGACGATCAACAGAATACACTAAACAACCGAGTTGATTAAAAACAAGTGAAACGTAATGATGGGGATTAGAATTCATTGTATGTTGTTGATTGTAGAAGGAATGCCCACAAAAGGTAGATTTACCCTTTTGTGCACACTAAAATGACGTTTAATGACGAATCTCTACCAGCGTTGTATAAGCCATCAGTAGAAGTTGATGAGGGTGCATTCTCATGACATGACGAAAACCAGTGTATTTTTGTGCCTGGATATGTATTCTGCAAAAGACCTAGTGCCGACTATACTTCGAATATCTTAGTTTCACATTATGTGTTTCCTGGTAACACCGATGACCTTCCTCAAACACTTCATTTCACATTACAAAATTCTTCTCTCTCGAGCTTAGGACAGTGGTCCCGTTGGGCACCAGAATCATAGAATCGGCATAAATATGCTGTTTTTATCAGCTTTTGTTTTGTTGCCAAACCAATGCTTGGGTGCCTAAGCAGTTTTGACAGCTGATAAGTCACAGCAGGTGCTTTCTCACAATTGGTTTCCCTGCTGGGCCTACTGTCTGCTGAAAAAATACTGCCCAAATACTTGAACTCGTAGGCCTGTTAAAGAGCAAAATCATTTACACTTATTCTCTGATTTACCATACCTTTTACCAGTATTTTTAGTCAGAGAATGGTGAATGCTTAAAATGCATTGCCACAGGAAGTAGTGGAGGCAAGGACAATTAATGTATTTAAGAATAGATTGGATGCGCATAGCTTTTAAAACAATGAAATGAAATTGGTTGTATAAAGATATTAAATTTAAGTTTAGGACTAAATATGTCTCTGTACAGTAGGTGTCGCAGTTTCTTTTTTTTTTTGGTGCCTTTTTCTTCCAAATTGGCATGAATGTAGCATGCTGCCAGTTGTCTGATACACGTCTATCTTTCCATGCGGTTGTAAAGTCTCTTTAGCCACATTTATCCTGTTTCCCCACTGACATAAATCATCTTTGTTGTTATGCTGTCCAGGCCGGGTGACTTGTTTTTAAGACTGTTCTTTATATCGCTCTTGAATCGTTATATCACATTCTAAATGCTCTGAGTTGAATGGTAACCCCTTGAAATTAGGAGCGTTGGAAAGTTCTTAGAAGTATTCTTTCCAGTGATCGCTTTTGTTGTGTTTATTAGATATAGGAAAACCTTGCTTGTCATTGATGACTGAAATAGGTTTGAAGCAATCGTCTCTTGAATCACATCGCCTCGATACTTTTAACTCTTTCAGGACCGATAACCGATATATCAGACTCTGATTTAAACCCCAGAGGACCATTAACCGATAAATCGGATTTTGTTTTGTAGAGTCGTGATTCAGGTTTTGTGTTAACCAAACTACTCAAAAATTACAACCAGAACTAGAACAGCTTCCGTTCGTGACATTTGAGTCGAGCCACATGTGTTTTGGTACTGAATAAGTGATATATTTGCGTTTTGAAGTAGCTAAACTGTGTTGTTGATTCCTAAAAAATAATGGCAACGCCCACTGCTTCTACTAGACTATTTTTGGAGATAAATGCATCAAATAAACAGTGTTTTGGGGGACTTTGGATACTATTCTGCAAAATTACAAGACAAATTGAAATCAACAATTCAGTCCAATGAAAAAGGATGGTGAGTTACAATATGTTGACTTATTTACAATATTTAAACTTATAAATTATCTACCCTTTAAATTTTTTTTTAGTACATAATTATTTTTTCAAATAATGAAATATCAGCAATTTACAGATATTTTCATTTTCTGTACCCATTTTTCTTTACAATGATATATAATGAGTACTATATTTGTCTATGTTATGGTGTGTAATAGTCAGTTGTAAAAGGGATGCAGTGAAATTTTGTCCAAACCTAAAAAGAATCAAGTCCTTAAAGTGTTAAAAAAGTCTCAAGAGCATTTTAGGCATATTGATCTTAGTTGCTCGTCATAATGTTTCCAAGATTCTTCGCTTGTGTTTGTCAAAATAGTAGTGATAAATTGGGGATTACAGATTTACAAACTATCCGATGCAATAGTGATGAATATCAAGAGCGTTCTTTATTCTAATCCTTGTTTTCACACTGACTGTATACTACTGTCACCGTGATAAATTTTGTTTTTGTTTTTACTGTTTGCATTCATTTTTCTTATTTCTCTATTATCCTAGGCGGTGTGCATTGCACTATATATTATTTTCCCCGAGGTAATAGCCCGTACTATGAATGGGGATCTAACCCAGCGCCTTTGATTGTGAGCTGTATCACTTAACCACTAGGCCACGCCGTCCCCAAAAGATTTATTGAATATTGTATTCTTTGTTTTGCCATTGTCAATGTACAAATGTCGCATTCAGTTTATTCCATCTTATAATCTGTCTTCACATTGCCAATGTATAACTTACGTTCAGATTGATATGTGTTATAGTTGTTTTTCTCCACTTTTACAGTACATTACTGTCACATTTGGATTATACATTCGGATTATTAAATGTTATAATGACTTTTTTCACTTTGACAGTGTTCTACCGTCACATTTGCTACATACCTTTTGATGGATAGAAGCAATGTGCTGGATCCCAAAACAGCATTTATGTGCTTGGCGCTGTTCAATCTACTCAGAATACCGGTGATTAGTATAAAAGTCCTTGTGGTCTACCTTATACAGGTAAAACATTGTGTATACTTACTTATTTACTTATTATTAAATATCTTTGGTTGATTGTCAGTGATAAAGGATCAAAATGTGAGGTGTTGGCCAGAATAGCACAGACAATAGTGGCGCTTGCACGGCTTAACAAAATCTGGCAAGATAAATGGTTAGCACTTTGCACGAAAATCAGATTAATGCGTACACTGGACCTGTCAATATTCCTCTATGCATGTGAGACATGGACAATTACAGCTGACCTTCAACGAAGGATACCGGCCTTGGAGATGAGATGTTTTCGTAAACTTTTAAACGTCACGTACAAAGATCGAGTTACAAATGAGGAAATACGAGATAGGATTACAACAGCAATAGGGCCTTTCGAAGACCTCTTGGCAACTGTCAAAAGAAGGAAACTCACTTGGTACGGTCACATATCAAGATCAAATGGTTTTGCAAACACAGTCCTCCACAGAAAGGTGCATGGCAGACGACGAAGAGGCCGGCCCAATAAGAGATGGGAGGACGACATAAAAGAATGGGCCAATCTCCGACCAAAAGAGTCACAGGCAGCGGCATCTGACAGAGAGGGGTGGCGTAGAGTTGTGAAGATGTCTTCATGTGTGCCCCAACGACCTTACCTGTTACGGGATTACCTGACCTGACTTATTTACTTAGTTGTTTCTCTTCAACTTTTGAGTGTGGATGTTTGTCAGAGAGTTTGCAAGACTACTATATCTCCTGTCTTCCCCTTGGTATGGTTCCATTCTTGTTCTCTAATTCTCAGGGGATGTCTTATGTTGCTGCTCCAAACTGTGGGTCCTCTTGAGATCCTGGATTCCTGACTCTTGTCTTCTTATGATTGTTGTAGATAGTCTTCAAACAAGTTACAAACTTGACCTTACCACTGCGGTTGAGATTGCTTCACTCGAGTCTAAAGAGACTGGGTTTCAAGATTTTGATGTATTGTCTTACCGTGAACCTTGTCCCTACTTGTTACTTTGACCACCATCCATAAATACCTCATTTTTGAAGTTTGGTCATTCCCCATGTCACATGTGTAAAAAGCAAGACCAATACTTGCATAGAAAAACATACAGCCATCTACGCTTACATGAAAATCTTTCAGATATGTCCATCAGTATGATGGACATTTGATAAATGATTTAAATGAGATAGCTTTGAAGATGACCCATGTCAGTTGTCACACAAGCAGCAAGATGTACAGGAAGCGATGGACAGATTAACCGTGGAATCAGCTATAATATGATTACAGAAGAGCATAAACAAAACAATGGATATAAAATAAAAAGGAAAAAGGATTTAAAATGTTATTGAAGAAGTGGTTCTGAATATGCAGCGGTGAGTGAAGTGACAGAAGCCAGAGACTTTATAGGGTAAACTAATAATAGCTGACCAAGACCCAATTTGCCTACAAAGGTTGGCCCTGGAAATAGACTGCACCCATGTAGCCTGGCTGCGAAAATATGGATTGACGAAGGAAGGCAAACCTGATCCGAAAAATACAGTGCTGAATCCTAATGTGTTGAGTCAAAAGACGCAGACTACAACACAACGTAACAAAACACCCGTTTAAGGACGAATGAAGAAGAATTAAAGAAGTGGACAGTTGGACCTATTTGGGAAGAAATATTGACAAACATGAAGGGATAAAATACAGATCCTAGAGAAATGATAAAAGACAGATCTGTTTGAGCTGTCTTCCTCTAATATTGAGCTAGGCAACATTCTGTTAAGAAATCATGATTAGGCTTCTAAACAGGACATACTTCTAAAAATACAACATCTAGATCAGATTGCAAAGATTCACCAACAGATATCTCCGACACACACTTTATATTAGATGGCCAGATAGATGTAATAATGTAATAACTAGCATAGATTAAAAACAAAGCACATGACAACAAACAATACAGCTAGAGATTAATGTGAGAAAGTAGAGATTGATAGGACATACCCTTAGGAGGAACTTAATAATATAAACAAAAATACCCTGAATTTGGATCCCCAAGAGAAGAAAAGGTTGGAGATGGTAAAGAATACTGGTGAGGAAAATAAATAAAGCAGCTGGAATATCATGGGAATGGCAAGAAAAAAAGACCCAAATAAGAAGTGATTAAGAGCTACCATTTCACCGCAGTGTTCCACTGGGAACTAGTAAGAGTGTGCCAAAGTAAGTTATTCTATTCATATACATCAAAAGGAGGAGGAGTGATAACTCATTGTCTCTATTGCACTCTTGAGTTGAGATGAAACCTACTTGTAAAATGTTAGATATCTTAATTCACATTAAATTGTTTATATTTCCTGGATGTAACTGAAGCGATGTAAGAAGACAAAGAAAGCAACATTAAAACCTGTCAGTCATGTTGTACCAGATGACAAAGAAAGGTTTCACATATTGGCCAACTACCCCAATCTGTAGAAGCTATAAGCCACAGAATATTCAATAAATATGGACATGAAGTAAACTACAAGAGAAATTATGGAAAGGATGGCAGAAGACAGAATGGATTGATGTGTGTTTTTTCTAGATTTCTATTCCACATGGAGCTGAACGGTTTTAGTGGTAAAATAAAAATTCATAGTCACAGGACATTGTTTATGAGCAACAGTGATTACATTTCGCACCATAAACCTGTTAACAATTCTTTTGTTTTCCTCATATTGATTTCTAGATCATCGTCGCCATCAAAAGAGTAAACAAATTTCTTAATACTGAGGATTTAGATTATGCTAATACGACGCTGAAACCTGATGCTGGTAAGACATTGACAAAATGTATGAAGATCGTTAAATTTTGTAGGGATGTCAAATTAAAATATTTGGGACAAAAATTATGTGAAAAAGTAACCTTTTTGAAATCACATTCTCAAGATATGGTTTGTACAGCCCTACAGCATTATTCATGTTTTCCCACATGACTGTTTACAGACTACCACAGGAGTCTTTGCAGACACCCGCAGATTTATTAGCGGGTTCGCATAAGACTTTACAGACATCCAAAGAACTTTCTTGTACAAAGTCGCAAGGACTATTCGCACATATCTTTTGCAAGAGATAGACCAAACCAACACTGTTGAATATTGTAAAAGCTCTTATTGAATATGAACTGCATTTACTGATGACAATATCAATGATGTTAACAAGCTTGTGCAATCACCAGAAGAATGTCAGCAAACAGATTTTTTCCCAATGTCAAATTGCTTGTCACATAGACGCTTATCAAAGACCATTGGGCAGAATAATTGAAAATGAACTTGAGTTCAATGTTTTTAAGAAACATCGAGCGACAGAGTTGATTGAACACAACAAAAAAAGTAACAGCTTTCCTGATGCCAAGTTCCTTTGCATTGCTTCCGAGAGCAAAAAATTTAGCTCCATATTTTCATGGACAAAAAACGTTTTACTGTTGCTCAACCTAGTAATAGACAGAACTATTGAGCATATGCACTGATGGTCGCCCCCACACACACACATACATACATATACAGCCATACTCCCTCTATGGACTGCTCAGGAACCAAAGCCCGGCAAAAATCATTTATTTTGCTCGTAAATGCATTAGAACACCTACAGCATGTAAATAACTAACTATTAAACATGTGTGAATGCCTGCAACACCTAAAGAAACAGAAATAAAAGAACACTAAAATATATTCTAAACAGAATATAACAAGTAACATTTGTTCTTTCTTCCAAAAGTCTTAGTTGACCTGTACTTTTACAGGGGCATAAGCCCATGTTCAGGTCCCATCTCTGATGTGAGCTGGAAGTAGCCAGGAGGAGTATTTCCTGCTTAGCAGGCTAGGCTCGAGCAACTTATTACTCCGTTATGGAGGGTGTTTAACTGATGTATGAGTCCATCTTAATAGACTCAAACACTAGAGCCAAGTAAACCCGTAGCCTGTTAGGTACCATCTATGATACTCTTAACAAACCACCTAACCTTGACTGGTGTTATGCCATGTCACATTTAGTTGCATCCTACAACATGCTCTCTGTGGGGCAGTGGTGCTATTCTTGTCCTTGTCATACACATAGACCCCAGCAAACCAAATGGGATTTTCTTCCATAAGAGGACGATTGTTTGTACTATGTATAGTAATGTAAGAAATTATCTGGAGTCTAGATTGTGAAAGTCTAAAGTAGAAAGACTCAGAGCTGTAGCTCAATATTCTTGTCCTTCTTAGTTAAGGGGATTTGGATGGAGATCTACTAGCAGGGACTGATGGCTCAGAATGTGATCTGTATAAGTTTATACTGTTTTTAAGTTAATAAAGGGCACTGAAATGCACTGGTTAGCGTGCTAGCTTCGCATCTGAGTGTTCCTGGGTTCATTCCCCAGTTAAGGCGGAAATGGTTTTTCAGACCGCAATGGCTCCCGAGTCGATCTATCCTTAAGTGGGTACCGGTTCAGTCCGGGAGGTAAAGGCGGCTGGCGTGATGCTAACCACATCACCCACCAAGTGCTGTGAGTTACAATATAATATGGGCCTAACTTCCTATGCACCGCATGGCGTGACGAGATCTTTTAAAGGGGACCGAGGGGTCTCCAGGTAAGATGTCGGCCTTGAGTGCTGAAGGTTGCAGATTCAAATCGTGGTGGTGGAGGCCAGGATAATTATCATGTGAACTTTGTGGTATTTTCCCGTATCTCTGGATAGTACCGATCGAAAACCCGTATGCAGTGTTGCACATGTTAAAAACCCTTCAGCAGTTGGAAATCGAAAAGAGCAGGCTTAAAGCATCTGCCCGGGCAAAATTCTTTATTATGTTAAAAATTTACCAAATCAATACAGGATCCTTGTTGGTGCTGCGGAGTTTGTGCATTGTGCTGAGACTATCCGTAGAATATGGAGAAGAACAGACCACTTCTGGGTGCCTTATGCAATGATGTTGATTCTTCGACTAAACTAAACTAAACTAGTTTAATATGTACTTGAGAGAACTTCTATCAAAATTGACATGCACACTTTTCCAATGTGCAACCATCTTCTCTGCTATGACAGTTACTTCAATTTCTATTGTTGTTATCTCCCTAGGCTGAGTGGGTATATCTTCTTTGAACAGATGTCTCTGCTCTTTAAGTGTCATCAGATCTTCATCTGTAGGTTGATCATGAGACTCCAGCAATTCAGTAACATCTTCAGCCTGTAATTTAAGTGTGATAGTCTTAATACCATCCAAAATTGCAAAACATTTTGGGGTGATGAAAGGTTACATTTGAAACTTGGTTAAAATTGAAAAGCGACTAAAGAGTGAAGAAATGAAAAGGGAAATATATGAATATATATATATATATATATGTATGTGTGTGTGTGTGTATATATATATATATATATATATATATATTAGTTAGTTAGTTAGTAGCCCTTTTCAGTCATGACTGACTATAGAATGATATGACATGGAGTAAAAAAAATAATAACAGCAAAATTTATACTTTGTCTTTTCACTTCTCTCTGTTGCAAGAGCTTCGCTTCACCAAGCCTGAGCTGGCCATTCACGGTACATCTCCACCTGGATCGGTCTGCAAATTCGTCTTCCCAGGATGTCAGATTCATCTCCCCAAGATGTCAGATTCATCTCCAGGGTCGGCAGTAGCTAGTGGTTAAATGACACGGCTCATAATCCGAAGGTGCTGGGTTTGATCCCCATCACAGTACCGGCTGCTACCCCGGGGTAGCAAACCCTTATAAAATGCAGGAGGAAGCAGACCCTTACATAAAGTGTATGCTGAAGTCGAATGCACTAGGTCGACAGGTGCAAAATAAAAACCACTGTGCAATGCACACCACCCTGGGGATTAGAGAAAATAAGACGAACACACACAAAAAAAATCTCAAGGGCCTTCATTTCATGCTTGCACACATCTTTGAACCTCAACTGTGGTCGGCTGATTGTTCTCGTGCCAATCACCAACTGTCCATAGAGGATATCTTTGGGACTACGGCCATCTTCCATGCGACGAACATGACCAAGCCATTATAGTCTTTGCTGCCTAAGTAGAGTGCACATGCTTGGAAGACCAATGCGAGAGTGCAGCTCTGCATTTGTCACTCTGTCCCTCTTTGTAATTTCAAGAATGGATCGCAGGCACCGTAGGTGGAAGGTGTTAAACCAGTGCTCTTGTTTCGCATAAGTTGCCCAAGTCTTGCTGCCATATAGAAGTGTGTTTACAACACATGCATTGTATACCATGGCCTTGGTTTTAATTGTCAGCTTCTGGTTTTTCAAATAAGCGTTGTGAGGTGAGCAAATGTAGCAGCAGCTTTGCCAATGCTACTGTCTATTTCTGGGTCTAGGAAGAGCTTGTCATTGATTAGGGATCCCAGCTATGTGAATTGATGCACAGCTGCCAGTTCTAAATTATTGATGCTAAGACTTGGCATGGCATCTACTTCCTGTCCCAGAACATTTGTTTTGTTGAGACGTATTGTGAGCCTAAAATCTTTGCAAGCCTGGGAGAAGCGATCTATCAATTTCTGAAGTTCCTGTTGTCTGTGGGTGACAATTGCAGCATCATTAGTGAAAAGCAAGTCCATGATGGGGATCTCTCCCTTATCTACATTTTAGCCTTGAGCCTTGCAAGGTTAAACAGCCTACCATCTGACCTAGTGTGATTAAAAATTCCTTCATTTGCGTTACTAAATGCATGTTTCAGTAACAGAGCAAAGAAGATTCCAAGTCTCAGCAGTTTGTTTGGGCAGCCTATTTTAGAGAGAATTTTGAAGGGGCCATCTCTACTAACCAAATCAAAGTCCTTTGTCAAGTCAATTAAGGCAACATAAAAGGGCTGGTTCTGCTCACGTGAGTTTTCCTGAAGTTGTCGAAGAGAGAAAATCATGTCGATCTTTGATCTTCCAGACCTGAATCCACACTGTGACTCCGGATACACATGCTCAGCCAGTTTCTGTAGTCTTAGTAAGATAACTTTGGCAAAGACTTTGCCTACAACAATATGCAGTGAGACACCGTGATAGCTATTACAGTCACTTTTATCACCTTTGTTTTTGTATAATGTTACAATCTGTACATCTCTCATATCTTGAGGTATTATGACCTCTTTCCAGCACTGACATAACATCATATACAGCGGTTGCAAAAGTGTATCTTTACAGTGTTTGATCAAATCAGATGTGATCCCATCGCTGCCTGGTGATTTTCCCAGGGCCAAGCTGTCAATAGCTATATTCAGATCTTCTATAGATGGGTCGATGTCAAGCTCGTCCATACTGGGATAACTTTTGACAGCTTCAAGGGCTATGAGAATGACTATATTGACACACGAGTAGAGCTCAGAATAGTGCTTTCCATCTGCTTTCCCTTACATGTTATTTTTTCACCAGTAATGGATTTGAGCAGTGCTGTTTTCCTACTCGTAGGGCCAATAGCTTTCTTTATACCATCGTACATTTGTCTTATTTTCCTTGTTTGTGCTGCAGTCTGAATGTTTTCACTAACCTGTAGCCAATACTCATTTGCACACAGATGAGCTGTTTGTTGCACCTGGCTTCTGGCAGACTTGAAGTTGTACAGAGTAACCTGCATTTGGACGCTGCTTGTATTTGATCAGAGCGGCGCGCTTGGCCTCAATGACGGATGTCATATCCTCCACTTTCACTTCAAGCCAGTCGTCTAATTTACCAGTTCTTCATCCAAATGTAACAAGTGCAGTGTTGTGTAAGACATTTTGAAGATGCTGCCAGGTCTCTGTAAGAGTGGTGTCATGATATTGGATATTGACAGTTTCCTTAAAAGCATTGTGAAATCTGTTGATCATGCGCAGGGTCCGACATTCTACTTGCGTCGATGCGTGGCTTGTCTTTGCTACTGGTGTGATGGAACTTCTTTGGCTGCAATTTTATTTTACAGCGAACCAAAGAATGATCAGTGTCACAGTCTGCACTATAGTAAGTGCGCGTCAGATGCACTTAAGGAGAGATCTTTCAACAAGAATTAGATCCAGCTGCTGTCAATGCTTTGATTGTGGGTGCATCCATGATACTTTATGTTGGGGTCTGGTCTGAAAAAAAGAGTTGGTCACACAAAGTTCATATATATGTTTATGTGTGTGTATGTATTTATGTATGAATATGTATATTTTTGTCTATGTAATTCATGGGAGCCGCGTAGCGCAGTGGTTAGCGCGCTGGCTTTGCATCTGAGTGGTCCTAGGTTCAATCCCCAGTTGGGGCGAAAATGTTTTTTCCGACCGCAACGGCTCCCTGGTTGACCCAGCCTTAAATGGGTACTGGGAAGTAAAAGTGGTGAGGGAGAGGAGATGGCTACCGCTCTTATATAGCCGAGCCTTTGAAATGTGACATCGCTAACACCTCACATCCCTACAGCAGTAATACTATTGGTTACTTTAATTTACTATGTAATTCTTTGATTATATTCTTTGCAATTTTAGAACACGCCATATCTATCAAAGATGGAACATTCACCTGGAATTCAACCATTCAGCCCACGATTTGCAAGTAAGGCTGCTCTTATCTTTATCATTATCTGTTTATCTGCAAAGGATCTGAGTAGCAGAGTGGGACAGCTCTAGCTTATTGCAGAACGTTTCAGGTTCGATACCCATTTCTTGAAACACGGAGTGAAAAACACTGCTATATATACTTTATTAGTTTGATTTAAATTTCCTGCAGTTTTTTTTTTGTTGCTTAGATGTTTGCCTCACTAGTTTCTACTGGCGGAGGCGCGCCATTTTCCACCCCAGACCGTAGTCAATTGGGCGATATCAGGACGCATAAACCAGTGCTTGGATGCATGTGTGCATCTGTATGTACCTATGCTAGGTTTGTGTGCCCTCAGAAGCTAGCCCAACCAAAGTGCAATGGAAGGGCCTCACCACGAGGGCGTGTGTGAAAGTTGTGCAAGTGTGTGACTGTAGGACAGAGTCAAATGAAACAGAGTGAGGAGAGAAGAGAGAGAATCTTAAGCACTGTGATTCATATATTTCATCATATGTGGTTATTGAGTAACTTTAAACAATGTCACTTTAGCCAAATGTATAATCTATTGAGGTTAGTAATCAGCATTTTTGTTGTTGTTGACCCCAGCATGACCAGAACTGGTCAAGGTAGAGACTTCAGCTTTTTCCCATCTGGAAATTTCCTTTGCCTGCTTGTTTCAAGTGGGGCATAGTGCCACCAGTACATTTGGCTCCCTTTCCAGGAAGTCTGTTTCTGAGCAGATTAATTTTTGTTGTTGCCTATTTGCTTTGACTTTCTCATTCTTTTCTTCTCAATTGGACAAGCCCATTTCCTGGTATAGTAAATGTATGTTTTTAAAGTGATTATTGATTTTTGTCGTGACTTAGTCATAGACTGCCATGATTGGGGGGTAAGACATGCTAAATAGGGAGACATGCTCTTCAATGTTGGGGATTTTAGTACATGCTGAATGAATAAACAGTTTTTGATTTGGGAAGGACATCCAGAGTACAAGCCACATGATCTGATACAAAACTAGAATACAATATGAGGGATGGCCACAGACTAAATATATCAGCAGAAGTGTTTGTTCCTGCCGTAGAAGATTGTCAGCTGATCAGGAAAAAAACTGCTTCAACCATTCTTTGATCAAGAGCGAGAAATGTGCTTGAATTACCATCAACACACTTCTAGAACATGCCAGAACTGGCCTGATATGATTTGATTGTTTGTATCTAAAAATTTCAGAAAAATGTATGGTTATAAATTACCTTTTTAAGTTAAATTTATGTATGTTCTTCTTCTTTGCTGTTCGTTCTCAAATTCCTGCTACTAAGTCCTGAAAATAGCTTTGCAAATAGCAGGATGTAGTTCAGAGAACGGAATATGTTGTGTCGTAGTTTACAGCTTGAATGCAATATTTGCAATTTTGGGCCTGACACATCTGACTTCAGCAGGCATTTTTGAGTACCATATTAGCCTTACCTCTTTTATCCCTTCTTCTTAGGTAGTCTGCCTTGTTGCAACCTGTTATCCATGATCAGCATGTGAAGGTGGAGAAGGGTCTTAGTAGCTCTGGGTTGCTGGCGTTGACTTTAGCAGTCAGCTTTGAGTCGCTGACAGCTACAGCTCATGCACTGCTCAGCATCTTGATCCCTTTGTATGGAATATAATTTCTTTGTGAACCACGTTAATACTTTACTTTACTTCTTATCACTATGTTGGATCACTAGGTGATCACTTTTGATTGAGTCAATACTACAAAATTGTGATGAATTCTTGACGAATGAGGAGTAAAATTCCAGCTTTTTAACAAATTAAGACACATTAAAAAAATAAGACAAAGTGCTGTGAGAGCACATTTGGAATTACCAATTGGCTTACTAATGGGAGTAAAAAAAACTATTTATTATCGCTTATGTTGTTCACGATGATACTTCTTCTTCTTCTTCTTCGTACGCAGTCAGACAGTAACCATTATTTTTTCGAAAAAAGCGGCGGTCATCCTGAGGCTGTCGCCGCTGCCATAGAGCTTGTCTTGCAGTTCCACTGGTGATGGCCACATCTGCTCTCTCTGATCCTCGTATGTCGGGCAGTTCTGCAGCAGATGTTCAGCGGTCATTTTACCGGTACCGCACGGGCATTCGTCGGTACCACCTATCTTCAATTTGTTGAATAGGTGGTACCTCAGTCTATTGTGGCCAGTGCGAAGTCTGAAGACAACGACCTGCTCTCTTCGGTTCAACTGGTAATAGGCATCGTTTTTGGTGTAACCAGTATGTTTGGTTTCCCATTTGGTCATGTATCTGGCTTTGATAAGCCGTTTTGACTCTTCGTACGTCATACTAGTATCTGTTTGTGGTAGTCTTGCACCTTCTTTTGCCAGTCTGTCTGCCTCCTCGTTGCCTTGGATGTTGCAGTGTGATGGGACCCACTGTACCACTACCCTTTTTGGTGCAGACTGCTGGCACAGTTTGCAGAGTGCTGCTCTTAAGTCATTAAGCTCAGTGTTTTTCTGGCTTTTTAGCGCTGTGACTACGGCGAGAGCATCTGTAAGCAGGACTATATGGCTTTCATTTTCTTTGTGTGACACCATTTCTTCCACTGCCGCCCTCAGTGCATCTGCCTCCGCTCTGAAATTGCTTGTGTACTTACCAGTAGCGAATGACAGTGTTATTTGTCTGCCATTTGGTAGGTTCAGGAATTCTCCTGCCCCTCCGTTCTGTGTAGTGTTTGTTACAGAACCGTCGGTGTATGCATGGGTCCAGTCCATGCTTGGGTAGCTTTTCGATATAAAGCTTAAGGTAGTATCTCTCCTTTCTTTTTCAGTCTGGCAGTTTTTGTTTCCAATACCTGGAATATTTTCTACCACCTCTGGAAATATATCCTGCCTCCAGGTAGGTTTTCGTACAGTAGTGATGGGTTTTGGTGTTGTTAGTGCGTTTATGGGACCTTCGTGCATCTTTGCTTTGGCTATTTCTGCAAAGTTTCTCCGCTTTAGTTTCCCATTTCCCAAATTGTTTAGTCTCTGGTGCATTGGATGGTCAGTCAGTCTTCGGAGTTTCTCTGACTGCAGCTGGGCTCTGCAGTCTCTTCTATCGGTCATGGATTGCAGTTTTGTAATCTTTTCAAGTTCTACAATTGGCGTTGACTTCATGCCTCCTGTTATAACTCTCATGGCTTGGTTTTGAAGTTTGCTAACTTTATCGAAGTTCGCCTTTGCTGCTGTTGCCCATGCCGCAATGCCATACTCGAGAATTGGTCTCACTCTTCCAGTGTACAGTTTCTTTATTATGCCTTCGTCTGCTCCCCAGCTTGTGCCAGCAAGTTTCCTCAGGATTGCCATTCTTTCTCTGGCTCTCATTCAGTTTCTCTCAATCTGACTTTTCCATGTCATGCGCCGATCAAATGTGACTCCCAGATAGGCTGGGTTGTCGTTTGGCTGCAGGAATTTGCCATTTAAACTTAATTTGGTATTTTGGGGTTTTATTGAAAGCGAGAATATTGTGCATGTGGTTTTCTCCTCGTTTATTTTGACCAGCCATGAGTTTGCCCACTCTTCCAGCGATGTTAGGGCCGTCTGCATCCGATTTCTTGCTGTGGTGAGAATCTTTTCAGAGGTCCACATAGCCAGATCGTCTGCAAACATTGAGCTATGGACTCTCCTTGGTATATTCTCTGTAATGTCGTTTATATATACCAGGAAGAGTGTGGGTGACAGTACTCCCCCTTGGGGTACTCCCTGCTCGAGTGTCACCTTTTTGCTCATCTGCCCTTGTACTTGGACTCTGGCCGTTCTTTGTTTGAGGTAGTGGTTGATCCACTTGTACATTTTCCCACAAACATCATTTCTTCTTAGCTTGACTCTAAGTTCGTCTTTCCAGACTTTGTCAAATGCCTTTTCCAGATCCACCCAAACAGCTACTGTGTGTTTCTGTGCCTGGTAGGCATCTTCTATTTCCTGAGCTATGAGGATGACCTGGTCCTCAGTGGATCTGTGCTGTCTAAAGCCGGCTTGCTGTGGAATTAGTATTCGTTTTTCTTCCAGATGCCACATCAGTCTGGTGTTTATCATACGTTCCATCAGCTTGCCGACACAGCTCAGTAGGCTGATGGGCCTGTATCCATTTGGATCTATTTTGTCCTTTCCTGTTTTTGGTACTGGCACCAGTACTGCGTCTTTCCATGCCTGGGGTACAATTCCCCTTTTCCAGCTTTGATTCAGGACCGATAGCAGTTTCCTCTTCGCTGTTTGGCCCAGCCCCATCAGCATTTCGTTTGTTATCCCGTCTTTTCCGGGAGATTTCCTTTTCTTTAATGTTCTCATAGCCTCTTCCATTTCGCTCATTGTTAATTTGGCCATCATGGTTCACGATGATACAATAAACACTCAAGGCAAGTCCAGAAACCACCAGATTTAATGAACCCCTTCTGAAAATGATCATAGTTACATATATCCAGTGGAAAACATCCTTCAAAAGTATCTGAATGTCCTAAACTAACCATTTTTAGAAGTAAAATATATTTGTTTGTACACAGCTGAAATAAAGAAATGAAAGTCAATAGAACATAAAGACTATTCTATATTCAGGTCAGAGGAGATTTATTTCACCTAAAAGTGTCAAGACCAAAAGCATTTCCACAGATAAAATATGTCTGCTTGATTACTAACTGACAGAGCTTCATTGTTTGATTTATTGATAGCATATTTTTGTAAAGAACAAAAGGTATAAACTTTCGTAAAACGTTGCCTGCGCAAAATACAAGGATAGAAATGGTACGACAAGATCATCAATGTGGAACTGATAGGAAAAACAGGACAAATACCAGTGGAGCATGAAATACGGAGGATTCGATGGAGAGACCAAACATTACTGATACCAGTGGATAACATTACCAGACAAGCTCAGTTCTGAAATCCACAGGGCAAAAGAAGTAGAGGAAGACCGAGACACTCATGGATGAAGGAACTGGCAGCAAATGTAAAGGCAGCAAACAGGACGTGGACACAATTGGTTCATATGGCTCATGATAGGAAGACTTGACGAGTATTTGTTGAGGACCTATGCTCCACAGGTTTTTGATTGTTGATTGATATTTCCTGTTAATTCTTGTGCTAATTTTATTAATAATGATCATGATTCACGCAGTATTTACTTCACATTGTTTCATCTATAAACATTTATCATTCCACCAGTATCAATGCAAACTTTGCTTGTGGAAAACTGACGGCCATTGTGGGCTCAGTTGGTTCTGGGAAAAGTTCTCTGATCTCTGCTATTTTGGGAGAAATGCCAAAATTACGTGGTGATGTAACTATCAAGGTAACCATAGGGAATTTGTTGTTTATCTGACTGTATCATTAAAAATGAGCCTTTCATTATTTTCTTCTTTATAATCTTTATCCATTTTATCATGTTTTTCTTTTTCTTGTTTCCATTTGAAGAATAGGATGACAATTACAGCTGGTAGTCTGATATTAAGGCACTACTTCATTGGTTGATTTCTGCAACAGTTTGTGTAACATGATGAAATTATAAGCAACATGCACAACTCTCTTCAGTCACCATTGATGACATGTTTGGAAGGGTACATCAGTCCTGTTTTTTCCCCCGCATGGTACCAAATGGGTGGTATTCATTAATGAGTGTGCAAATGTATGTAATTTTATGTCCTGTCAGGTCATCCCATAACCGGTGATGTCGTTGGGCACACATAAAGACATTTCCACAACCTGACACCATCCCTCTCTGTCAGCGGCTTCAGAAACCTCTCATCTCTAATGTCTGTATCTTCCGCTGCAATTGTGCATGTCTCTCAAGCATAGAGGAATATTGACATGACCAATGTACGCATTAATCTGATCTTCGTGCTTATAGCAAACCGTTTATCTTGCCAGATTTTGTTAAGCCGTGATAGCAAACCGTTTATCTTGCCAGATTTTGTTAAGCCGTGCAAGCAATGCTATTGTCTGTGCTATTCTGGCCAACACCTCACATTTTGATCCTTCATCACTGACAATTGAACCTAGATATTTAAAACAGCCGACCACTTTGAGTTCCTGGCCATTAGCTTTTACCAAACTGTTGAAGCCGTAGGCGTTGTTGGTCATTAATTTTGTCTTTCCAACGTTAATCTCCATATCATAGTCAAGAGCTGTTTTATCGAGCTGTCTGACTCATCTGCAGAATGAAGGTTGGCAATCGTTTGGTCCCTATCTTGACAGTAACAACATGACCTTCAAGTGCCTCACTCATAATTTTTTCAAGGAATATGTTGAAAAGTGTTGGGGAGAGTGTACAACCCTGTCTCACACCGACTGATGTGCGAAACCAGTCCCCTCGCCTCCCATTCACAAGAACTGCGCTGGACGCCTTGTCATACAGGTTTCAAGGAAATATATAATATTTCCTTTGATTTTATAACTCCTCATGGTTGCTCATAGCGCTTTGTGCCATACCTTATCAAACGTCTTCTTGAAATCAACTAACACATGATACAATTGTTGCTGCTGTTCCAGATATTTCTCGTTTAGCATTATTAAATTAAATATCTGTTCGGTAGTGCTTCTTCCCTGTCTGAGCCCTGACTGCTCCTCAGCAATGATGATCTCCACTTGGAGTTTCAATCTGTCAAGGATTATTCTTAGCATGACCTTGTTTCCGGTTTGCAAGATCTGTATTTAATGAAGTAATTTACATCCTTATATTTTCCTGTGAGTTTCTTTGTGCTGTTGTACAGATCTTTCAAATCCAATTTTGTTGCATCTTGATTAACTTGTTTTGCTAACAAGTCAATATTTTATACCTTGTTTCTTTTCACGCACATTTTAATTTCTTTATTGACTGCTGTATGTATTTTCTGTACCTTGGCTCTGGTACATCTGCTTTTGCTGCCATTCAAGTAAGTTTTCTTAATTTTCCTTACATTTATCTTCACTATTAGTATCTGCTGTTATCCATATGTTGTGCTGTATTTCCCGTTTCCTCATAATTTGTTGTCTGTTGCCAGTGCTTTTCCATATCCATCTACTTTTTCCAGATGTAGTAACACATTATACATATTTGATATTCAGGCTTTAAGTTCCTCTTGCATGCCCTTGTTTCTATGGAATCCTACATTGAACTGTTGTTTGTAGTTATTTATTGCGGAAATACATTTAAAATTAAGTTCTACCTTTATTTTGGTTTTCAGAAGATGGAAATCTGATGTCACATCTGCTCATCTTCATACTTTTACATCATGTAATGATGATCTGAACTTCATATACATTCATATATGGTCAATCTAGTTCTTTGTCCTGTTATGCCCAAATGCTGCCACCAATCATCACTTGATTGAAAGCACAGAAGTCCATTAGCAATCTACCATAATCATTTTTAATCCTGATTCCATGTTTGCACCTGATTTCTTAAACACTAATGTTATCTTTCCCAGTCTTATCATTTAGGTCTTCCATCAAAATCATAACGTCTATTCTTCATCTTTTATCAATGCCATCTTAAAGTCTTTAGTAAAATTCTTCACTCACTGAGTCTTTTTCGACATTGGTTGTAAAAAATTGGATAATGTTTATCTTTATATTCTTTTTGGCAGTTTTTAAGGTAGACAGTATCATTCTGGTTACTGGTGCCTCCCATTCTATAAGTGCCAACTGTGAAATCTGCATAACAGCGCAAAAGAGCAGATGAATTGATGGACAGAACATTTTGACTAACTTTTAAATAGACCAGTCCAATAAGGTACTCCATACATTTAGTCAGTGGAAATCAAGAAATCAATTGTACTTCTGAAAGATGATAAAACCACTGGCTCAGATAGTATCTCAGCAGAAGCAATTAAAGCTGATATCCACCACATCAATGGAGATATTATACAAAATACTTGATAATGTTTTGGTTGGAAAGAGAAAAAAATGGCCAGCAGACTGAAAATAAGGCTATGTAGTCAAATTACTGAAGAAGGGGGTTCTGCGGCAGTGTACAAATTATAGGGGCATAATGTTATTATATAATAAGAGAGGAAGTAACTGAAGCGGTGAAGGTGATAAAAAAGGGGAAATCTGTGGGTGTGGATAATATCCCAGCAGAGCTCCTAAAAGTGGGAGGTGAGGTAATAATTGAGGCTCTGACATACATCTGTAACAGAATTTGGTGAACAGGAGAGGGGCCAACCATCTGGATGAAATCAGTGGTTTTACCTCTGCCCAAATCAGGAAACCTGAAGATGTGCCAGAACTACAGAACAATTAGCCTCATTAGTCATCCTAGCAAAGTTCTCTAAAGAATAATCCTCAACAGATTAAAACCACAGAGAATATCATTACCAAAAAGCAAGCAGGGTTTCGAGTGGGAAGAAGTACCACTGAACAGATATTTAATCTGCGGATATTGAATGAGAAATACTAAGAGTACCAACAACACATATTTCACGTCTTCATCTATTTCAAAAAGGCGTTTGATAGAGTATGGCATGCGGCGCTATGGACAACAATGAAGCATTACAAGATCAATAGTAATATTGTAAAGGTAATTGAGAACCTTATGAGAAGGCGTCAAGTGCAGCTTCTGTAGACAGAATATTAGGCCCTGGAGGGACATGTTGATACAATCAGAATAGGTGACAAGACGATTACAAACCTATGATTTGCAGATAATATAGATGGTCTGGCAAGCACAGAAACGGAACTCCAGAAGCTGACTAGTAGATTCGGCCGAGCGGTGCAGAGCTATGTCATGGAGATAAATGCAGAGAAAACAAAGCTGATAACTAATAACATGGAAGGTTTTACATCTGTGTATTGTGTATAAAGCAAATGGTCAGGAACTCGAAGTTGTACACTGGTTCAAGTATCTGAGATCACTGATGTGACTCACAGCCTGAGATAGTTGCCAGAATATCACAGTCAACAGCGGCGCTTATGCGTTTGAAACCCATATGGCAGGACAAGCGTATCGCCCTCAGCATAAAGGTTAGACTAATGTGCTATTTGGCGCTCTCAATATTTTTTTATGCCTGTGAGACTTGGATCATTACTGCAGATATCCAGTACAGAATACATACAATGGAAATGAAGTGCTTTAGAAGACTCTTAAATGTTACATATAAGAATCGTGTCACGAACGTAGAAATACAACGAAGAGTGGAAAACACAATTGGGCCTTTTGATGATCTGTTCACAGCTAACAAAAGGTGAAAGATGGCTTGGTATGGGCATGTCACGAGGTCCATCGGAATTGCAAATTCTATACTGCATGGTTCTGTACCAGGAAAGAGAGGGCGGGACCGCCCAAGGAAGAGATGGGCAGACAACATCATCGAGTGGTCAAACCTTGGTCATGGTGATGCACGACTGGCAGCAGCGGACAGAGAGAGAGATGGCATGGGATTGTAGGAGTGTCTTCACAAGTGCCCCAATGACCTGATGGGTTACGGATTGAACTTAACTGAACTGATTGTCATTATTGGTGCTTGGAAAGATATTGAACAGGAACAGGATCAATTTAGAGACATTGAAAGAGGCCATTGTTAAGGGACAAACAGGCAGGTGTTTGGAAAAATAGATTTTATGTAGCTTACTGTGGTAAATAATTAACTGAACGTCTTTATACTGGCTTAGAAGACTCTACAAAGTCTGTATTCAATGTTTCTTGGAGGGTGGTTTTTACCGATGTGCGAGTCCATCTTAATGGACTCAAACACTAGAGCTAAGTAGGCCCGCAGCCAGTTAGGTGCTATCTATAGCTGGACCTAACTAACCACTGGGGAAAGATACAACTAACTTGGGTAGATTTTTCATTTGCATTTAGTCCGGCAGTGGCCGTTAAGCCTATTCTTTTAGATTTCCAACTGCCAAGGAATTTTTAACGTGCTTGACACTGAATAAGGAAGTCCGATCTCACTACCCAGAGATCAGGGTAATTTTTACCAGAATATCCACTTGAAAAAAAATCGCGGTCTCCACCGTGATTTGAACACGTGACCTCCGGCACGGAGGCGGACGCCTCACCTCGAGACCACTGAGTCCCCTAGTTGAACAAAGTGTGGAATGAAATTCATTACATTTTATTAGATTCATGGATTATAAAAAGGCATTTGATAGTTTAGGCAGGGAATGTCTCTGGAAGTTTATCAATTACTACCTATATTTTCTCTTCTCAATCTTCAGGTGTACTGGTTTTTCTATGTTTTGTGTCACATTTATGTCGTTTTATTTCTGTGTCACATTAGTTCTTTTTCCATAGCATTCCCATCTAGGTACTTCACACTCAGCAGGCAACTTATCTGTGCGAATGGTGAGTGCTATCAAAACCGCAAAATGGAGACTCTTCTTCTTGTTGTTGAATGCCCACAATGAGTAGGATAACTCTTGTGCATCATGAAAAGGACATTAAGTGGTGCTTTGTTGTAGCTTTACCCACATCCGAGCGCTCTGATGAAGGTGGACAGCGGCCCTCCAGGCGGTTGTGCTGTGCTTGGCTTCATCTCAGTGCTGCTCACTAGTAAGGGGATCTTCCTCCTCGTAAGCCAGGCTGCCATGTGAACAACCTGTTTCCAGGAAGGACAATGAGAAAGTCGAGGTGGAGGTCTTGACCAGTATATTTTGCCTGACTGTGACTAACATGTTTGATCAGTATGTTTTGCCTGACCAGACGTTAGTCTTCTTCTCCGAGACTCTTCTATCATTAAGAGGTTTGCCTGCACTGTTAATTGCCTCTTACAACATGATTTTGGAGTGGTAGTGGTCCTATTCTCGTCTCTGTTACATGAACAAGCTTCCCAGAAGACACCTCTTCACAATCTATTTTATTACATCTAGTCACAAGTACTAGATTATAGTTATGAAAAATAGGCAACGGTGGTTCTATATCATAGACTGCCATCAAGGATGAAGTGTTAGATACCATTGTACTAGGTATTAGCATTATTTTAGATGGGGGGCAACCAGTTCTGTTCCCCTCTGCTGTGATTTTTCTGACAGAAAGTCATTTACCTATGTACATCTGGGTATACTGAAGCGTCACTCAAGTTCAAGTGGCACACAGGTCGCATTGAATAGGAACATTGTAACCTTTGAAATCATGTTGAAAAAAGTGATTATAGAAAGTTGTGCATAAGGCTAGCAATCACATTATGTAAACAAGTTTTTCTAATATAACATGTGACCTCTGCAAATACTCAGAATTAGTCAAGTAGTCAGCCGCAGTAGTGGCGTATGCTTCACATTGGAGCAAAAATACTCAGAATTAGTCAAGTAGTCAGCCTCAGTGGTGGTGTATGCTTCACATTGGAGCAAAAATACTCAGAATTAGTCAAGTAGTCAGCCTCAGTGGTGGCGTATGCTTCACATTGGAGCAAAAATACTCAGAATTAGTCAAGTAGTCAGCCGCAGTGGTGGCGTATGCTTCACATTGGAGCAAAAATACTCAGAATTAGTCAAGTAGTCAGCCGCAGTGGTGGCGTATGCTTCACATTGGAGCAAAAATACTCAGAATTAGTCAAGTAGTCAGCCGCAGTGGTGGCGTATGCTTCACATTGGAGCAAAAATACTCAGAATTAGTCAAGTAGTCAGCCGCAGTGGTGGCGTATGCTTCACATTGGAGCAAAAATACTCAGAATTAGTCAAGTAGTCAGCCGCAGTGGTGGCGTATGCTTCACATTGGAGCAAAAATACTCAGAATTAGTCAAGTAGTCAGCCGCAGTGGTGGCGTATGCTTCACATTGGAGCAAAAATACTCAGAATTAGTCTAGTAGTCAGCCTCAGTGGTGGCGTATGCTTCACATTGGAGCAAAAATACTCAGAATTAGTCAAGTAGTCAGCCGCAGTGGTGGCGTATGCTTCACATTGGAGCAAAAATACTCAGAATTAGTCAAGTAGTCAGCCGCAGTGGTGGCGTATGCTTCACATTGGAGCAAAAATACTCAGAATTAGTCAAGTAGTCAGCCGCAGTGGTGGCGTATGCTTCACATTGGAGCAAAAATACTAAGAATTAGTCTAGTAGTCAGCCTCAGTGGTGGCGTATGCTTCACATTGGAGCAAAAATGGTAAATTGTGAGGATAATGGAGTGTAGTGAGACTAGAAATTGAATCCATGAGAAACAATCACCTAGAAACTCAGAAAACAGATACATATCTCAATTACGATTAATTTTTGGAACATAACTTTTTGTAAATGAAAAATTGTATGTCCTACTGTGCAGGGTACAGTCGCTTACGTGTCCCAGCAAGCTTGGATACAGAATGCCACAGTAAGAGAGAACATTTTGTTTGGTAAAGAGTACATCAAGCAGCGGTACATGCAGGTCATCAAGGCTTGTGAGCTGGAGAGTGATTTAAGGATACTAAAAGCTGGTGATCTGACGGAGATTGGGGAGAAGGTAAGAGTGTGTGGGAGGAGGTATAGATGGCGTGAGAAAGATATAGCGATAATGGAAGCTAGGAATCTGATGGAGTTTAGGGAGAAGGTTAGATTGTGGGAGAGGAGGAAGAATGAAGGTATATATATAGATTGTATGTGAAAAATAAAGAGATACTAGAGGCTGGTGATCTGTTGAAAATTGGGGAGAAGGTTAGAGTGGATGAGAAGAGGTATAATTGGTGGAAGAAATAAATATAAAGATATTGGAGGCTAGGAATGGGATGGAAATTGGAGAACAGGTTACAGTGTGAGAGAATAGGGAGTAAGATAGAGGTGCGATAGACAGATTTAGAGATCTAGAGATACTAGAGGAGTGCCATATTTTTTTCTGATCATGGGTTGTAGTGGTTATTCTTGAATTCCAGAATGTTTTGAAGAAGGTAGGCATTGGCCGTCCTGCTTATAGTGCAATGCTAGCTAGGCTTTTTGACATGCTCACCACTGCAGTGTTGGCAATGTCAATCCCTACCTCGTTGACAAGGTTGTTGTAACACAGCCTGTTTCCAGGTGCACAGTAGGGACAGGAGATGGAGGTCTTGATCTGTATGTTGCATCTAATGAGATCTTTGACACCCTCGATCTATAGTAACCCTGTTAGGCCAAATTTATTATTGCAGGGTAACAACTTGAGCGGTGGACAGAAACAGCGTCTCAGTTTAGCCAGGGCTGTATACAGTGACTCGGACATCTACCTGTTCGATGACCCACTCAGTGCTGTAGATGCCTGTGTGGGAAAAGCCATTTTCAAGAACATTATTGGCAACAAAGGAATACTTGTAGACAAGGTACGTACTTACTAGTTTTTATTTTGTGTCTTCTGAACCACCTTTGTGAAGCTGGTTCTTGTTTCTGTTTTATAATTTCAAGCATTTTTCATGTTCCCGTCTTGCTAAATCATTTCACATTTTTGCTCCATGTGAAACATAAAGCCACCACTACAGCTGACTTTTTAAAAGGAAGTCTGTATCTGAGTAATTGTAGTTGTGGTTTCTGTCACGGAGTAACAAACAATGACCGTGCAAAGATTGTCAGTTCAGTTTAGTTATGATTCTCCGCCAGCGCCGCTTGCGGTGGCTTGGTCACGTGTGTAGAATGGAGGATAGGCGAATATCAAAAGATATCTGATACGGAGAGCTGACCACGGGCAAGCGTAGCAAAGGTAGACCCTTCCTACGCTACAAAGATGTTTGCAAACGTGACCTGAAAGCGTTGGATATGAACACCTGCAACTGAGAGGAACTTGCCAAGGATAGACCTGGCTGGATGCAGGCTTTGTGTGTTAGTCTGCAGGCAGGGGAGAAGACAAGATGCAGACTCCAAACGTGTGCGATGAAAGCAAGGGCAACAACTGACTTAAGTCCCCTCTCTAGCGTGTGAAGTCCATTGTCTCTCGAGACTGACAGGATGCCAATCAAGGTTTTGTGTAGCAATGGTTTTACATGATGAGGCATAACCTTTTGTACGCATCTTTAATGACATCATTGGACGATTGCAATAAGCCTCAACTTTCATATCCATGTACCACTCGGATGCACAACTTAATACTTATAATTTAATTTCTGAATTTGCCTGTTGCTTTATTTATTACACCAAAGTGAAATTATAAATCCTTACATTTCTGAATCTGTCCATTGTGTAGTGTGTTTCTTTATTTATCGCATTTAAATAAAATGTATGTACTTGTTTACTAATGATAAACAGTTTAGTTTAGTTTAGTTAAAGAATCAACTTAATTTCACACGGTTTAACCCATAAGTGTTTTGTTCTTCTCCATATTTTTGGAGAATCTCAGCACAATGCATGAACTCTGTAACACCGGCGAGAATCCAGTGATAGTTTGGGTAGATTTGTAACATTATTTTGAATTTTGCCTGGGAAGGCACTGTTAAGCCTACTCTTTTCGATTTCCAACTGCGAGAGATTTTTACATGCACAACACCACACACAGGCATCTGATCTCTACTACCCAAAGACCCAAGAAAATGCCAGAAAGTACATATGAAAAAATCCCAGTCTCCACCGTGATTCGAACCTGTGACATCCAGCACACAAATCCAACATTTTACCTTGAGATCATTCAGTCCCCTTTAAATGATAAACAAATCATTTAAAGGTCAGACTTACTGTAAACTGTGGCCTGTAAATGGTCTCAGCGTTTGTGATACCACCAATTCTCTTTTTTTGTTGCAGTAAATTTGTCAGTCGGGTACCCATTTACAGTTGGGTATTTAAATGTGTGAAACAAATTGATTGTGTAGTTGGTTAGTTGTGCCATCAGAGGAATGCAGTTTAACCGCTGTACATGGATACAAAAATTTGCAGAGTCAATTTTAATGTAAAGGTTTTCTTTATCTGAGTCTGGACACACAAACACAGCAGACCAAAAACCAGATAAACAAGCTAGATATGCAACATAAACAGACAAAAACTAAATGTGGAAAAACAAGGTTGATACATGTGGCCCCAGTGAGGGTGGGTCCCTAAAGGTTGTTGTTTGTATTGTTTACGAATGCCCACAATGAGTAGGTTACTCTTTTGTGCGCTCTAAAAAGGGCATTAAGTGGCGGGTGGCACGATGATGAAGATGGACTGGGGTTCTCCATGCAGTTGTGCAATGCTTGACTTCATCTGTGTGTCACTCACTACTATGAGGATCACGTAGAACCTCACCTTGTTAGCCGGACTGTTGTCCTCGACAACAGCCCGTTTCCAGGACGACCAACGAGAAGGTCAGGTGAGGGTCTTTGCCAGTATATTTCTCCTGACCCTGGCTAACATTGTCTGATCAGTATGTTTTGCCTGACCAGACGTTAGCCTCATCGTCCCGTCACTGAAGGTAAAAGTAGTTGTAGGATCTAACTGACATACTGCGCCTATTATTTCTTACGTATTCCTGGCTCCTTTGCCCTCTTTTTAACAAACGTTAGCCAGCAGATTTATATTCTATGTTTACTCTATGCAGTAAACAAAAATATTCATTAGGTGTTTTTATTTGTGTTATTCTTTGTCCATAGTTGTGGTCGTAATGTAGGTTTCATTCTGTTTCTGTCTCGATGTGTTAACTGAGTCAAACCTGTTCTGTTGTTATAATAAATTTTGAAAAACTGTCAGGGGAACTAGAAGAAACTATAAAGAAGGAAATCTGACAGAAAATCAGAAAATAACAAGAGCGCTATGGTTATATTAGTTAGTTGCCCATTGCAAGTGATGAGGGTGACATCATCAGACGGTTTTGTCTTGATGATGTAACTAGCGCTGCATTTGGATTATAGTGAGGAAGAAGCTGCACTGGTCATCAACCTCACTCTCTGGTCCTGAGTTATCTTGGACCAGTAGCAAGACATAAGTCAAAATGATTGGAGGTAATTCAGGATGGTCCCCCCTTCTTTGAGACCAGCGGTATCTTGAAACCTTTGAGACTTCGAACCCACACCGTTCCCATTCATCGCTTTGAGAGAAGAGTGTCTTACCTCTAGACCACAGCGACCCCATAATGGTTATATAAAGACACAGAGAATGACATGGTTAGAACGTGTGACAAGAGTTGTACCAAACCTAGCCATCATGCAAGCATATAACACTAGACAGCAGGGCTCTTCACTGAAAAGGAAAGTTAGCTAAAACTCTGGGATTGATGAGCTAAAGGAAAACACTACAGAGGCATAGATTTTTAATAAATAACAGCCACACAGCTGGTACATAAATAAAAATTTACCTACCCACAACGTCTAGTACAACCATTCTCAACCTTGTCATGAAGGAACTCTTCAAATAATATTCTGGTCTCAGAGATAAATGTATTGCATCAACAGTTGAAAGTGGGTCAGCATTGCCAATATAGGGATTGAATAATAATTCTCTAAGGTAAAGGTGAGTCCCATGGCAATAATTGCCGTCGGGGATTAAGATAACCATTCATGAACTAAGCCTCAGCCTATGTGAGGTGGGGTGGCCAGTTCCCTTCCTTGCTGTTTTTACCTTGGCCAACTCCTACGTCAGATATCCATTTACAGTGCCAACTCATACGTCAGATATCCATTTACAGTTTAGTCGACTGGAGGAGCGGTTGTACCAGGCAGGAACGATGGTCTTGATCTTTATTTTCTGTGAATTCAATCCCTGGTGCGCTGTAATCCCAGTCTAGCAAGCCAGCTCAATGTCGACTAGGCTACATGCTCCACAAATAATTATTTATGCCCTCATTATTGATTTTACATAATTTAAACAAAAAAGTTTATTGGTAATGAAAAATAGAAAATGATTCATAGAACCAACTTCATTACACTTGGTCATCCCCATATGTGCTCAGTCCCTTTCATTGCTGAAAGTGCTGTCCAACTCTGTAGCTCCTGTGGTGTTGACAAAGTTTTTCATCAGTTACCTATTTACACCTGGGTCAACTGAAAAAAACAATCATGTGAAAAACATGCCTTATCTGTCATACTGAGCATGTTCAAATTTGAGCCTGATATCGTAGGATTGTATACTGTGCTGTTTCTGTTTCAAAGAATCAATATCACTGCACTCCGGACATACTCATAGGTGCTCAGTCTCTTTCAGCAAATCTTTTTTTTTGGTGTTCATCTTCATTTGTCTATTCCCCAAGGCGGTGTGCGTTGCACTACGTTTTTATTTTGCACCTGTGAACCCAGTGCATCTGACTTCGGCATGCATTTTATGTAAGGGTTTGCTTCCCCAGGGTAACGGCCGAGGCTGTGATAGGGGAGCGAATCCAGAACCTTTAGATTGTGAGCCCTGTTACTTAACCACAAGACCACGCCGTCCCCCTTTCAGCAAATCATGCAGGGTTTGGATGCTAATAGTCCATGAAGATCGCTGGTTGTACACGCTCCTGCTCCGTCCACTCATGCTTGCCACTCCACTCAAACCTCACTTGATGTCGAAACTTTGCAGTATGTGGATCGCTGATTCATCTATTTCAGTGTCCTCATTCAACAGGCTGGCAATGCCTAAACCAGTTTATTTGGTAATGTGAACTAGTAAAGCTACGCAAATCATAGTATGAATAGAAAATATTGTTGTGCACTCACAGAGTTGTTTAGTTATTGTCCACAATAGCAAGGTGGGTTAAAAAACACTTATCTTATTTCTGTTCAAACATGATCTCTGTAAGAGTCCTTAGAAAACTTTTACTGAACCCACAGAGCCCCAGATGAGAAACGGTCTAGTAGAGTTAGTGGACAGATTGAGATAAGATTGTTTTGGACAGAACAATGGTTGAGAAACTGATGATCTAAAATAAATAAACAGATTGAGATGAGATTGTTTTTGACAGAATAGTGGTTGAGTAACTCTGATGAAGTAAAATAAATGAACAGATTGAGATGAGATTGTTTTGGACAGAATAATGGTTGAGTAACTGATGAAGTAAAATAAATGAACAGATTGAGATGAGATTGTCTTGGACAGAACAATGGTTGAGTAACTGATGAAGTAAAATAAGTGGACACATTGAGATGAGATTGTTTTGGACAGAACAATGGTTAAGTAACTGATGAAGTAAAATAAGTGGACAGATTGAGATGAGATTGTTTTGGATAGAACAATCTGTTTTCATTGCCCAACTCTTCCCTGTTATTTTCATATACAGACCAGAGTTCTTGTAACACATGGCACCCATTGGCTATCCCAAGTGGACAACATCCTAGTTCTCACTAAAGGCATCATCTCAGAGCAGGGTTCCTATGATGAACTGGTCACACACAATGGATCTTTCGCTAAGTTTCTTCAGACGTATCTGACCAACAATGACAGTGATGAGTACTCAAGTGATGAGGACGAAGAGAGTAAGTACTCAATGCAGTGTTTCTTGTAAAGAAAGAACAGCAACTTTTATTTTATCAACGTGAATTCCTTTGGTGTTATTTTTTCTTGTTCTTGTATTTTTGGAACCATGAAGTCACCACTGCAGTTGACTGTTTTATATGAAACTGTCATATAAAACATTCACTTGTGCTATATTAGTATATCAATTTTATGTGAATGGTGTAAGTGAGTGTTTCTCAATCGCCAGCCAGGTGGCAGTCCGCAGCAATTTTCTGCCGGTATGCAAAAAGTTATTGCACCATAAAACCTTCATGGAAGACATCAAGTAATGCGCACTTAATCGTTGTGAAAAAGAAAATATGATCGAGTTATCTTCTGATGTCACGCTAGTGTCCAAACATCAAATGCAATTATTGTCTCAATGTTCTATTATGCTAGAAAACGAATATCCAATATGTATATACAGCTAATGAGCTATCAAATTGTTCGTTGTGTTTTTGACTACCTATTTATGTGAGAAAACTTTTTCAACATGTCAGTGATAAAAATCAACAAATAAATTAAATGGATTTCAATGCAACACTTTGTGTCTCACAGAAACAGCGCTGTAGCCATGGTTATAAAATATTCCAATAAAATAAGCAGCAGTAGATTTCGCACCAACTTTATTTGAATGAAAATATTGCTTTCTCAAAACGTTCTATAATTAGCACTTGTATTTACTGCTTGTTTTTTTGGGTCATTTTAAACAACTATAGCAGTTTTAAAACATCAGATTAAAAAAAACATACACAAAATACTATATATATAATGGTTTTTATTTCTGTCTGAGCTATGTGTGAAAGATGTTTCCCATTTTCACTGGTCTGCTACATATTTTTTCACCGGTCCACAGGTGCAAAAAAGTTGGGAAACACTGTTTTAAGTCATAAATTTTCCTCACTTTCTCATCTCTGAAATTTTTGTGTAAATTCAGAGCAGTTTTGACAAGAACTCAATGTATGGTAGTCATGAGAATAATACCACTGCTACACCAAGAGCATGTTGTACAAGGGGTCTAACAGTGTGTTCTAGTCCCCAAATTGTTGGTTTTCACACTCTGCTATGAACATAGGTCAAAAACCTACTGATTGTAAGTTAGTCTTCAGAGCTGAAGAGAAAGATGCACCACAAATAACCCATTATGGTACATACATTTTCTTGTCGAACACCATCAACAGCCAAGAACTCTTTGCTTGGAGCTACCAAGAAGATAGGGTCCATTTTAACTGTTCAACAATGAAATTGAATTGACCAAGGCTTCAGAGGACTTGTTGCCTTCAGCAGAATCGCAATGCTATGGTGGTCATCCTTTTTCTTTTTTGGCATTCGTCCTGAAAAGGATGTTGTGTCATAGTTTACAGCGAGACTGCGATATCTGTGCCTTTTGACCAGACACACCCAGTATCAGATGGTGTGTTTTTGGGTACAGGGTTTGCCTTTCCACTGTGATCCCTTTGCTCAGCCAAATTACACTACTTAACTTAACTTAACGTCTTTATACTGGTTTAGAAGACCCTGCATAGTCTGTATACAACCAGTTACATTTATATCACTTTGCTCTAAAAGCTATGCGCATCCAGTTTATTCTTAAATGCATTAACTGTCCCTGCCTCCACTACCTCCCCTGGCAATGCATTTCAAGCAGACACCACTCTCTGACTAAAAAAATGTTTCCTAATATCTAATCTGGACCTCTCTTTAGTCAGCTTGTAGCTATGCCCTCGTGTTATTGTGGGTGGCTGTATTTTAAAAAACTTGTTATAGTCTAATTGATCCATTCCTTTGATCATCTTATATACCTGTATTAAGTCACCACGAATTCTTCTCTCTTCGAGACACTGTAGGCCGGTTTTTCTGAGTCGTTTCTCATAACTGTAATTCTGGAATCCCACTATTATGTTTGTCGCTCTTTTTTGTATCCTTTCCAGCATGTTTATATCCCCTCTATGATAAGGACTCCACACCTGTACACAGTACTCCAATCTAGGTCTAACTAAAGCTTTATACAGTTTGACGATCACTTCCTTGCTCCTATGTTTAATATTTCTTTTTATCATACCTAACATCGCATTTGCCTTTTTCACTGCTACCTTAACTTGCTCACTCACCTTTCCTGTATGATCTATTATAACCCCTAGGTCCCTTTCCTTATCTATCTTTCTAATATTGTTTTCTCCCATTCTGTAATTATGTTCCATATTGGATCTACCCATGTGGATGACTACATTTATCTACATTAAACTCCATTTGCCAGCTCACAGACCATTCTCAAATTTTATCTAAATCCGACATCAATATATCCACTTCCGCTTTAGATGAGACACTACTGCATAGTTTTGTGTCATCAGCAAATTTTGCAATCATGGATCCCATATCAATGTCCAAATCATTTATAAATATCAAGAACAAAATTGGTCCCAAAACCGAGCCCTGTGGCACACCACTTTTCACTTCACACCACTCAGAGTACTCCTTATTTATGCCCACCCTCTGCTTTCTTACCATTAACCAATTTTCAATCCATTTGGCAGCTTCCCCACCTATTCCATGTGATTTTAACTTTCAAAATAATCTTTGATGAGGTACTCTATCAAAGGCCTTTGCAATGTCTAGATAAATAACGTCCACTGGCTCCCCTTTATCTATGATTTTAGTAACCTCCACCTTGCATTCTTATCTGTTCTAGACTTTGTAGACCAGTTTTTCTAAGTCTTTTCTCATAACTTTAATTCTGCAATCCCACTATCAGTTTAGTAGCTATTCTTTGTGTCCTTTCAAGCATGTTTATATCTACTCTATGATAATGACTCCACACAGTACTCCAATTTGGATCTTACTAATGCTTTATATAGTTGGACTATCACTTCCTTGCTCTTATGTGTAATATTTCTTGTTATCATACCAAACATTGCATTAGCCTTTGTTACTACCTCCTGGACTAGCTCACACACCTTACCTGTATGATCTGTAAAGACCTAGGTCTCTTTCCTTTTCTATCTTTCCAATATTGTTCTCTCCTATCATGTAAATATATTCCTTATTGAATCAATCTATGTGAATGACTGTACATTTATCTACATTAAACTTCAAATATAAGTTCCCAGACCATTTTTTAATTTGATCTAAATCCAATCTCAATAGATCTACCTCTACCTGAGATGAGGCTCTGCCACATAGTTTTGTGTCATCCGCAAATTTTACAATCATGGACCCAAAATCATTGTCCAAATCATTATTATATATCAAGAAAAAAATTGGTCCAAACACTTTTTACATCACACCACTCAGAGTACTCCTTATTTATGCCAACTATCTGCATTCTTCCCATTAATCAATATGTGTATTCAATAGACAACTCTGTCACCCATACCATGTGATTGAAACTTCCATAATCAAGCAATGTGATATTAATTTTACTTTCAGACCATTGCTTTAGGTCTAGCGCTAATGCGCACTTCATAAATTATAGTGTAATCATATTTTTAAGCTTTGATATGCTTTGAAAATTTTTTTTTAAAGTGCCTTAATTCGATCGATCGTGATTTTTTTTCTCTGCAACTGTGGTCCAGCACAGAACACCATTATAAAAGAATATTACAATATATGTTTTTATGCATCTTTTTCAAATAAAAATGCATTCAGTGTACTTCATTTCCAGATTTGACAGATCCAGTGACTAAGATGATAGCACCAAACATGGCAGACATTTTCTTCAACTCTTCAAGCACTGACATGTCAGAGAGGAAGTGTCAAAAGAAGTAATATAACAAACTAGAGTGTAATACTGTACAGTAAAATAGTCACATACAACAATAATTGATTTGATAAACACAATTTGTGTGTGTGTGTGTGTTCGCCTTATTTCCCTTTTACCCAAGGCGGTATGTGTTGCACTATGTTTTTATTTTGGGCTTATTGACCCAGTGCATCTGACTTTGGCATGCATTTTATGTAAGGGTCTGCTTCCTTCTTCATTTTCTAAGGGTTTGCTTCCCCGGGGTAACGGCCTTGGCTGTGATTGGGGAGCGAACCAGTATCTTTGAGTTGTGAGCCGTGTCACTTAACCGCTACCTCACGATGTCACCTGATAGACAGTACTAGAGCCAGAATGTTGTAGAGATCTGTAATTGCTCATGTCAAATAGCATGATGGCCCCACAAGCTAGTAATACTGGCCCTGACCCAACAATCAGTGGTTCCAAAACACTATTAGTCATATATGCGCATGAGCTGCAGCGGTCAGTGACCCATAGCTGACTGCTAGCGTCAGGGCCAGCGAATCAGAGCTGCCAAGACCCTTCTACACCTCCAGACGGTGATCCTGGATAACAGGCTGCAACAGAGCAGACTGGCTAAGGAGAAGGGATCGAAGCGGGAATGCTAACCCGGTACTCAAAAAATGTTTGCTGAAGTCAGATGTAGGTGCAAATATCGCAGCCACGCTGTAAACTATGACACAACACATTCCGTTCTCTGGACTACATTCTGCTACTTAGGCCCGTGTCAGGGTTTGGTAGTGGGAGATTGAGAACGAATGAAGCCAAGCCATATATGTCACTGCATCTGCCCGATATCATGCCAAACCACTTCAGGTTATATAACTGATACTAGCACGTAATGCACAGAAAAGCAACCAATGGTGGATAGAAACACTATTTCAAGATAATAGATGACTTGGGAAACATACACAGCACAAGAAATGTGCATGAAGAAACACCAGCAAAGAGGAGGATTCATTAAGAGTAAGGAAACTAACATCTTACTTGAGCAGACTATATCAAATGGATAGGCAAAATATATAAGTGAACTCTACGATAACAGAGGGGACTAACCAACATTTAATGATGAAGGGCCAACCATTCTCAGATCAAAAGTAGAAAAATAAATAAAAGATATGATTAAAGATAAAACAACACGGCAGTCACAATAAATATAGAAATAATAGCAGCTCTGAAAATTATATAAAAGTAATTTATCTGTGTAATAACATCTGTAATGCAGGATCTACATTACAGGACCAGAGTATGTCAGTCTTTGAAACACTGTCCAAGAAACTTTGTGCACCAGAATATTCAGAACATTTGAACAACGAGCCACACACACACACACACATTACCATCTGTATCAGTTTGGCAAGTCTGCCATATGTGAGGAAACCAACAATATTCTGCATGCGTCCTGATCTTTAGTCTTTCTTGCAGTCCATAGGATCCGCATCATTCTAGTGTAAAACCACATCTGCGTTGCTTCCAAAATATCTATGCACTTGCTTGCTGATTGTCCATGATTCACTGTCATATGTCAGTACTAGTTCCACGTAGCATCCAGGGACTCCCTTTCTCAGTTCCAGTGACAAGGTTTTGTTGCACAATATTCTTTTCATGGCCTGGCAGACCGATTTTTCTTGGGTTATTCTGCATTTTTTTTCATAATTGCATCTTACATCTGATACTATGTATGTGCCCAGGCATTTGAATGTGTTTAGTAATTTTTAGTTTGGCATTGTTTATTGACATCTGACTATTAGAGAGGTTGCCAAGGATATTGAAATATCAATCGGTACGTGCCATAAAATTGTAACTGAAGATTTGCACATAAGGCGGGTTCGGCAAAACTCATGCTCCGCCTCCTGACTGAGGACCTGAGGATGTACGGATATGACCCAGAAACAAAGCAAATGTCCTCCTAGTGGCAAACGTCATCTCCTCTGCCTAAGAAGCACGACAGGTCAAGTCCAATGTCAAGACCATGTTGATTGCTTTCTTCGACATTGATGGGTTGGTTCATCATGAATAAAACAGTTCTGCAAAATCTCCGCGATGCTGTTTGCAGACATCGCCTTGAAAAGTGGCGCACATGCAATTGGATTTTGCATGATGACAATGCCCTTGCACACACGTGTGTCACCACAAACGCATTATTGACAAAACACAACGTTCCATTGCTTGCACAACCTCCATACTATCCGATCTTGCTCCATGTGACTTTCTCTTGTTCCTGTAACCTATAAAAAACAATGGATGATGCTTGATTCGATGATATTGAGGAGATTCATGACAATGTGATGAGACAAATGAGGGCTATTCCGAAAAGTGCTTACCAGAGGTGCTTCCTTCAATGGAGGAACGCTGGAAGAAGTGTTTACAATCACATGGGAAACTACTTTGAAGGAGATAATACGAACTAGTCTGTAGGTCTACTTATTCACTTCCCCAAAAGTGTGTTCCGGAACTTAGTGGAGTGAAATATTTGTATTAAATTGTATTCTGGATTCAATTATGAATTATGGTATATAATGTGTGCTATATCAGTAAATCTTTATTGAAGATAAATAGATCATAACTAAGTGATGCTGTGTTTGTTTTACTTAAGAAAAGAAGTGTGTCCAGAGGTCCAAAATATTCAGAAGGGAAAGAGTTAAAACTGAGATAACAGAAGCAATGATAATTAGCAAAGTAGACAAGAAATCTGCACTACAGATACAAATAAATGACCAAATAGTAGAAAGTCTCTTATCTTGGTAATATAAAAGTGAATGTACAAAGCTGAATATAATTTTTTGTTTAAATTATAGTGATGGCCAAAGCTAATTTCACCAGCAGTGAGACAAATGCGAAGTACGTACAAATTAAAAATAAGAATTATCAAGATTATGTTATAATCAATCACTTTATGGCACAGAAGCAAAGACAATTAATTAGGGGTCGGAGAGGCAAATTGAGGTTTTTGAGATATGGATACATAGAAGAATGGGGTGAAACTAGTTGAAAAACACAAAGAATAAATATAAATAAGTAAAATAAGGAAGTCTTGTAGAAAATAGGAATATAAAGATAATTAATGAATGAAGTCGGAGTTAGATAGCTAAGATATTTTGTTTATGTCAAAATATATAAGACTTTACTGAATGAAAACTGTACTGAAAGGAAATGTAGAGGGCAAATGTGCCAGAAAAAAACAGTTACAATTGAGGGAATAACATCAATTGATTAACAGAAAATATAATGAGATTGTGACAGCAAGACAAGAGACAAAGGTCTTTGTAGCCGACTTTTGATATGGGAATGAAACTGAAGTGAACTGAGTATATAAACCTGTCTCTGAAAGGCAATGCAGTACTTCCAAATAGTCAAACAATTTTATTTATACAATAAGCAAACAGATTAATTTAGGAAAGTATGATTATCCCAACAAATACTGCAGTCTTTTGATGATGGCAGGCAAGCTATTAATATCTTAAATGAATAGTTACAAAACACCATGCAAATTAATAATTGAAGATCAAATGTATTTAGGGACAGACAATTTTCTAACATTTTATGATATGTGGTGATTGTAATGTTTAATGTTAACATTGTTTCAAAATATTGCTTTTTACACCTCAATATTGGGATTAACTGTTATATTTAAAGCTGTTTACAACAATTATAATACTCACTATTAACACAATAAGTCCTGGGCGACGAATGGTCGGACAGTTGTGCGGTCACGTTTTCTTTTTCGACCGATTATTCAGTGCTTACATTTTGTTTCGTTTCTATCGCTATATTGTCACTTTTATACACACCAGACAACGCTTCCCACTTCCGTTTACTAAATACAAAACTAGCGAGGTAAGAATTTGACATCGCTGTTGAAAATTTGGTAAATTTTACTGTTATTTATACAAATATTCAGTGTGTATTCGACAGTATTTAAAATGGCAACGCCCACCTCAAGTAATACTAGTAATAGGCCTCGTTGATTTACTGCAGATCAAGCTATAAAGATGTTTGAAGAGATGAGTCAACAATCTAATTCTGATATGGACGACAGTAGCTCTGACGATAAAGAATTGACAGATTATCATTACGAGGAGTCTGAAAACGAACCGAACGACGATACAGAAAGTGATAGTTCGACTATGAGCACAGGACAACCAAGTCTGATTGCCACAACATCAGCGACTGTCTGAACCAAGAAGGAAGAAAATAAGGAAGGATCATAACGTTGTTAGTAACAATGATTACAATGTTACCCATGGACATGAGGGTAATAATAACATATCAGCTTGGCGATCAGTTGAAACTGGTGAGACCAACTCAAATTTTACTTTTCCCCAGACTAGAAACAATATAAATCCAGTTTTCTATCAAATGGAAACACCCTTGGATTTTTAAAAATTTTTTCTAGATAATGCTGTTGTTGGTATTTTAATAGCAAGCATAAATGCTTATGCTGCAAAGGTTATTGAAGCCAATAACCCACCAAGGAAGTACTCTACATTTGCTTCATGGACACCACTAACACATTATGAATGGCTCAAGTTCACACAGCTGTGATGATCGCCATGGGCATTTGAGCCAAGACCCAAAATGAAAGACTACTGGCGTACTGTTGGAAATTATTATGCACCATGGTTCCATCAAATGTTTTCAAGAAACCGCTTCCAGTGTATTTTTTAGAGCATGCTACATGTTTGAACCAGAGTCACAAGATCAAGCCAAGATTGAGCCATTTGTGGATCTGTTACTGACAAGATTTCAAAGTGCTTTCTACCCTTTTGATAATGTGTGCATTGATGAAATGGTTATTGGATAGAAAGGGAGATTCAAGAATAAGCAGTACAATGCCAGTAAGCCACACAAGTACCACATCAAGACATTTGGACTTTGTGATTCCGCCACGGGCTATGGATTCAATTAAAAAATTTATTTTGTTGATCCCAGCTCCGCACATGCTGTGAAAGTTTTCAGCACTCTTTTGAAGCCGTTGAGACCTGGACATCATATTTTTGCAGACAGACTTTATTCTTCCAAGGCTGTAATTGATTATCTGCTTTTGCACAATTACAATTATACAGGAACACTAAATGTCAACCACGTCGGCTTTCCCCCGGAAATAAAGACATTGAAGCTTGGACACCAAGAGATGAAGTGGTTTTTGGACTCAGTGGACAAAACATTATGCGTTGCCTGGAAGAATAAAAAGGCAAAGAAGCCCTGCATACTTGTTTCAACAAAAGCCACAGTATCAACTGTTGAGAAGGGTACCTGGAATAAAATAACAAAGTCGAAAGTGGTTAATGACTATAATATGAGCATGAATGGCTGTGATCGGATGGATCAAATGGTTGGCTATTATGGCATGCACAACCGTAAAAGCCGAAAGTGGTGGATAAAAATTTACCATTGGGTTATTGAGATAACCCAGATCAATGCCCACATTATTTACAGTTTGTGCCAGGAAGGTAATGGAAAAAAGAAGCTCTCACTTCAAGATTTCAAACAGCGGCTAATTAATGATCTGGTCATTAAAGCTGCGAAGCTGACACCTGATGGACTGATAAATTGTCCATCAAAAAACTTCAAACATTCCATGAAAGGAACAGAAGTGGAGAGGACAGTTGGCGCTAGACATCTTGTGGAATTTGTTGGGAAGGACAGAGATCGTGTTCACTGCAGCCAAGGCCACGGTAAAGGGCGTCGAAGATCTAGCTATGTGTGTTCAGGCTGCACAGGCAGACCTCACCTTTGCCCTAAAAATTGCTTTCTGGCTTTCCATAAGCAAAACAGCTAGCTTGATCTGATTAGTTTAAATGAAATAGCATGTGGTATTGATAGCTAGTTGAGTTGTGGACTTTAGATTATTATTGTGTGCATCTTTTACTTGGATCATCATTGTATGCAGCTTTGTGATATTTGTTCTGGATATGGATATAGCAGTTCAACAAGGTAAGACACTTTGTACTACTGTCTCATCATCATCTTCTTTGAGTATCAATTTTATAATACATAAACATACATGAAAACATGTTTACACTGTCAATTTTATATGCCAAGCAATTAATTTTTCACTGAAATCATTTATACATAATAAAGTTATGTAGCATAACTAACATTTTTTTAATTGAAAACATATATAAATTATAAACAACAGCTATCTACACCCATTTGTAATTATTTTCATATCTAACAAGATATGGATTTTGCACACAAACATCACAAATATATGTTCATTCTACTGTCTTGATATGTTATGAAATGTCATGTTTTTTTTTAGCCTAATGACCTACTTTTGTATTCTGAGAAATTTATTATTTTCCATTGATTTTATAGCAGCAAATTAATTATATGTTATGAGAATATAATTGTTTGTGACATTTTTGCAGTTTTTACAAGAATATTAACATTGCAAGCAGTTTCAGAGCAAAAAAAGTGTAATTTTATATAGCAAAATTTTATCATATCCTTCTTTCTGCCTACATTTTACATGGCATAACTAAATATTTTTTTTATGAAATCGTGTTTACATTATGCATACCTGTAATCTACAACCACTTACATTTATTTTCATATATAACAACACATGTCTTTATATACATGAGCATCACAAGCATTAATTTATAAAGGCTAACTATCAACACACTCAGTGGTAGCCATTTTTGCTTAGGTCAAACCTGCTTTTTTGTTTGGGACTGAAAGTGTTAAATGTTATGCCTTGTTGCATTACACCTTTCCCCAAGCCCAATGATAATCTATCTTTTAAACATTTCTTTACCTCAGATTGTATGCTTAAGCATGCTCAATGTCCTTGGTCTTAATACTGCATCTTCAGCTTCTTCTTGCTGTTCCTGTTTTGCTTTTCAGCATCAGGTTATGAAGAGATCTCTGAAATGAGCCCGACTGTGTGTCTCGTGCACAGTGGCATCCACCGCCTCAGATATTTCTGTAATCCACATTTTTTGTGTTCAGCCTTTGGCCTTGGATCCTTTGTATTTAAATAGCATTGCTTGTTAGGGGGAGTCTTATTACGTTTCCAAACCAGTGTAGTTGTTGTCTTTTGATGTAGTCTAATACTGGTGTTGTTTCCACTAGTCTCCTGATGTCTTTGTTTCTTATATTGTCTCTTGTTATACTCAATATTCTTCACAGATATTTCATTTCTACTGTTACTGCATAGATTAACATTATGACTTGTGAGACACGTCACCAACATCATTGATATAAAGGAACAGGAAGTTGTGAAGATCAATGATAGCCTGCTCCAATCAACATAGCACACCGTGATAACATTAAACATTGTTTTACAAAATTATATTTACTTTCAAATCAATCGTTTCAGTAAAGAAAATATTCGCATCCAAACATCTGCTATTGATGAGTCATATGATCATACCACAGCCTTGAACTGTGGTGCAGGTGAATCAGGAGGAAAACTGACAGTGGATGAAAATCTAAATACTGGAAAGGTGAGATATTAAGCTCATTTGAAATGGGTAGAAAGAAACGAAAGCTTTGATGTTTAGGCTTGTATCCAATAATAATTTATGTACTTCAATCTAATGGTGTGAATCCTTTTTTGTGGGTGAGATCTCACTGAAGTGTAATTTTATTAAGAAGGAAAAAAAACAAATACACATACACACAGAGAGAGAGAGAGAGAGAGAGTACAACCATGCTGAGTAGGCTGACTTGCCAGGGTGTTCCTTGGTCTCTTCAATTTTTCTTTTTCAATACTAGTTTTATTTAACGTAAACATGTCAAGATATTAGTCTGCCAAGAAATAGTCTGTAACAAATTGCAGAAAACACTAAATTAACAGAAAGCAAAGATTTACACCAAATGTTTGAATGTTCTGTTCTGTTCTAAAGAATCAACATTTACTGCACTCCGGGTATACCCATAGGTGCTCAGTCTCTTTCAGTAAATGGTAACGGGTGTAGGGTTCCTGGAGCTCTTTCGTTAAATACACTCTTATTCCAAATCACATGTGTCCTACTCGTTTGATTTCAATGTTCTGCTGTCTGTAAATTGTTGATTCATCTATTGCACTTTATTCATTGAATAGGCTGTCATTGATAGACTTCGAAATGTCACCCCTATTCATTTCCGAAGTGCCAATAATTGGTGTCAGCGCTTTTTGTTATACAAAACTCAAACGGGACCAGGACAGTAGATCAGCACCAGTTCCTGGAGGTTTGAAACCTCTACAGCTGCTATCCACGCATTCCTTAACCAACCCTTCTGTACCTTCTGAAGTAAGGATTGGGAGTCCGACACATTGACTGCCCTTGTTAAACCAGTCCTTTGTCTTTATCAGTCCTAATATGAAATTTACTACAAATCTTTGGAATTGTGTTCTCCATTCTTGATTTATATTTTAAATTGCCACACTAAGGTCATCTTGAAGATTCCAAGTGGAGTCATGACCCTAGGATTGCACGACTCTGCTATAATTGTTAGTGGTTTCCTTATTTTAAGAGCAGATTTTTTTCTCTTATGCTAAATCATCAATTTTCTCATTAGTAGACATATCTTCAGGCGCACATGTTTTTTCTTTTCATCTGTAGAGTAACATTGGGATTCTTTTCTTAATTATGCCAGCCGACAGTCTATTTGTTTGTTTTTATATGGTCCAGGCAATTCCAAGTGTGGCTGTGTGTGTTTATTAATGCAAGGCAGTTAACTGATCACCTGATCTCACAACAGCTGAGACCTCATACAATTAAGTCACCAATACTTTATTCCCAATGATAGTTAATACTATAGAACTATGTTAAACATTTTTCCAAAGGTTACCAAAGATGTGCTTGTTACATTTTGGCGAGCTGTGGGTCCTTGTGGCATGTTTATTGCGTTCCTGTTCTTCAGCCTCCATAAAGGTCGGTACTATACAACAGCAGGTTGGTCTAACTGCAGTCTCTGAGGCCAAATAGGGCCTATGTTGTCATATGTGGCCTGCACTCATAGAAAATTTTAATTGTAATTTATACATTTGAATTTTGACCTATATCTACCTAAGCAATGAGATAAATGCAATCACAAAATCGTCCATGAAATCTCTAGAAAACGAAAAGTAGCTTGATATTCCGTAAATTCCATTAAACCATTACTTCAAGAAATGAAAGACACTATGGCAAGAGCACACACTTTCAATTACATGGTTATTCCAGCAATGATTTACAAATGCAAAGTGCGATTGTGCAAAACAGATGCTGAGAATCTGAGTCACTCACTCAAACAGCAATGGAACGGCGTGCACTAAAAATTTGGATATGGGATAAGATCCAAAACTAAGAAATTCGAGATCAAACTTTGTTTCGAGATGTTGTGGAAGCAGCGATATCATGCAAACATCGTTGGGTTGGACATGTGGTACACATGCCTGACAACAGATGGACACGTTTTTGTGGCCACATGCTTGTACATGTCCACGGGGTTGTCCACCTATACGATGTCGATATGGACTGACTGAAGAGCTAGGACCGTATTGCAGAAGATCAGGACACATACAGCAAAGTGTTGGCTTCCTCACATATGGCACATCTACTGGACCGATGCAGAGCACCAGGAACCTCCTGGTGACGAGTGTGCCTTGGCTACATAGAAAAGAATGAATTTGAAGATTTGGCCAACCAGACACAATTCAGTCCATATGATGTAGGGTCCTTAGATTCAACACAGCAGAAAAGTTTTGTAAGGTGTCACATTGTTCTAGAATTTCACAATATTATGTTTCCTATACATGTATGCATTTTTTAGGAACTTATGGATCAAAAATAAAAATCTTCCAACTTCAATGTAAAGCCAGTCCTATCGTACAGCTCTGAAACATTGAAAACAACAAAAGCAACAACCTAAAGTGTTCTTAGTTGTTAGTTGACCTGTGCAGTTGACCAGATGCCCCTGTGCAGGTCCCAGCTCTGCTATGAGCTGGATGTAGCTGGGAGAAGGATTTCCTGCTTAGTAGGCTAGGCTCGAGCAGCTTAACACTCCGCTGCATTGGGACAAGCGCTTATGGAGGGTGGTTAACTGATGTGCAAGTTCATCTTAATAGACTCAAACACTAGAGCAAAGTAGACCTGCAGCCTGTTAGGTGCCATCTTAACTTAACTTCTTAATACTGGCTTAGAAGACTCTGCAGAGTCTGTATACAACCAATTTCATTTCTATTTCCTTGCTCTAAAAACTATGCGCATCCAATCTATTCTTAAATGCATTAATTGTCCCTGCCTCTACTGCTTATTGTGGCAATGCATTCCAAGTATTCACCACTCTCTGACTAAAAAAAAATTTCCTAATATCTAATCTGTACCTGTCTTTAGTTAATTTGTAGCTATGTCCTCTTGTTCCTATAGGTGGTTATATTTTGAAAAACTTGTTATAGTCTAATGTCTCCATTCCTTTGATTATAAACCTGTATTAAGTCACCTTGAATTCTTCTCTTTTCTGGAGACTTAGGCCGGTTTTTCTGAGTCTTTCCTCATAACTGTAATTCTGGAATCCCACTATTAGTTTTGTCGCTCTATATTGAATCCTTTCCAGCATGTTTATATCTCCTCTACTATAAAGACTCCACACATATACACAGTATTTCAATAAAGGTCTAACTAATGCTTTATACAGTTTGACTATCACTTCCTTGCTTCTATGTTTAATATTTCTTTTTATCATACCTAACATTGCATTTGCTTTTTCCACTGCTACCCTGACTTGCTTACTCACTTTACATCTATGCTGCTCTAAACAAACCACCTAACCATGTCTAGTGTTATGCCATGTGACACAGTTAATCGCCTCTTATGACATGCTCTCTGTGAAGCAGTGGTGATATTCTTGTCCTTGTCATACACAAAGACCCCAGCAGACCACTCGGTGTATAGATTTTAATAAATAGGTGGTTGACCAGAATAGAGGAATTTAAATGGTATAACAAAATCACTGACATAGAAAACCTTCGTTTTGCAGATGATATTGACGGATTGGCGGATTCAGAAGCAGAACTCCAGGAATGGGTCAGAAGGCTCGATAAAACAGCTCTTGACTATGGTATGGAGATAAACGCTGGAAAGACAAAACAAATGACAAACAACGCTACGGGCTTCAACAGCAAGATAAAAGCTAACGGTCAAGAACTCGAAGAAGTTGACCATTTTAAATATCTTGGGTCGATTGTCAGTGATGAAGGATCAAAATGTGAAGTATTGGCCAGAATAGCACAGACAATAGCGGCGCTTGCACGACTTAACAAAATCTGGCAAGATAAACGGTTAGCGCTACGCACGAAAATCAGATTAATGCGTACACTGGTCCTGTCAATATTTCTCTATGGGTGTGAGACATGGACAGTTACAGCTGACCTTCAACGCAGGATACAGGCCTCGGAGATGAGATGTTTCCGAAAACTTGTAAACGTCACGTACAAAGATCGAGTTACAAACGAGGAAATCCGAAATAGAATTACAACGGCAATAGGGCCTTTCGAAGATCTCTTGGCAACTGTCAAAAGAAGGAAACTCACTTGGTACGGTCACATATCGAGATCAAATGGTCTTGCAAACACAATCCTCCACGGGAAGGTGCATGGCAGACGACGAAGAGGCCGGCTTAAAAAGATATGGGAGGACAACATAAAAGAATGGACCAGTCTCCGACCAGAATAGTCACAGGCAGCGGCATCTGACAGAGAGGGATGTCTTCATGTGTGCCCCAACGACCTCACCGGTTACGGGATGACCTGACCTGACCTGAGAAAAGTTGAAAAGAACTAAACTCGCAACAGTGAAATAGGAGATGAGGGGAAGTCTTGGATAGGACACACATTAATGAAAACAGATTATGGCATTGCAATGTAGTATCTGTTCTGGAAGCCCCAGAACAGGAGAGGTAGAGGAAGACCACAACAAATATTGTAGACAAGATGAAAACTTTAAACAAACATTAAAAACGACATAGAGCTGTGTTTCTCTGTTGTTATTAAACTCTACCACCAGAGCACATAAACAACTCTACCACCAGATCACATAAACAACTCTACCACCAGATCACATAAAAAACCCTACCACCAGAGCACATAAACAACTCTACCACCAGATCACATAAAAAAAACCTACCACTAGAACGCATACAACCTACAACATTTTTCTGGTCAGAAGACCAACATCCAAACCACTTGACCAGTCACTAATCACTAAAGTGAATTGTTTTGTAGAGAAGGACTTATTTTAAACCTTTAAAATCAGTATTTCTCATTATAAACTTCTATTTGCAATTGTTATCACCTATTCCATTATGTCAGAATGTTTGTCACAGACATGAAAATATAACATCAAATTCTGCAGGTGGCATTGTATGGGGATACTTTATATTGATTGAATGGACAAAGGACCCGCTTCTCTTAAATGCTACCATGCGTCTGACACCAGAGGGCGATTCTAGGATGAATTACTACCTGACTATCTATGGTGCTGTCCTTGGCTTAATACTGTGTGAGTATTAATGTAATTTTTATATTTATTTCCTCTCGTTTTAACATAGTGGGAGAAAATTTTAATTTCTATGTTTTCTGTTCACTCATTTCAAGAGTAGGGGTAATAATGAAAAACAATCCGTCTCCGCCAAAATTTGAACCCGCCACCTCCAGCAACCGAGGCCGACATCTTACTTCGAGACATCTCAGACAATAATAAGGTTGAAGCAGTAACACCTTGCTGTTTTTTAAATGTAGTTTAAGTTAGCCTACCAATTTAAAGACATATATTATGCACATATTTCAGGGGGACGGCGTGGCCTAGTGGTTAAGTGGCACGGCTCACAATCCGAAGGTGCTGGGTTCGATCCCCATCACAGCACCGGCCGTTACCCCGGGGAAGCAAACCCTTAGAAAATGCAGGAGGAAGCAGACCCTTACATAAAATGCATGCTGAAGTTGGATGAACTGGGCCAACAGGCGCAAAATAAAAACACAGTGCAACGCACACCGCCTTGGGGATTAGAAAAATAAGGCGAACGCCAAAAAAAATACAAAAAATACACATATTTCTTCTTCGTACGCTGTCAGACATCAACTTGTATTTGTTCAAAGAAAGCAGCTGTCATCCTGAGGCTGTCGACACTGCCATAGAGCTTGTCTAGTGTTGGCACTGGTGATGGCCACATGTGCTTTCTCTGGTCCTCGTATGTCAGGCAATTTTGCAGCAGATGTTCAGCGGTCATTTTCCCTGTACCACAGGTGCATTCGTCAGTGCCACCTATCTTCAGTTTATATACACATATTTGAAGTAAAGACATCTGTGTTTATTTCTTGTCTTATTTCCGATTGATTTTGTTTCATATTCTACTTACCCTGACATTTTATATTCTTTTCGTCAATCCTTGAAAGTTTATGGCGTATTCTTACAATTTTGTATATGGTGTAGATGTAACTGACATTATATTAGTTTAGCTGTTTTTTTTGTGTGTAGTTTTAATTTCTTCAAACTTTAAGGAAGCCCTTTCACATGTAAATCCTGGAGTATAATGAGGTGTAAAGAATAGCTACTTTGTGCACTACTAAAGGATGTTATAAAAGGCCATTAAATAAGGTTGTCCATGTAGCTAGCATTTTCTTCTTAATTTGTCATGATAAGGACATGTTGCACACGAGTGATCTACCGAGGTCTTTGTGTATGACAAGGACAAGAATAGCACCACTACCTCACAGAGAGCATGTTTTAAAAGGCGACTAACTGTGTGACATGGCATTACACCAGCCATGGTTAGGTGGTTTGTTTAGAACAGCATAGTAGATGACTCCTGACAGGCTCCGGGTCTACTTTTCTCTAGTGTTTGAGTCTATTTGGGATGAACTCGCACATCGGTTAACCACCCTCCGCAAGCGATTGTCCCAACGCAGCGGAGTATTAAGCTGCTCAAGCCTAGCCTGCTAAGCAGAAAATCCTTCTCCCGACTACATCCAGCTCATACCAGAGCTGGGACCTGCACAGGGGCATCTGATCCTGTAGACATACAGGTCGACTAAGACAAAGTTTAAGTTTAAGTTTATAGCGAGTTTGCGAAATCTGCAACCTTTGACGTGACATATCCAGGTTCAGCACGGTACATTTTGGGACAGGATTTACTTTTTCTCTCTGATCCCTATTCTCTACACCAGGCTAAATATATACAGCCTGTTTTGAGGCCCGCCACTTTGGGGCAGTATAGGGTATTGAGCAGCTCTAGTTTGACTCTGATGTACACAGTCAGCTATAAGCCGCTGATTGCTGTCATCTCTTTGATCGTGTCTTCCATCCCAATTAATTATATAAACATAGTGCCGCACAAACTGCCTCCATAAAAAGTGCAAAAATGATTTTATGCAGGCTTTCTGTCATTAGGCCAAATGTAGTTATTGCCTCACGCTCTTACTGGATCGAAAATGGGCATATGACATATTAGGACACAGTTAAGAAAGCTTGTTTAAGTAGAAACATTGGTTGTTGACTGATATAACCAAGAACAGTGTCTGTGGTTGAAAGACTGCAGCTATACTAAAAGAAAGGTGTAAACAAATACATGTTTATTTTATAGAGCTTAACCTGCTTTTGATGATGGTACATCACTTTCAACTGCAGACTGAGGTTTTCAGTCATATTAAGTCTATGAGCATTACTAAAATAGTCATCATCCAGGCCTAAACTCTTGTGCAGCACTGAAAAGCACTTTGTCACGAAAAAGATTTCCCACTTAGTAAACTAAAGATTTGTTGAGATTTGAAGAAGTAATAAGTATTCAGTGAGAAATGTTTACTGTTCTCATGTTAAACTGCGCTTTAAACTTGCTTATTTTTCTTCTGTCTACCACATTACCTGTTTCATGGTTATAAATTTGTATCTGAGCAGTGCTGGCACTCGCAGTGTACAACTACATCTACTGGAATCGGATGGTCCGGGCTGCGCATACACTACACCAACAGATGATAGACAGAATATTCCGTGCTCCAATGTCTTTCTTTGATCAGACTCCAACTGGTAGAATTCTGAACAGGTAAGATAGCTGTGCTTTAAGAAATTGTACTTCTGTGTGAATCCTGTAGAACATAGAATAGATTGACTGCAGCCTTCTAAATGTGTTGTATCGTGTCATCTCTTCTGTCCATCTATGTCAGTAGATGACATAGTAAGATGCAATCTTCTTTTGTGTGTTATTTGTGTAACTGTTGTTACTTTCAATCCATGCTCCTGTAGCATTGCTTTATTCCTTTACAGTCCAGACTGAAATTGCTGATTTGTTTCTTTCCGTCTGAACCAATGTGCTTGAATTTGGTGCGTCAAAGTTTAATTTTTTTAAAATTAATAAATATTGAACAAATTGAGCTCAAATTGTGATATAAACATCACATAATTCAATTATCTGTGACATGAAGTATTCATAATAAAAATTATATATTAGTATCAACCGTATGACAACGTAACCAGTGTCTTGCTGGCATGACTTATGAGGACTATGATTCTGTAATGCATACATAACCTTAGGTTACCCTTCTTTGGTAATGGTATATGCAGAGATTTCCTCCACTCTTTGGGCAATGTACATGTTTGCCATATGTATGCATATATCATCATTGACTCTTTTTGTCTTCTCAGAATAGTAATTGTGCTATTAGCACAAAGCCCGGGCAGAAATATAGAGATCATGTGTTGCCAATGCAGTATGGTCCCTCTCTCGGTCTGCCTTGTTTACTCCAAGGAAAAGGTGATACCAATACATTTGAAACAAGGCAAGCCGCAGAAGCTGCCGGATCAGTAGAGCAATGCTCTATCTGTTCGCCTGTCGGGGCTTCACTTCTAGACCCGCCACCAACCAAGGCTAAGGGCCTGGTCTGCCCTGCCACAACACTCAGCTGAGGTTGTCTTTCTTCGCTCTACGGTAAGGCACTGTGTCCTCTTGCGAGTGCTCTACGCACATCATCAGTTGTCAGGTTTTAGCTTGATGCTGACCAACTTTCCAAGTTATCAGAAAACCAGTAGCACAACCATATCTAACAAAACCTGACAAGATACGCCAGTATGTTATCTGCAAGGCTTCAGATGGTTTGAAATTAGAGTTTTCTTCTCCTAGATGAGCTGCATTCCAAGGCTTTCGAGCCCCATCTGTCCAAAACTACTGGTTTTACGGCATCAGTGACTCGCCTTCTGCCCCTTCTCCTGTTAGCCAAAACAGTTCTGCTGCGCGAAGGCCAGGAGTTGGGCTCTGTTGTCAGAGGCTATGTGAGTCGCACGCCATGGGAGCATTTAGTTGGTGTTAAGAGTTCATCCTTAACCCCGGCTATAACAACATTTATATGCACACATGAAAACCTTGAAAATAGGATAGAAATGAGAAAAACCATGCATTTGTTTTGTAACTTGTTAATATGGTTGCAAAGGATGTAAAGAAGAACTGAAGTTGAATATGGAGACGGGCAGGTTCTGGGTATGATCTAGTGCCGTCTTTATGGATGAGAAAGCCGCCCAACTTGCATGACAACATCTTGTTAATTCTGTCTTTAGGTCATTCTGCATGTTCAATAGGCATCCCAGGTAGATAGATTACCCCACGTCCTCCAGATTCTCACCATAAATAATGACTGGGTCATTAGTAGCGAAACGGTTAAGCATGACTTTTTGTCTAGGAGGTGTTCATCTCAAGGCTTGCTTTTCTCTCTAATTTATAAAATAAAAGCTACCATCAGGTTGGTGTCTTTGACTGCTTCTGTGATGAGCATTACGTCATCTGCGAAGCGGAGGTGGTTAAGTCGCTTGCAATTGATGTTGATGCCAAAGAGGTTTCGGTCACATTGACTGATGACGGATTCTAGGCATACGAAAAAGAGACTTGGAGAGATAGAGTCTCCTGGCCGACACCTTTATGGATGTATACTATTACTGTTCTTTGGATAGGGTGAAAGGTTGTCACACAATCCGAGTAGCAGTTAGCAAGAATTCTGACATAGCTGGTATCAGTACCTTTGCTCAGCAGAAAGTGCCAGATGAAAAGTGGTTCTACAGAGTAAAATGCTTTCTTATAGTCGATAATGGCGAAGATTAACATGGATTTGGTACTCTGGGGCTGTTTCAAACGGCACAGGTTGAGATGTTGTCCATTGTGATACAGATGCACCGAAAACCAACCTGTTCAATTGTTTGCATGGCCTCGAGGAGGGGACGGATCTTAGCGAGTATACATTTAGTAAAGAGTTTGTAAATGTTCGGGAAAAGCGTAATTGGACTATAGTTCCTAAGGTCTTCCCTGTCTCCCTATTTCAATGCAGTAGTATTGTTTTGGAGTTAACCATGCTGTAGGTATTCTTCCTGTATGGAGGTATATTGTATAGCGTTTAGCTAAGGCTAAGGTAGTCTACAGGCTTTGAGGTCATCTGCAGTGATGTTAACTACTCTGGGCGATTTCCTAAGTGGCATACTCTCAAATATATATATATAGAATATAGTAGTTAACATCACTGCAGATGATCTCAAAGCCTGTGGACTACCACTCCATCTAGCCTTAGCTAATATATATATTAGGTGTTAGCGAGGTCTGGGCTGGACGTCCCGCTCGTTAAAGCAAAGTGAAGCGTCTGATATAGCCTCTCCTTTCCAGGTGTAGAGATCGCTGCTGGATTCAATGTTCGACCTGCCATTCAGGAGTTTGCATGCCAATGGTCTCACCTACATTATTGTGTCCCCAGCAGCACCTTCATGAGGGACCCCTGTTTCTTACAGAGTCTTCTGTGGGGCGCGACCGAGTACCCAGCGGTATAACTGGGCGGGCAGATTGGGCTCATTAGTCTTGGTTGGCAGCCAATCTAAGAGAAGGTAAACTCTGACTCTAAACCCGGGTAGACGAAGCTCGTTAGCCTGTTCAGGCAGTTCGCCTAGGAGATGAGGAACTCTGACTTTAAACCCACAAGTCCCAGAGAGTGCTGGCTAGTCTTGGGACGATGAGAGCATCATCGGATGTCTCAAGTAACTAGCATCTGCGGGCAACGACTCCACTGCCTTGTGGAAACCTCGGGAGAGGATAGGGCTACGGGAGTAAACCCAGGCAGAAAATCCAGAGTGGTAGCACCTAAGGCGGATGGTTTCAAAATTGCGAACTCATTCTGGCAGGTGCCACGCGCATGGTCTGCAAAGACTGAGACGCCTATGAATAAATGAATATATATATATACATACATACACACACATACACACCTATATATACACACACATATGTATATACACAAAGAGAACTGTGTCCAGCTTCAGAAAACAGCGTTAGTTTAGTGCTTTAATAAATCCTCATTTTCTATATTCCCCAGAATCTCCAAAGATGTAGACACAGTCGACACAGTTGTTCCAATCTATCTGAATGACAGTGCATCTATAATGTCATTTGTTTTCATCATCTTCATAACTATTCTCATTCAAACTCCATTTCTTGCCCCTGTGATCGCACCTATATGTGTTATATTCTGTATTGTTCAGGTAAATCTAAAATACAGGGTATTCCGAAAGTGAGGCAATCCATTGGGAAATGTCGAATATGCTTGATTTGCTAGTTCTCCATGCTGTGATACAAACATTTAAGTATACCTAGCCGACATAGTTTTCACACCAGAGTAAAAAGCGTTCTTCGTTGGACAATATCAGTAATAGTTACTGAACCAAAGAATAGGAAGAAACTACAGCATTGAAAAAAATACACAAGTCAAGGGTCAAAACACTTTGATGATAATTTTTTTGTAGGCTGAAAATCTGGCAGATCAATAAAGAATTGGCAGACTCAAAGTTTTCATGGATGAAAGGATTACCAATGCAGCATTTTCAACAGTTATTGTAAATCATAGATTCTTTTTTTTCATGGGATTGCATATCTTAATGCCATGTACTTCAAAACTGTTTTTTCAATCTAGTTTATTATGAAACAGGAAATATTAGGAAAACTGTGACATTAGATAGGTCATACATTAAAAGCCCCCAAACCCTTTTCTCAAGGCAATCTCTGTCTTGGAAACCCCAGACAATTAGGCCTAAAGACTAAAGACACACAGAGAAGAGAACTAAAGGCTGATACAAGAAAAATGGGCCGGGGGGGGGGAGAGAAAACAGTAGGATCATTCTAGAGAGATTCAGAAAGTTATAGATGAACAACTACAAAATAAACAGGCAGGCTTTTTGACAAAACAGGTCATGGGTTTACCACAATTATTGAACAGAGTGAGGAATAGAATTCACTACTTTATATCAGATTCGTGGGCTACTAAAGACCTTTGACAGGCTTGATGAGGGGTCCCAGACTTTGGGTTTACAAATACGCAGAGCCAAAACACAGGTTTGGATAACCAATGCAGCTATCAATGGTCAGATTTGGTTAGATGAAACCTTCTTATAAGATGTGAGCACCGTCATATTTTGTTTGTCCATCACAAGTGATGAGGACCTTTTCTGCTTTCATTTAGCCAGTCCTTCCAGTCGAGTGATTCTGGGTTGTGGATAGGTGTGGAGATGGCGGACGAGTCCGATGTAGGGTCTGCATACTCGCGAGACGGTGATATTTCACTGGCTTTTCTGGCCTTTCTCCATTGTTCTGCTGCAGTCTTTTCAGAAGCCTGACACTGCTCCATTCTTTTTACGGCATATTCCCATGTTTCGAGGTTTATACTGATGGCTTTTAAAGACGTTTTTAGTGTGTCTTTAAAGCACTTTTTTTGGGGTCTTTTTGGGAGTGTTTGCCCTTCTGCATCTTGCAACAGAAGATTATTTTTGGCAACTGATAGTCTGGCATGTGAACCACATGACCATCCCAGTGAATCTGTGATTGCATCATGATGGTATCAATGCTAGGAATACCGGCTCTCTCAAGAACAGCAGTGTCCGGGATCCTGTATTGCCATTTGACATTCATCACCCTCCTGAGACAAAGTGTGTGAAAATGTTTCAGCTTCTTTGCGTGATGCCTGTATACAGTCCATGTTTCATTTGCATATTGGAACACAGAAACTACCACTGCTCTGTATACCTTCAGCTTTGTCTGGATGATGATGCCATTTTGACGCCAGACGTTTGAGTGTAGTCTGCCAAATGTGGCGCTAGCTTTTGCGATTCTGCCGTTCATCTCATCATCCATTACTACATTCTGAAACAGTGTACTACCGAGGTATGTGAATCTATTTACAACGTTCAGTTTTTCACCATTGATCTCGATTATCGGCCCAGGAGTTGGTTGGTACATTATTTCAGTTTTCTTTATGTTGATGGTAAGTCCAAAGTTGAAACACTCTAAGGAGAAATTATCAATGCTTCTCTGCAGATCAGCCTCTGAGGCAGTGTTCAGGGCACAGTCATCAGCAAACAGAAGATCTCTGATGGTGGGTGTCTTGACCTTAGTTTTTGCTTGAAGCCGCCTCGGGTTGAACAGCAGACCATTTATACGATATCTTAGGTCGATTCCTATGTCCCCGTCTCTGAAAGTATCAGTCAGTATTGCAGAGAACAGCACGCTGAACAGGGTTGGTGCAAGCACACACCCCTGTTTAACGCGATTTGTTACTGGAAAGGACTTCCATATAGCAAAAATTTTCCTGAACTCTAGCTAGCCTGCATTTGCCGTACTATGTTGACAAATTTTATTGGGCAGCCGTACTTTGTCATGATTTTTCACAGTCCTTCTCTGTTGACCTTATAAAACACCTTTGTCAGATCGATGAAGGCAGCGTAAGGCCGCAGTGCTGCTCCTGGCATTTCTCTTGCAGCTGTCTGGCAGCAAACACCATATCCGTGGTCCCACGCTCTTTCCGGAATCCACACTGATTTTCAGGTAGAAGACCTTCATCGATATGAACTGTGAGGCGCCTGGGAAGGATTCGGACGAATATCTTCGCTGCGATGGACAGTAAAGAAATGCCGCGGTGGTTATCATTTGATTGGTGGTTACCTTTCCGTTTATACAGATGTATTATTGAGGCATTCTTTAGATATTGACCATCATATATCTTGGTAGCAATATATACAAAACAGCACGCATGGATACAGATGACAGAATACGAATACAAAATAATCTGTGGAAAATATCGCAGACATCAGGAGATAGTTGTATTGTAGAAATATGCAGGAATGGAACCAATGAATGTCTTTTATGTTCAGATGTGAGACAAAGAGGAAGAAAGTCCTTGTTAAAAATAGAAACGTCACTGTCAGAGAATGGCAGATCACAAGAAATACAAAACAAGCTGAGTACTGGTCAGGGAGACAATGGAGGATCATCAGGTGTAGGATGGACTACACAGTTTCACATTCTATGAACATCATGTAATTGTTGTTAAGTAAGCAGAAAAGAAATGCTAGCATCTGAAGGCTAGTGGCCAATCATAAAGTAACCTTTAGTTGCATGTACGGAGAAAATACCTGTCAGTGTCAGGTGTAACATACTGATCAAGACCACACCTCATGTCCATACCGGTCTCCCTGAAAACAAGCCACCAATGTGGGGATCATGGCTGTCATCTCCATAGTGGCGAGCTTAATGAGAAGCATAGCATTGCACTGCTGCAAGGAGGACCGCAGTCCATCATCTCAAGTACTCCTCTGGTTTTAAGAAGCCACTGCAATGCACTACAAAAAAATGTTAAGAATTAACTCAACTCAGCACGAGGAGCTTCAAACTACAACATGGAATCAAGATACTGAGCAATGCAAAAGCTGCAGTGGTTAGCGACCCATAGCTGACTGCTAGTGTCAGGGCCAGCCAACCAGAGTTCAAGACCCCTCTACACCTCCACGCGGTGATCCTGCATAACAGGCTGCAACAGAGCAGATTGGCTAAGGAAAAGGGATTGAAAAGGGAAGGCTAACCTAGTCCTCAAAAATGCCTGCTGAAGTCGGATGTGTCAAGCTGTAAACTACAACACAATGGATTCCGTTCTCAGGACAACATCCTGCTAATTGCAAAGCCCTTTTCTGGGCTTGGTAGTGGGAGATTGAGAACGAACGAAGAAGAAGTAGAAACTAGAACATAGTAAGTAATGTGTAAAATCATTTATTAGATTGACTCCCTGTTCAACTTGCCATCAACCTGCCAAAACCCATCAGTTGTTTACTTTTAACTGACAAGAATGATCCTTATAGCATCAGATTTTAATAACACAACATTTACAGTGTTTAAATTAAATTTAAAAATGAAAAAAAGTTAAGCATTTTTCTGCCTGTTTAGGGTTTGGTAGCGGGAGATTGAGAATGAACGCAGAAGAAGAAGAAGAAAAATTAATTTGTGTTATTCACTTAGCAATTCTGTAAGTATTATCTTATCTTTTATATTACTTTTAATTTCTACAGGATTACGATGATATATCTTAATAATTGTAAATGTTTTCTCCAGAAATATTATACTTGTGCATCCAGGCAGCTTAAGAGAATTGAGTCCGTAACAAGATCTCCAATCTTCACTCACTTGAGTGAGTCCTATACAGGGGCTTCTACAATTAGGGCGTATGGGGCAACAGAGAGATTTGTAGCAGAACTGGAAGAGAAAGTGGACAAGAACCAGGCCTATTTCTTCACCAACCAGATGATGTACAGGTCTCATATCAATTTACTAATACAATTTAAAGTTCATTTTCATAATATTGTAATAGAATTCACATCTGTACATCATTATGGGAGCATTAGAACAATAAGAACAGCTTCAGTGGTCTCGAGGTAAGGTGTCCGTCCTGGGTGCCAGAGGTCGTGGGTTCGAATCACGGAGGAGACCGGGATTTTGACATGTGGATCTTTTGGTTACCAAATTCTTCTGATCTCTGGGTAGTGAGATTGGACTTCCGTGTTCATTGTCAAGCAGATAAAAATTGAAAAGAGTATACTTAATGGCTACTGTCCGAACAAAATTCAAAAATTATTTGTACCTTCCCCAAAGCCTTATATGCCAAAGAAAGCTTAAAATGCCTGCTAAGGATAACTGTCTTTTTTTCTTTGTTTATTTCAAACATAAGAAAAGAAGCTTTTACTATCAGTTTTGATCCTATGAACAAGTTTTTTGGGGTCCATTTTTGCTGCTTTATTCACTTTCTGAGTTATGTTTTGCTTGTCCAAATATTTTAAATATGTTTTTTTTTATTTACCTGCCTGTATATATTTTTTCCATGCTTTATTTTTAGCTTTTCTATATTTAACTACAAATCTAGTTATCCACTTTTTACGCTTGTGGTTTATTTCCATACATTGAACACATTCCTCTTAGTTTTTCTAGAACAGTTTTGAAACTCTCGCACTCTTCTTCAACATCTGTTCCTCTGACAATATCTTTCCAGATTATGTGACTCGCTGCCTCTTAGATCTTAACATCTGCATTAGAGTAGTCGTATGTTCGCGTGTTTGTTTACTTCTTTCCCTGCTATAATATCCTGACGGATGATTTGATGGTCACTTGAGCCAAACAGTTCCCTGATGGTAATGTTTTCAATCATATTTTCCTCTGTAGTAAAAACTAAAGATACTGATACCAATTGTGGGGGGTAAATAAGTTAAGTTTAGGACACAAAATAAAAAAGACTATTTATTTTGTAAATGAAAAACTAAATTAATTTAATCAACTTAGTGAGAAAAAATTTAAAAAATAACTTTAAAGTTATTTAAACTTGAATTTAATAAAATAAAACATGGGTATGGTCAGATACCGCACAGAGATGAAAACACAAACGAAATCTACGCTACGGTCAATAGGCCTTCATCAGGGACAACAAATAACAACATTGCTGAACTGGTGAATCACAGAAGAAGGGATGAATACTTATTTAGGGGATGTCAATATATAAGGGAAAAATAGTGTATTTATCTGATGACATGTCTCACATCACTTCTTATCAGGTCGGTAGCCAAACTCCAAGTTAAACCAACTGACAGTTTGATTACACCTTATATTAGTCACAAAGTCAATGAGAAAGATGAGCTTGCTTCTTCATCATCAGTACGTCAAATCCGGGCACAAGTTTGAAAATTGCGATTCAAATCTCCTTGACATTCAATCGCGATCTGTATTTTGTTTTGATGGCGGCCAAAGGAGAAAATCCTGTCTCACACAAGTAAGATGTTGCAAATGGAATCAAAACTTATAGGGCCTTGTTGCCTACTTCTGTATATTTGTGGTTCACCCAGCTCCAAAGCTCTGGTAGGGATGAAGAGTTGATCTTCAATTTCAGTGTGGAGTTTGTTGAAATATCAATAAGCTGCTCTTGCTCTCTAGTAGCGAGTGTAGATGGGAGTTCTGTACTGAAGGAGTTTTTGATCCAGGTGTGTTGGTCAGTCTCTTCTGTAAAGTACTTGCGAGAGTAAACACTGAACTGTGTTAAGTGGTCAACAAACAGTCTTCATCAGTTCTTCACTCAGCTCCAAGTCATTGGCTGTTAGACAGGTGTGCACAGAAGGAAAGCAGTAGTTTACGTCTTTCTTGTCTAACTTTTCCTTCCTAAATAGCAATTTCTTTCTGAAGGCAGAAATTCTATCTGATAGCTGCAGAATATGGGTCTCAGTACCTTGAAGAGACACATTTAAAGTATTTAGTTTTTCGAAGACATCACATAAATATGCTAGCTTCAAAACAAAGCCGTCATCCACGAACTTTTCAGAACTGGAATGTTTTTCTTCGACAAGATAACAATAAAACATTTCTGAGTTCATACATACTTTTGATGACATTTCTGCGTGAAAGTCAGCGAGAGTTGCAATAATAAAATAGCAAAGTGTGTTCAGCTCCCATGTAAATGCACATTTGTTCTAAATACTTGCACTTTAGTGGCCGCGTTTTAATTTAATTTACTACTTCGATTATTGATTAAAAGACTTCATTAAGGTAGGGCTAATGTTTTTGGATGCCAGTGCCTCCCTGTGAATGATGCAATACGTCCAGACACATAAAAGAGCTGTCTTCCTAATCAAGGTTTGCAGTCTGCTTAGTAACAAATCATTCAACGCCCTCCATCAATGCACACACCTGCACATTTCTCCCAGTTAGTATTGGTTTCTTCCATGAGAGAGACCAGTATTTCAAAGAGGTCTGCTGCTTTTGTTCCAGATTTGATGCTCTTGCAGAAAAGAAGATCCTCAAAGAACTTATTGTCATCTATAAATACAACATAACAGATCAGATGCGCATGAATGTGTATATCTATAGCTTCATCTAGCTGAATAGTGAAATCACATTTGAGTTTTTCAATCAACTGGTCATTAAAATAGTCGGCCATCTCAATTATTTGACGACTAATAATGCTATTTGACCAAGGCATATTCAGCAATTGCTTGGCTGCAGACTCGTCTATCGTAGTAGCCACAGCAACGGGTAAGATAAGGTCTTCTGCATTGGCAGTGGTGTTGGGTTTCTTGCTCTTTGCTACATGGTAAGCAACTTTGTAATTCGAAAGAAAAGCCTTTGAAGGAATCATAGTTTGTTTAGTGATTGTTTGCTTTTTCTTCTGTCATTTCTTTTAACTTGCGAGAAAAGTACTCTTCTTCATCTTCTTCTTACGCTGTCAAACGTCGACCTTTATTTTTTCGAAAAAACCGGCGGTCATCCTGAGGCTATCGACACTGCCATAGAGCTTGTCTAGTGTTGCCACTGGTGATGATCTTCGTATGTCGGGCAGTTTTGCAGCAAATGCTCAGCGGTCCTTTTCCCGGTACCACACGGGCATTCGTCAGTGCCACCTATCTTCAATTTGTTGAATAGGTGGTACCTCAGTCTATTGTGGCCAGTGCGAAGTCTGAAGACCACGACCTGCTCTCTTCTGTTCAACTGGTAGTATGCATCGTTTTTTTTGTAGCCAGTATGTTCTGTTTCCCATTTGGTCATGTATCTAGCTCTAATAAGCCGTTTTGACTCTTCGTATGTCACACTAGTATCTGGTTGTGGTAGTCTTACACCTTCTTTTGCCAGTCTGTCTGCCTCCTCGTTGCCTTGGATGTTGCAGTGGGATGGAACCCACTGTACCACTACCCTTTTTGGTGCGGACTGCTGGCATAGTTGACAGAGTACTGCTCTTAAATCATTAAGTTCAGTATTTTTCTGGCTTTTTAGTGCTGTGACTACGGCCAGGGCATCTGTAAGCAGGACCATATGGCTTTCATACCTTTTACCTGTCACCATTTCTTCCACTGCCGCCCTCAGTGCCTCTGCCTCCGCTCTGAAATTGCTTGTGAATTTTCCAGTTGCCAATGACAGTGTTATTTTTCTACCATTTGGTAGGCTCAGGAATGCCCCTGCCCCTCCGTTCTGTGTTGTGTTTGTTACAGAACCGTCGGTGTATGCATGGGTCCAGTTCATGTTTGGGTAGTTTTTCATTATGTACCTCAGGGTTGTATCTCTTCTTTCTTTTTCAGTCTGGCAGTTTTTGTTTCTAATACCTGGTATATTTTCTACCACCTCTGGAAATATATGCTGCCTCCAGGTAGGTTTTCGTACAGTAGGGATGAGCTTAGGTGTTGTTAGTGCGTTCATAGGGTCTTCGTGCATCTTTGCTTTGGCTATTTCTGCAAAGTTTCTCCGCTTTAGTTTCCCATTTTCAAAATTGTTTAGTCTCTGGTGCATTGAATGGTCAGTCAGTCTTCTGAGTTTCTCTGCTTGCTGCAGGGCTATGCAGTCTCTTCTGTCGGTCATGGGTTGCAGTTTTGTAATCTTTTCGAGTTCTACGATTGGCGTTGACTTCATGCCTCCTGTTATAACTCTCATGGCTTGGTTTTGGAGTTTGCAAATTTTTATCGAAGTTCGCCTTTGCTGCTGTTCTCCATGCCGCAGTACTCAAGTAGTCGGTTCACCAAACTGAAATGAACTGATTTTAAATGTTATCTCATTTTATTGGGAACCATACTTTCACTGGTCAGAACTTCAAAACAAATGACACATTGTAAGCGTTCTTTATTTCACACAATAGTGCACGTAAACCCGTAGTGCAGGTAACCGTTGTCAAACTTCCTATATGTTTTCATCTCCGTTCATCTTTAGAACTGTATGACGCCTCATAAATATCTCGTTTTGCACACACAATTAAAAATGTACCCATACTGTCTTAAAAACAGAGACATTACACAACACAATTTAAAACAAACTGCATTGGACAAAACTACAGCCAAACTACAAAACTGCAAGACCAGACTGATTTTAATTATTGTGACACGTGGTACGACTCGACTGCCATCTACCAAAACAGTAGTAATAACAAGCCAGCCTGCTAGAGGTCACTTGCGCACAGCTCATAAACAGATTTGATTTGGACAATCGCTGGTTGGGTCATCTCATCTCTTAACACCAGCATCTGAAATGATGACGTCAGAGTTAGTGAACATCTGTTTGTAACGTAGACCTGCTCTGTAGTTATATTGTGTATTTGTCAATAACTTCTAGTACCTAGTCACACGTATTGGCAAATGTAATAATACCTCAGCGCAAACATGTTGCCCTACGAAGATCCATATTTAATGATGGATCTTAACTCATAATATTGAGCTCAACACTTTTCCCAAGCCACCGAGATGTCCTTAACAGAGGGCCACGACGCCCCTGGGAGCCGCGATGCACAGTTTGAAAACCTCTGCTCTAATGTTTCATTTGAATCAATATAATGTTTAAAGGATTCATAATATGCCCACATAAAATGACCTATATACTTTAAAATATAATAGACTATCATTGATTACAGTAGTTGTAGAGCACTCGTTTTTATCCAGCAAAGATACAAAGATCAAGTCCTGTTACAAACATGCTTAAGTTCACCTAGCTGTAAATGACTACCAGAATACCTGTTAGGGAAGGAAAGGTAACAAAGAGAACTGGCCTCCCGCACCTCATAAAAAAGTTGTGTACTGCTGCTTTAAAGTGTCTTAACACTTCATCCCTGACTAATAATAGACCATGTTACAACTTTTACCTTATTAAAATTAGATAGCAAACATACATGTATGCCTCATAAGCTGTTTACTTTACCATGTATGGATACATATATCAAACTTTACTTGTCACCAGCTGGCTCCAACTGTCAGTGGACACTTTGGCAAGTTTAACAGTATTCTTCGCCCCAGTTATCTTAATCTCGCAAGGTGGGGGAGCCAGTGATATAGGATTATCCCTGTCCGTCACTTTACAGGTGAGATGTCTGTATGTGTGAGCTGGACTGTTTGTGCCCATCACTCAACAGGTGAACTATGTGGTTAGCTGGGCTGATGGTGTCCATCACTGAACAAGTGAGTTATCTGTATATGTGTGATCTGGACTGTTGATGTCTAAAACTCAACAAGTCATATATCTATATAAGTGCCCCTTTTATCTCAATCTCTCAGGTTATAGGAGCCAGTGATATAGGATTGTCATTGCCATTAGGGATAGGGTTAGACTGCTAGTTTCGATTACTCAACAGTCTGTATATGTGTGAGATGAACTGTTAGATGTCATCACTTTACAGGTGATTTATATATGTATGAACAGATGAGTCCTTCACTCATTAGTAAAGATAGACTGCAAGAAATAAGCCCAAGACATTATTACATACAAATTTGAAATGGCTATCAAATGAGAGAACTTTTTTTAAAATTTAAAAAAAAAATTAGAGAACTCAAGTAGATATCACGTGGATGAGGGAGGAATGTGAAGAGGTGTTCTTTTATTATAAGGAATGTGAAGAGGTGTTCTTTCATTATAAGGAATGTGAAGAGGTGGCCTTTCATTAAAAGGAATGTGAAGAGGTGTCCTTTCATTATAAATTTCCTGTCAATGAGGGCTGTGACACCGATGATAATAAGCCCAAAGTAATTATAGTATTCTACTCACACTCGTTCTTGTATATCGTACCTGTTGAAATAAAAATATGTACTCCGGTCAACAAAAACCCTTAGAAAACAACAAAGACTTTACAGAGCAGATTAATTAATTTACACCTGATTACTGACACACTTCAGTAGTTGACCCAGCCATCATTCTCATTCAATAATGAGATATAATTTATAATTATAAATCAATCAAATATTTATTTACATGTCAGAAAATTATATATTATTCATTTACATTGGTGAGCTTTATTGAATTAAACATATACGACAAGTGTTAACAAAATATGTGACTTAATTTTGTTTGGGGGAAACAAATGAAGCATGGGTGTTGTCCTTCGGCAGGGAGGCATAGGGGACTGTCATGCCTTTTTGTGAATTTTTCTCACCCGCACATTGCGTCAGTCGTTGGCAGTCAGCCTTTCAAGTGTTGAGTGTAGTGAGCACCCGTTGGGTTTTCATTCACCACGAAATGACGGAAAGAATTGAGCAGCAGTGTTGCATCAAATTTTGCCAAAAGCTTGGCGATACCCAAGTGGTGATGAGTTGTACATTTACAACCTGGAAATCAAGCTGTGGTCATCACACTGGAGACATTCATCATCCCCAAGACCGAAAAAAGTGAGGCAGGAGCTCAGCAATGTCAAAGTCATGTTGACCATTTTATTTTACTCCCGTGGGGTTGTGCATCACGAGTACGCGCTACAAAGTCAAAACATTACCAAAGAGAACTACCTGGAGGTCATCCGTCACCTTCGTAATGCTGTTCGACACAAACGACCAGACATGTGGACAACAGGGACTTGGTAGCTCCATCATGACAGCTTCACATCTGATTCAAACTTTTGTGGCCAAGCACAACCTTCCTCTGGTTCACCAGGCTCCCTATTCTCCTGGCATAGCTTCTTGCATTTCTTGGCTGTTCCCTAAGCTGAAAATTTCACTGGAAGGGACCCAGTTTGAGTCACGAGAAGACATGTAGAATGTGGTGACCCAGCTGTACTCCATTCCCAAAGAGGCCTTTCTGAAATACTTCCAACAATGGTGGGACCGGGACCGCTGGGAGAAGTGTGTGAAGTCTCACGGAGAGTGCTTTGAAGGGGATTATTGTTTCAAACCTCCAGGTAAGTAATTGTATTTTTCCAGCCCAAAGGTCAGATATTTTTTAAACATTCCTCGTATACCTTTCACACTTTCTAAAATGCCATAAGAAGAGTTAAAATCAGTACAGCATGAGTCATGTTCCAATGTTGAAAAATAATTTGTTCTGCATTGAGGGATTGTCTGCATTCTGTGTGCATCTTTTCCATCATTGAAAATGAACGTTCATAAACTATTGCATTAATGTGAAATAAGGTAGATCCTGATCAAATCCTTCATAATAATGCCAGAAAAGACTTGAATCCAATCGGGAGGAAACTTATCTGACTTCTACCTTCTTGATGGGTCCTAATGGTCGCACATGTTGTATGATCATCTGAGTCTATGAACTCTGAACCGAGATTCTTCTGCACTACTGACTGATCCCTCGGATGTCTGACATGTCTGCTGTTCTTGCCGGAGTCATTCTTCTCAATCAGACATATCCCCTTTGGAATCTTTTTCAACTGTCGAATTGTATTTTTCTTCCATCTTCTTCAACTGCTTCTCTTGCCTGACTAGGACCTGGCGTGTGTGCCAGTTCTGCTCCCATTCATCCCCCTGTTCTTCCATCTTCATCATACGATTCACCGTCCGAACTATCACTCTGTAAACCCAATGCTTTGTTAGGTTCATTGTACATCATAAACCGGCTAATACTACTCTTTTCTCTGCGTTGGGATACTACTCCTTGTTCCATGTGCCAAATACCCCTGTGTCACTCGTGTTCCAGTGGCGGCATGCCAGCAATTTTCTCAATACTTTTGTTGCTACCTTCACACAATTCTTCTGATTTGTCAGGGTAACCCTGACCAGAAAATCGTAATCTAGCATTTTTAATCCAGAGCCAATTCTCTTCTTAATTTTCAATCCAACCTGATTTAAATTCACAGTTACTTGATGAACATTTCTAGATACTTTTTTTACCCGAGTTCAAGAGTCATCGCCTCTTAAATTTTGCATTCGCGAGTTATCGACCCTACCATGTCTTTGATCTTGCTGCGCTGTTTCCACTCATAGGAGACCAGCTTTATTACCCTCAGGCCTTCGCCTGCTGTAGTCAGAATGTGCTGATCGTTTGACCCTCGCACTGAATGTTCTACCGTTTTCGTTCCATCTCAGATTAGAATGCATAAATCTGGTTGGTTTGAAAACTTTGCATTTGGGAAAAGTTTCTTAGAAGTAACTGAAACATATGTCTTTGTGCTATAGCAGATGTGTTTGTTAACTGGATGGTCACTGAAATTATGTTGGAGGGTACACAGAGAAAAACCACAGATATTGAAAATAAAAGTACCTAACAGCAATGAGATTGTACTAGGATGAAACGATACTACAAGATATAGACTCATTCATATATCTTGGTAGTAATATAGACAAGGTCAGAGGTACTGATATAGATATAAAATTAAGGATATGAAAGGTGAGAGGGACTGTTATTGCTTTAGGGTATTTGTGGAAATTAAATCTACCACAAAAATGAAGATATTAACTCCAAGGACAAGTTTGTCATATTGAATGGCACTGTGACATGGAGAACAAAGAATAGTCCAACTAAAACAGTCCAAGCTTTCATCAATGGAAGATTGTGACGAATTAAGGAAATAAAATAGTATGATAAAGTCACTAATATAGAACTGGGAAAGAACTGGACAAATGCTAGTGGGACTAGACATGAGAAGAAGGTGTTGTAGAAACTAGCTGATAACATTACAAGACAGTCACTGTTTTAGAATCATCAGGGCAAGAAAAGTAGGGGCAGATCTAATCACTCGTGGAGAAGGAAGTCGAAGCAAACCTAAAAACGGAAGTAATGAAGTGGACGAAGTTAGAAAAGATGGCGCTTGACAGGAAGTCTTTGCAAGTATTTGTTTTAGACCTATGCTCTTCTGGGAGTTGAAGTGGAGTGATTAATGTCTTTGTTCAATCATAGACATTTTGTTTCAGCTTCCGCTAATGCTGACATACATGGTGAAACAAATAATGGAGCTTGAGACCAGCATTGTGGCTATGGAGAGGATGAAGGAGTACTCACAAATAGAACAGGAGGTCGGTGTTTGTATCGGTGAATGAGTGTGTACTTGTGTATTTATGTGTACATATGTGTTTATGTCTGTAAAAATGTGAATTTTTGGGAATGTATGGATTCTTTTCTTTCTCAAGTCAGTTACCTTGACATGGTAAGGGAGCTTGCATAACTCAATGGTCCCAGGAGCTAAGCCAGCAGAAATGAAAGCTTCCAGAAGGGTCACCCAAGCTGGATAGGTCATGGGGGAGGACATAGACTAAACACTTGCAACTCACCTAGAGTATAATAGGTTAGGTTAGGGCTGACACCCAAATCTTTAAGAACAAAGCCAGTTATAAAAATTTTGACAACAGAGCAAAAACAATAAATCGGCCTTCGGATATGGAAAGAATGGTGCAATGGAGTGAAAGCTACATGTGACTTAACACAATAATATGCGCTTGACCTGGTCTCAGAAGATCTTTCTTTAACTCACGTCCTTCTTTAAACACCGTTGTCCAGCTCTTCACTGTTGTCTTCTACACACTTTTGTCACCATACACTGCCTGCATTCTGCAATGAATGTCAACTGGTCGACATCCTTCAGCTGTTAGAAACCAAATCACCGCTCGCTGATTAACTCTGGACAGATTCTGTATCACACCTGTCATGTTTTCAACGGTCTGCTGAGGAAACTATGAGTCGGAGGATAATGAAATTTTACAAACTTGGCGATTGGTATGTGCTGTTTACACCAGAAGTGATGTCATCATGGGCATCGTGCGCATGTTCACTTGTTGCAGTCTGATCTGGTTTCATTTATGCCCAGTTCTCAATCTGAAGATGACTTGCTCTTCTCTAGTTAACCCTTTGAACCTGTGATCCCGATGAACCGGTGTGTGTGTGTGTACATAACCCGCGCCCCGAGTAACCAGTTTGGTGGTAGAGCACACGTATCTTCTAAGAACGGGCATAGTATGTATAGACACGGCAGAATTTGCACACGTCTTCCAGAATGTTACTTCAAAATGGTGGTGCCCATGAACTGATCACATTGCGACACATTTTTACAATATTTTCACGATGAAAAGACATGCAGAAAAACCAGTAAATGACCGTTCTAAAAGACTAACAATGGAACAAGCTGTCGAGATTGTTCTCAATGATTCGGAGGACGATGAATTCGATTTAGACGGCAACTATTTTGAAACTGAAATAGAAGTTGAATCAGATGATCATGTGAGTGATAGACTGATACCATGTGTTCGTTAGACTCTGATGAAGCTACATCTTACGTCGTTCCTGATTTTTCTGGCGATTTACAGGGTCGTGGAAGGGGGCGTCTCCCAGGTAGTGTCCCTAGTAAATTTGATGCAGGTTGGTCTCCAATAAATATATTCAGACCTGTGTCTGCAGTAGACACAACATTTATGGAGCAGATAGGCCCCAAGAACATTCCAGAATCTATCAATGCAGAAAGTAAAGCCAGTGAATTTTTTGAACTTTTCCTGGATAATGATTTCTGGCACAATTTGTGTGAGCAGACAACTCGATGCGCTGAGCAGGTGAGGTGCAAGAAACCAACCAGCTACTATGCCAAAATTTAAAGTGTAGTAGTGCCAGAGATGAAAGCATTCTTTGGACAGCGTCTTCAAATGGAACACAGTGTAAGTAAACCACGTTACGAGGAGTACTGGTCTAGCTAGTCTGCTAACTTCGTGTCTCATACTCCTGGTTTCCGCACTGTGATGAACTGTGATCTCTTCCTTGCTCTCTGGATTTTTCTTCATCTTGTTGATGAGGAGGAGCCTGCTCTGGATAAAGCAGATTAACTTTGAGGCCTATGTTGGATGTGTTGCTACCAAAATTTCTGCACTATTATTCGCCTTCACAGGACGTGAGCTTAGATGAAGGTATGGTCCCCTCAAAGAGCAGACTTGCCTTCAAACAGTATATCAAGTCAAAGTTCATAAAGTGGTGAATAAAGGCTTACATGGCTTGTGAAGCAAGCTCTGGCTATATTCTGAATCTGGAAATCTACACTGGAAAAGCAGATAATATTATTCCAGAACTTGGTGTTGTTGGTAGCGTTGTTATCAGAATTTTAACTTCGGGGAATTTGGTCAACAGAAACCATATTGTTGTTATGGACAGATTCTACAACAGTGTAACTCTTTGACAAGTTGTACACTGATTATGGTACACTTGTTGTAGGTACAGCAATAACAAATATGACATTTTATCCTAAAGTACTGGCAGGAAAGAAGAAAATGGGCAGGGGTCATTCAGAATTTATCTGCTATAACAACATTGTATGCCTTGTCTGGATGGACCAAAGACCTATAAATTTTATATCCAACTACCACAACCCAACAGAAATTGGAACTGTTAGAAGGAGAAGAAAGCATGGAACAGCTGTAGATGTTCCAGCTCCTCAGCTTTGTATTGACTATTATGCTTTCATGAAGGGGCACATTTGTGAACGACCAAATTTGTCGTCTCAACAAGACACAACGGCATTATTGCTGCCCTAGGCGGCTAATTGTGAAATTCTTTATGTGGGCATGTAATAATGCCTACATACTTATGGATCAATATAGTCCCCACAATACAACAGGAAGACGCTACAGTACATTTGGGATGTTCATGAACGAAGTTTGTTTTTCCCTCATTGGGGATTATAGAACAGCTACTGCAAAACTTCACAACCGTGTCGAGGCACAACAGAGACTGCAAAATGTTGGTTCCCATCATCCACAAATGTCTCCAAAAGCTACAGGAAATAAAGTTTGTGTAGTATGCTCATTTAAATTTAACAAGCATGTCAAGGACTTCCCAAACATGGCCTACAAAGACAGACCATTCAAACAAGTCAAGACAAAATTTTGGTGTAAACATTGTGAAACTTATCTGTGCCTAAAGGATGGGTCTACATGCTGGGAGGACTGGCATAATAAGCAGGAATATTGGAGATGATCAGGTCAGTCTATTTGAGATCAAATAATTGAAACATATCACTTAGTTTTGTGATTGTAACTAGTTTTGTTCAGGTGTCCATTTTTTGCATTTTTTCTCCAGGAGCCTATGGGAATGGGGTTTTACAGGCCAGGTGACCAGGGTTCAAAGGGTTAAATTAAAGTAGCTGTCTTCTTTTCAAAAGTCATGGTGTTGATCAGCCCATTTTTCCCTGATGTTGGCTGTAATGGTCTTGGCCTCATTATATGTGATACTCAGGTCTGTTTGTGGGGATGCCCCTTCTCCACACTTTGCTAGTTTGTCTGCAGCTTCTTTGCCTTCAATATTGCAGTGGGATGGGATCCACTGTATGACCAATCTTGGGTGTTCTGCTCAAAGCTGTGTCAGGGAGAACATACATTGCTCAAGATTTTCATCTTTGTGTTGTTTTAGTGCTGTTAATACTGATGCGGCATCAGTCAGGAATATTACATTTTCTAGGTGGATATCTTTATCCTGGATTACAAGCTCAGCTGCGCCTTCAGTGCCTCTGCTTCTGCGAGGAAGTTATAGCAGTATGTTTTTGTTGTTAATACTCAAATATTTTCTTCTCTGTTCCTTAGTCTGTAATAAACCCCTCCGTCTCCATTAGACGGGACTTTGTTAGATGAGCCATCTGTATATGCGTGTATCCATGTTTCTGGTGGGTATACTCTCCTAAGATATTCTTCTGTGATAAATTTCCTTTTTAAGTCTGTCTGAGTTTCCTTCTTCTCTATTCCCTCTTTTGTTTCTATCATCTCATGGGGATTTGGCTTTATGTCCTTGGTGGAATTTGGAATGTTTGTTTTAGATCTCTAACCACTGCCTGGCTTATGAGCTGCAATCTATGCTTTTATGTATGGGTTATGCTTGTTTATGTTTGTATGTCTCTGTGTACACATTTGTGAATAAGTGTGTGCCTGTTTTTGTGTGTGTTTTTTCTTGTATGTGATTGTATATTTGTACAGACATGTGTCTCTTGTGTATTTATATGATTGTGTGTTTTGGTAAGTGTGTATAGTTTTACCATGAATTTGTGTATGTGTGACTACGAGTGCTTGCTTAAGATATGCCTGCTGCTTTCAAACTCGTTGTTCTCATTAAATACAGTATGTATGCCACCACGAAAACTGACTAAATAATTTATATTCATAAACATGTTTAATGGCACTGAAGAACCCTGAATAGACATGGCATACTGCATACATTATTAAATTTTGTTCACAGGCTGCGTTAATTAAATGCGACAAACAGCTTTCCTCTTCATGGCCTAACAAAGGGGACATTACTTTCACAGAGTACCAGACTCGCTACGGAAAAGGACCCGCGCTTGTTCTAAAGGGAATTAACTGCTGTATTAATGGCGGAGAGAAGGTATGTTTCTGCTTTACAACAATATTGGTATGAAACTCAAATAACTCTAGATAGTCAGTATAATTGGCCCAATGGCTGCATGAAGTGACTCAAACAATATATATATATATACACACACACAGGGTTTGACAAAAGCACTCGTCGGGGACAAGTAAACATTTTTGCTAGAAAAGTAAACAAATCTGTTAATTATGTTTTTAATCGAAACTACATTATGACTCTCGCACAATTATTAATTATATTATGGTTCTAATAGATTGTACATAGCTAGTTTATAATGGTGAATCTAAATGGACCTGCACTGCCACAATTTAAACTTACCAAAGCCATAGATAAATCGTACTGCAGTGCTAAAACTATCAATAATGTTTAAGGACAGACACGCCATGCCTCTGACAGTAGTGCATTTTCTCTTAAGAAGAAATAGACCAATACTGTGTAAGTAATACATATATTTTGGTTTGGTACGCATTGTTTTATTATGTAAAAATAAAGATGAATTAGTGCTTAGTCTAAATATGTTAACATAAATTGCAAGACTGTAGTCCGCCCATGCTGACTGGTAAGCCACCTTAAAATGTGTCAAGCCCTGTATATGTGTGTGTATATATATATATATATACACACACACACACACATATACACAAACACATACATTTCTTGTAAATATTTATACAGATTGGTGTCATTGGCCGCACAGGAGCTGGAAAGTCATCCTTGTCTTTGAGCCTATTTAGAATCATCGAGGCTGTTAGTGGCACCATAACAATTGATGGCGTGAACATAGCAGACATCGGGCTCCATAACCTCAGAAGCAAGTTAACAGTTTTGCCTCAGGTATTTAACTATGACTCCATCATCTGCATTACTGCCTCACTGGTAGATTATCTTTTGGTTATGTTATATTATGTTATAAAAAGTAAAAGTAAAGGTTGGTCTCATTGCAACAATTGCTGTCGGGGATGAAGATAACTGTTTGTGAACTAAGCCGCAGACAATGTGAGGTGGGATGTCCAGTTCCTTTCCTTCCTGTTTATACCTTTCCCAACTCATTTACAGCTGTCGACAAATTTGACGGGAGCAGCGATCGTACCAGGAACGAACCACGCCCTGATTTTTTTCTGTCTGTCTGTGATTTTGAACCCTGGCACAGTATAATCCCAGTCTTACAGTCTTAGCAAGCCCGCTCACTATTGACTAGGTTACACGCTCTACACTGAACCAATATAACTATACTCCAGGCAGAATTGATGGTTCCTGTAGCTTGCTGGTCTGGTTGTAAAGACTATTTTGATCTATCCTTTCAGGCAAACTCCTGCAGCTTGTGGGGTGCCAAAATCATCATCCAACAGGATATTTTATATCTTTCCTTCAGGTGTTGTTTATGGAGTCTCTGTTGTTTTTTATTTGCAGTAATATGAACCTTTTTGTAGTTGTAACTTTTGTAAATAATTTTTTTGGGTGAAATTAATTGTATTCAGTTTGTCATTATCAGAGAAGTGATGCTTGTTAGTTAGATTGACAAACTAGTGTGCAATAAAGAGGAGACATTCTCAAAATTATTATATCTACACATTCTATTTCCTAGGACCCATTTATATTTTCTGGTAGTCTGCGAATGAATATCGACCCATTTGAACAGTACACAGATGAACAATTGTGGGCTGCGCTAGAGAGATCACATCTTAAGAAGTTTGTATCCGCACAGACAAGCAGTTTGAACTTCGTATGTGAACATGATGGTAGCAATCTCAGGTTTGTTCCTAGTACACATCTAGTTTTTTACTTTACAGGCGTTGCTATTAAGTTCTGGCAAATCTAGCAGCAATGAGTGTACTTAATTATTGTTAACTGGTTGCATACTATAAGCCGCTCCCAGCGCCAGAACACTTATTCACAGGCGACCATAAGCCGCTGTGAGCGCCAATGGTTGTTTCATAGTAAAACAAGTTATAAATTCATAGTTTTCCTTTCTGTTTCGGTACGAGATTTTAATTTACCGAAGTGAAGTTTATTTCTTGAACCACATGTAGAGCAAATCAGATGTTAAAAATTTTATTCTTGTCATAATTATCATATTTTCAAGCTAGTTACCGAACCAAAGGATGAGAAAGAACCTGAACCAACATTGGAAGAAGTACGCTCTGCAATTAAAAGCCTGAAAAAGGGAAAGTCCCCAGGATGCGATGATATCCCAGCAGAGCTAATACAAGCAGGAGGAGAGGCATGTGCTCGAGTCTACCACAAGCTGTGTAAACAGATATGGCACAGTGCAGAGTGGCCAGAAGCATGGAAGAAATCAATTTATATTCCCCTCCCCAAAAAAGGCAACCTGAAGCTGTGCACGAACTACCAAACTATCGCACTGATCAGCCATGCTAGCAAGATACTCCTGCGAATCCTATTAAGAAGGATAGAGAAAAGGTTTGAATCTGAAATTCACGTAGTCCAGGCAGGTTTTAGGAAAGACAGAGGGACCCGGGACCACATATTCAATTTAAGGAATATCTATCAAAAATGTAGAGAGTTTATTGTAGACCTGTACACATGTTTCATTGATTACACTAAGGCCTTCGACACGGTAAAACATCAAAATCTGTTGGAGAATCATGAAGGAAATGGGGGTTTCCTTTGCATATAGTCCATCTCATTGAAACATTATACCAAGATCAACAAGCCGCTGTCCGAGTATCTGGGCAAACATCAGATTGGTTTGCAGTACAAAAGGGAGTCCGACAGGGATGTATACTCTCACCTTATCTGTACAACATATATGCGGAATGTATAATGAGAAATGTGCGAAAAGATGAGAACATTGAAAGTTTCGACCCATTTACGATTGGGGGGTATGAGATTCCAGAGTTACGATATGCAGATGACACAGTGATACTATCAAGAAGTGCGGAAGGGCTAGAGCAGCTACTTTCAGCCGTTAATGGACATAGTAAAGATCAAAATCTGTTCATAAACAAAACAAAGATAATGACCACCGATAAAACACAATGTCAGCATACATTTACAGTGGGTGGTGAGGAAATAGATCAGGTTACACATTTTGAATATCTGAGCTCCAGAATCGACAAAAATGGTGACTGCTCGAAAGAAATCAGAAGAAGACTAGCTATGGCAATGCAGAGACTGAACAGCCTGAAGAAATTATGGCAGGGCACCAACAAAACGATAAAAGTAAAAGTCTTGAGAGCCTGTGTTTTTCCTGTGGCAGCTTATGGCTGTGAAGCATGGATGATTACCAAAACTTCTAGACAAAGAATCGAATCCTTCGAGTCAAAATGTTACAGAAAGATCCTCAGAATACCCTGGACAGAGAAAAGAACAAATGTAGACATTCGGCAAGAGTTGAGCATAGAGGAGAACTGGTTTATCAATTCCATTTTGGCTAGAAAATGCAAATACTTTGGTCACATCAAGAGACACAACGGTCTTGAGAGAACGGTGATGGAAGGTATGGTGCCAGGCAAAAGAGGAAGGGGTAGACCAAGAAGACGATGGCACCATGATATCCAGGAGTGCCTGAGTATGACAGTGGCGGAAGCTGGAGTTTTGGCAAGGGAACGAGTTTCTTTCAGACAAACTGTGATGGGAGCGACGTTCTACAAAGGACATGCTACATGAGAGTTACCGAACTGTAAAAAATTGTTTACCATGGCAACAAGCGATAAGGTCACCAAAAGCACTTGTACGGCTCGTCTAACTATTGAACAGGCTAGAAACTTGTTTCAACAGATAAATAATACATCTAGTGAAGACGAGGTAAATGAAACAGATGTCGACAATAATGATTCAATTGATTTTGATGAATGCGAAAAAAATAGTACTGACAGCGCAAGTAGTGATAGCGAAGATGATGCACGTCCTGGACCGTCAAAAGTCCCTAAAAAGGCTAAAACGGCTGCTAGATTTACAAATAGTTAGTAAAAAATGGAGCTCAAGAAAGAGAACAGTGGCACCAAGTAACTGAAGGTGAAACAACAGACAGTATTCCCTTTGTTCCAACTCGTGAACCAGGTATGCATGCAAAACTAGATGAATCTTCCTCTGAACTAGATTGTTGGTTTGCCTTGATAACACCAGATGTGCTAGATTCATTGGTATCAATGATCAATGAATATGCAGAATTGAAGAAATCCAAACAAGTTTCTTTACAAAAGTCTACACTTGCAAGTTGGAAGCCTATCACTGAATATAAGCTGTTAAAATTTTTGGCCGTGATTATCGCAATAGGTTTAGGTAAAAAAGCATCGGTGAAGGATTATTGGGCACACAAACCGCACAACTACAACCCATGGTACAGTCAGATGTTTCCCAGATAGCTATTTAAAATCATTTACCACACCATGATGCATGTTGGAGATGCTGAATCTGTAGGGAAGGACAAAATAGATCCATTCTTGAATTCACTAATAGCAAAGTTCCAGGATGCATTTTATCCATTTCAGGATCTGGCCATTGATGAAATGGTAATAGGCTATAACGGACGCTGGAAGCACAAGTAGTAAAATGCCTCCAAGCCAAGCAAGTATCACATCAAGACTTTTGGCTTGTGTGATTCTACTACTGGGTATGTCTACTCTGTATTGACATACTTCGGGGAAAAACACATCATATCTCCAATGACCGTACAAGTCAGGCCGTGAAGGTGTTTGATTACCTGCTGCAAGGAATTGGAAAAGGCCACCATGTATTTGCGAATAGGTACTACACTGTAGACACCGTGATTACATATCTGTTGAGTAGGGGTATTGATTATACTATCACACTCAACATCAACAGGAAAAATTTTCCGCTTCAGTTGAAGACCATTTCTCTACAGCTAGGTGGTACAGAAATAATAATGGGTCCCAGATATGTGTTGCTTGGCGAGATAAGAAAGCCAAAAAGCCATGTATTGTTGTCGCCACCAAGACTACAGTTCAGATGGAGCAGGTTACAACTAGAAGAAGCAACACAGTTGAAAAACCCAAAGTAGTGCAGCGATACAACATGTGTATGAATGTATGTGAACATAGCGACCAGATGGTATCATACTATGGCAGCTTTCAAATAAAAACAAGAAAATGGTGGAATTAAATATTTTATTGGATCATTGAGGTTTCACAGGTAAATGCTCATATATTGTACACGCTCTGTCATGCTGATGAGAAGCCTATGCCCTTGAAAGTCTTCAAAGAAAATTTGATCCATCAGCTTACTGAGAAGGCTTTATCCATCATCCTGCAAGAGGTAGTAACCACAAACAGCAATAAAGTTGAGAGAAAATTCAAAGATGGAAACAAAATTAAAAGATATGAGGGTACCATGCATCTTGTGGATCACTCAGACAAAGACAGGAACTGCATTGTATGCTCAACTCCTGCAAAGAGAGCCCGCACAAATTTTTATTGCACTGGTTGCCCAGAAAAGCCACATCTCCATCTGAAGAACTGTTTTAGAGTGTACCATACACATGATCCTGCAGATGGTGCTCACTAAAGACATTGATGTACTGTCAATAAATTGGAGATATATATTTTTTTGTCAACGTTAATTTCTCCAAAAATAAATATTTTTTTTCAAATGTTTATTTTTCAAAAAACATTTTCTGATCTGGCCTACATATGGTTACATTAGCTATAAGAAGTGTAAATATTATCCAATTTCTGAATTCTTGGATTTGTTTTCTTATTGTTGGATATACTTTATGATAACGACCAAGTAAAAGACATTAAATGTTTTGGACATTCAAAAATTTAAGGTGAGTTGGCACTTTTATAATTTTGTAATGCTTTTCTGTTGTAAATAATAATTTACCATTTACAAATTTCCTACTAAAAAATAACACACAATTGTTTTAGATCTATCTTAGAGAACATTCATTTGCCTACAAAATGGTATATCATTCATAAAAATATGTAAATAATTAAGAAAACTGCAGCTAAATTTGTACATACACCTGCAAATTGGAAAATGGGACCTAAATTTAATTCTACCACAGCCTGTTTTTCAATTCAGTAGCTAATCAGTCAATAACCGTTTTAACAAATTTCATGTAATGGACTTGTGTGATCTTAAAATAACATAACTTTCTATCATTATTTCTACATCTTGTTTAGAGACAGAGCTAACATATTGTGCAGTAAATTTGATATCTGTTTCATAACATATAATATACTATACGTCATATAGTATCATAATTTGGTTGATTTTCTAAACTTTGTAAGTTCATATAAGTGTACAATATTAGTTTTATTAGCTTTTTAATATTAAATTACCTGCAAAATAAACACTGTATACAAAATACCTGAATAAGATTAAGGAGATAATAACAACGATATTAAACAAATGTTAACAGCAGCTGCATGTAATGGACATATACATTTTTTAAACATTTAAACCAAATTCGTTTTTCTTGTTGACAGCAACTATGTACACCTAGCTAGCCTGTTTGCAAACTCATGAAACTTTAACTCATTCATTCCCAAAAATTTTTTACCTTTGACTAAAAAAAATTTCTTTTGTAAAACTCAAACTAAACATCACATAGTTGTGATCTATTTATCTTCAATAAAGGTTCCTCTGAAATAGCACATGTTACAAGGTGTGTTCAAATTAAACTGGACCTAACTGTACCAAGTTAACATACGTATGATGCGCATGATGACATCACTTCTGATGTCAACAGCACATACCAACCGTCAAGTTTACAAAATGTCATTATCCTCAGACTCAGTTTCATCAGCAGACCGTTGAAAACTTGGCGGGTATGATACGGAATCCGTCCAGAGTTGATCAGTGAGTGGTGATTCGGTTTCTAACAGCTGAAGGATGTTGACCAGTTGATATTCATCGCAGAATGCAGGCAGTGTATGGTAACAAAAGTGTGTCAAAGACAACAGTGAAGAACTGGACAACAATGTTTAAAGAAGGACGTAAGTTAACGAAAGATCTACCGAGACCACGTCAGGCGCATATTGTTGTGTTCGAAGATGCTATCGCCAAAATTGATGCAGCAATTTTGGTGGACTGTCACCAGAGCTTACGTTCGCCACACTTTTGTCACCATATGCTGCCTGCATTTTGCGATGAATGTCAACTGGTCAACATCCTTCAGCTGTTAGAAACCGAATCACCCCTCGCTGATCAACTCTGGACAGATTCTGTATCACAACCGCCATGTTTTCAATGGTCTGCTGAGGAATAAGTCGGAGGATAATGAAACTTTGCAAACTTGACGGTTGGTATCTGCTGTTTACATCAGAAGTGAATTCATCATGCACATCGTACGTATGTTCGCTTGGTGTAGTTAGGTCCGGATTCATTTTAACACGCCTCGTATATACCAAACTGTTCATATAATTTCCAAAGGAGGTGAACATTTCCTCTCGTCAACACATTATTCAACTCTAAAGCAGTACATGAATAGCGTAAAGACTTTCTATTGAAGGTAATCCACAAGGGAAAATGTACTGAAAGTTACACCTAATTTCGTGCGGTTGTTTTCACAGTATTCATATTTTACTTAAGGCACGTAAAGTTTAAAAGGTGCTCAAAAATGAAAACCTCAATCAACACCAGCGTGATTGTTTACAATTTACACACACCCAGAAGGAATTATCCTGTTGTATTAGAAATGTATACACACATATTTATATTATACATACTAGCATAACAGCAGGATCTTGAACCTTGACTTAATTCTTGAACTATTACTACGATTGCTTGAGAAAAAAAGAGGGCACCGCCCCCTCGTCAATAGATATAGTTTCACTTTCATTGCTCGACTTGGAACTAAAACTAGATAAAGAAATTGGAATATCGTTATCAAAATGATTGATAATTTCATCATAACTACTGTTATCAATAATATAATATATCTGTTACTAAGCTTGTGCTGTAGAAACTCTATTTGGTCTGGCTGAAGGAGCATGGGCTAGATTCATGGCTGTCCCCCAACAAAATAAAATGTTTTCTTATCCAAGTACGAAAATATATACATTTCCAATTAATCCCACATTAACTCTTCTGGAAATGAAAAGTAGAAAATCTGGACTTCTGTCAAGACCCAGAATAAAACATTTAGAAGAACTAGGGATGGGAAAATGTGTGATTTTTGTGAAACACAGTCGCAAAAACCAATAAATCGTCCCCGTGGTTTTCAATTTTTTTTTAAACAGTTCGACGATGCATCTGCTCATGTGGGCAAATGAGTTATTTAAACATTTTGTAACAGTGAGAACATCTGGGTGAACAATTCTAAGCTATCCTTTTTTTGCCCAAAATGGAACATAGTTTTGACCAAAAATAAAAGAGTTTGTGCAGAGTTTGGCAAGTGATCCATAACTGAAGAAGAAACATAAAGAGCTAAAATCAGTTCGTTGTCTTTCTCGTGTGGAGGATTTGCTGTTTATCTGTGACATTACTGTGCAAAAAGATATACCGACATACCACTCCTGCACTATTTGATACAGATATGTTTGTAGATTCACCGATATTACAAGAACACACAGTGAGAAAATAGTTTCAGAAGTAAAAACAAGAAAGGCAATATCCAACCTATTTGGAGTGATGACATTTCAATTTGTAGTACAGCTGATTGTATTGTGTGTATTCATTTTTTGTTGTTGAGAGAAATGTTTAGGAGTTGCAAATAAATACTGCAACAGTACTAACTCCTGGGTACGAGCTTGTTATTAATAACATTAATTATGAACCAGTTTTAATAGGTACAGGTGAGAGTGGTGAATGCTTGGAATGCACTGCACAGGAAGTAGTGGAGGCAGAGACAATTAAGGCATTCCAGAATAGATTAGATGTGCATAGCTTATAGAGCAAGGAAATGTAAATTAAACTGGTTGTAAACAGACTCTACAGAGTTTTCTAACCCAGTATAAGATGTTAAGTTAAGTTTTGTGACCAATCATTCTATGATAAATGTCCCATATGTTCAATATTGCAGTGTTGGACAACGTCAATTGATTTGCCTAGCTAGAGCCCTCTTAAGACGCACCAAGATACTCATACTGGATGAGGCTACAGCAACTGTTGACATGGAAACAGATGCTTTCATTCAGAAAACAATTAAAGAGGAGTTTAGTGACTGTACAATTATTGCCATCGCTCATCGACTCAACACCATCATGGACTACGACAGGTAAGAATTTCTCATTGATTCACTGTAGCTAAGACATTTTTGTAGTTGTCATATTTTCAGTGCACAGCATGCATTGATTAAAATTAAATCATCATGCCTTGCCTTAGTAAGTCCATTTCTTACCATGTATTATTGTGGATATTATTATTTTCAGGATAGGTAGGTCCCTTGCCCAACTCTCCTTAATCATCTACCTGCCTGGCAGATTACTGTGTTACTTTTCCTTGCTCCAATTTCTGACCCCAATAATGAAAAGGTAGACATGTTTTCAATGCATACAGCCTTAGGGAATAGTGAAATAAGACAAAACCACAAATTTTAAAAAAGCTGTACGGAGATAATGAAGAGCTCCAAGCATCAATCAAGTTTGTCACAAGAACATGTCTGATGGTTTAAAAATCAATGATCAAATACTAGAAGACAAACACAATACCATTCACACAGACCAGATTCCTCTTGATTGGAAAGTAGCAATATGGGTTTGAAAGAACACTAGAAACAATAGCCAATAAATGACTCAGGTACAAGAGAGTCAATAACTAATTGTTATGGTGATCTGGAGAAAACCTTTCATCAAATTATTTTAACACCTTCTAGTCCGGGCCAATTTAGACGATTTGTGTCTTTTAGTCCAAAAATGTTGAATTTCTGTGCATCAAAGTTTTATTCAAAATAAAATTCATTATTATTGATTAAATTGAGCTAAAATCATTATCTAAACATCATGAGACACATAATTAAATTATCTACCACATGAAGAATTTATATTAAAGATTAAATATTAGAACAAACCATTAAATGACATTAATGCAGAGGTGGAAATTGGGGAGAAACATTTTTTTTCGTGCTTAAACTGTCGCGTGTTATGTCGATATATCCATCAATTCCTTTATACCTATCTTTTTTATTATTTTTCCAAGTCAAAGTCCGAATCAGGTGTGTGTTGAATATCCATGAGAAAACCATGATCATTTTTACTTTGGTTGCAATAAATAGGTAGACTTTCAAATCTCATATCACTATTTGAAATTGATCTACTGAAAATTACCTTACAGTTAAACGTCAATTACGTATGCGTGGACACAACCATAATGTAGAGCCGGAAAAAAAAAATGTATTCTGCAAACTAAATCACAAAACACAAACGCGTATTTCAGTTGTCCATTTTGGTCGAGATGGGCAGTGATGTTTAGGTTGTAGGGGCCAGTGCCAGGTAATACAAGATGCAAAGGGTAAAACAAGTATATTCTTCAGTGCTCAGCTATGGAGGCCAGCAATATCTTGCAGCACTTGGTCCACCTATCCACTAGCCCTCTAGAAAAAAGATTTTGGTATGACCTTTAACCAATTTTGCACTGCCTTATTTACCTCATTGTCATCTGCAAACCTATGTGCCTGTAAATATTCTTTTAATGGTCTAAACAAGTGAAGGTCAGGACTGTATGCTGAATGTTTCAAGATCTCTAATTTCAGAGCATGAACTTTATCGACTGTATGCAGAGCCGTATGTGGGTGGGCATTCTCATACAGCAGCAATACTCCTTTTGAGAGAAGTTCCCAGTATTTTGATCGCATCACAGGCTTCAACTTGTTCACTAGCATGTCACTGTATTGATCACATGTCAGTTTCATTCCCTTCTTGGAAATACACCAAAAAGGGGCCATCAAGACTTTTCCAGCAGAAACCTGTGTCTTTAATTTTTTCTTAGCCAGAGACAACGGGTGCTTTCACTACATTGACTGTCTCTTACTCTGGTTCGTAATGGTACACCCAGGACTTGTTCTCTGTGATAGTTTGATGTAGCAAAACATCTTCTTCATGAGCATGACGGTTCAGATGCTCCTGATAAATCATCTGACATGCACGCTTATGATCATTGGCAGCTGCCTTGCGCAGTGCTGTGGCTCATGTTGTAATCTACATCTTTTTCATCAATAGTAACTTGCCTGTTGCCACGGACTAGCTGGTCGATCTGCTGTTTCTCTGTTTCACTTGCCATGCTTGCTGTTCTGCCACTCCAGTTAATCAATGACGTTTTGTCTTTTGTTTTGAAATCTTTCTACCTATCCATACACTCTCCCCTGAATCAAACAACTGCCTGCATACTGAGCTTTCATTATTCTGTAGACTTCAGAAGGTTTCACATCCCTTGACCACAAAAAACCAATAATGCCTCAATATTCTTCCACGGTACAAGTCTATGTTGTACGCTATTGCACATGTCCTGAAATAGTATTTTCCATTGCATATACTTCTCCTTGCATTTCATAATAAATTTCCTGTTACTGAATGACTGTCCCTTGTATATTGTCCCTTGTTCACTCCAGCCAGAATATCTGGCCACCACTCACTACTGATTGTGTCCTTTCGAAAGCCTGTGCCAAAGCACTCTGCATGCTTTTGCAATGGTGGTTTTTGTAGCCATTTGTTTTACCTGTTGAGGTTCCAAGTTCTATGCACAAGTTAGTCTATTAGTTGTCGAATCATCTTCATCGCACTTGGGACAAGTCCATACGCGCTTAGATCTCATCCTTAGTATCTCTGCCAGCTAGTGATGACTGACCGTTCCTGTGCTGGTTAACCAGACTTCTTTGGATCCCCGTGTGGTGTTAATTTCTCACTGTCCCTCATTTCATATCTAATTCAACCAGTCGCGCTAAGGACGTAGAGTCTGGATCAACTCCCAAATCTTCCTTTCGGCCAATTCCCTAACGACATTTAGGATATCGGCTTGACCTATTGATCTCCCCCCCCCCCCCCCCCCCCCTTCCCCATTAGCTGTACTTGCCAACCTATCCGCTCTCTTGTTACCTTCAACACCTGCATGTTCAGGAACAAGTATGAAGGTGACTCTGTAAACTTGACTGCCCTACGAACTCCAACCACTGGCACTGCGAACAACCTGATTTCACCTTCCTGAGCATCATCATTGAATCACTGAATATGCACACATGTGTGGCACTCATTGATTCCATCCAGACCATCGCCCGTCGTAACAGCCATGATCTCCATGGTCAGACTGACATCACAGGTTTTTCTTTTCACTTGCCCATGCACAAGGGCCTTTAGTTACCTTTTGTGCAATGCTACCTTTCACACAATGCATGGAGAAGCGGTGGCCATATTCCTCCCCAGTCAATAAGGGACCTCAGGATCCACTGTGAGATATATGTGTACTCTAGCAGTGATGGAGTCTGTAGCACTTTGTTTTACATGATGAGGTTGCAAGTCCCTTTCACAACCATCTTTAGTGGCTCTGTTTTTTTCTTCTCAAAAAGAGAAACTCATGCATGATGGAAATTATGTACAGTTAAGACTCAGAAGGATTTGAAACGTGACCAGGAAAAAAATCACACCATCAACAAATAGGATTTGCTATATGTTCTTCTTCGTTCGTTCTCAATCTCCCACTACCAAGCCCTGCTTAAGTAGCAGAATGTAGTCCAGAGAACGGAATGCGTTGTGTTGTAGTTTACAGCTTGGCTGCGATATTTGCACCTTTCGGTCCAACACATCTGACTTCAGCAAGCATTTTTTGAGTACCGGGTTAGCATTCTCTCTTCGGTCCCTTCTCCTTAGTCAGTCTGTCCTGCTGCAGCCTGTTATCCACGATCACCACGTGGAGGTGTAGAAGGGTCTTGAGAGCTATGGTTCGCTGGCCCTGACGCTACAGCTCATGTGCTGCTGAGCATCTTGATCCCCGCTATATGTTTAAAATATAAAAATCCTTAAACTGTTACAAGAAACACAGTGTTATGTCCCCAGAGGGGAAGAGGAGACTAATGTCTGCAGACTCTGCAGAGTCTTCTAAACCAGTATAAAGACGTTAAGTTAAGTTAAGTCTGGACTGATCAGACTATGTTAGTCAGGATGAGGTGAAACCACACTAATCAAACCTACACAGTCGTGGAATGAACTGACCAAAGACCTAGGTCTACACTGGTAGCACTGCAAAAGATCAGAATATTGCTGGCTTCCTTGCATATGGCATACTTGCCAGACTGATAATATGTAATGTGATGTGATGTGATGTGCTGCTTCACTTTTATGAGGATTTCCATTTCTTGCAGGTTACTATTTCAGTGTCATTTGGAATGAAAATTTTTGTCTTTATTTATTCTGAATTCATATCCTAGTTCATTGTTGTTTTGGTCAGTGATGTTATTAACACTTTCAGTACCAAACAAAAAAGTAGGATTGACCCAAGCTGGCCCTGAGTGCGTGTTAATAGTTAGCCTTTGTAAATTAATGCTTGTGATGCTCATGTATATAAAGACATTTGTTGTTACATATGCAAATAAAGGTCAGTGGCTGTAGATTCCTTGTATGCATAATGTAAACATGATTTCATTAAAAAATGTATGGTTATGCCAGATAAAAGGGAGGCACAAAGAAGGATGTGATGAAATTTTGCCAAACAAAATTACACTTTTTTTGTTCTGAAACTGCTTCCAATGTCAATATTCTTGTAAAAACTGCAAAAATGTCACAAACAACTATATTATGATAACATATAATTAATTTGTTGCTATAAAATCAATGGAAAATTTAAAAAATTTTCACAGAATACAAAAGTAGGTCATAAGGCTATTAAAAAAAACATGACATTTACACATCAAGACAGAATGAACATATATTTGTGATGTTTGTGTGCAAAAATTACTATCTTGTTATAAATGAAGATGAGGACAAATGGGTGTAGATTGCTGCTGTTTATAATGTATAAATGTTATCAATAAAAAAAAATGTTTTAGGTATGCCACATAACTTGATTATGTATAAATGATTTAAGTGAAAAATTAATTGTTTGCCATATAAAATTGATTATGTATACATGTATGGTTATGTATTATAAAATTGATACTCAAAGAAAAAGATGATGAGACAGTAGTACAAAGTGTCTTACTATGTTGTTGAGCTGCTAAATCCATATCCAGAAACAATATCACAAAAAATATACAACAATTATTCAAGCAAAAGCTGCACAAAATAATAATCTGAAGTCCACAAGTACATCAATTGTCAATACTACATGCTATTTCATTGAAACTGATCAGATCAAGCTAGCTGTTTTGCTTATGAAAAGCCAGAAAGCAATTTTTAGGGCAAAGGTGAGGTCTGCCTGTGCAGCCTGTACACACATAGCTAGATCTTCTACGCCCTTTACCACAGCTTTGGCTGCAGTGAGCGCAATTTCTGTCCTTCCCAACAAATTCCACAAGATGTCTAGTGCCAACTGATCTTTCCACTTCTGTTCTTTTCACGAAATGTTTGAAATTGTTTGACGGACAATTTATCAGGTGTCAGCTTTGCAGCTGTAATGACTGGGGGGGGGGGGACATGGTTGACATTTAGAGTTCCTGTATAATTGTAATTAAATTATGGGAAAGTAGAAAGTAGATAATTAATTACAGCCTCTGAAGAATAAAATCTGTCTGCAAAAATATGATGTCCAGGTCTCAACGGCTTCAAAAGAGTGCTGAAAACTTTCACAGCATGTGCAGAGCTGGGATCAACATCCAGATTATACACAGTATTCTTACCAAAAGACATTTTTTAATTGAATACATAACCCGTAGCGGAATCACAAAGTCCAAATGTCTTGATGTGGTACTTGTGTGGCTTACTGGCATTGTACTGCTTGTACTTGAATCTCCCTTTCCATCGAATAACCATTTCATCAATGCACACATTCTCAAAAGCATAGAAAGCACTCTGAGTTTCTGTCAGTAACAGATCCACAAATGGCTCAATCTTGGCGTGATCTTGTGACTCTGGTTCACAAACATGTAGCAAGCTGTAAAAAATACACTGGAAGCAGTTTCTTGAAAACATTTCATGGAACCATGGTGAATAATAATTTCCTACAGTACGCCAGTAGTCTTTCATTTTGGGTCTTGGCTCAAATGCCCATGGCGATCATCACAGCTGTGAACTTGAGCCATTCATAATGTGATAGTAGTGTTCATGAAGCAAATGTAGAGTTCTTCCTTGGTGGGTTATTAGCTTCAGTAACCTTTGCAGCATAAGCATTAATGCTTGCTATTAAAATGCAACAACAGCATTATCTAGGAAAAATTTTAAAACTCAAGGGGAGTTTCCATTTGATAGAAAACTGGATTAATATTATTTCTAGTCTTGCGAAACGTAAGATTAGAATTGGTCTCTCCAGTTTTAACTGATCGCCAAGCTGACATGTTAGTATCGACATCATGTCCATGGGTAATAACGTTACGATCCTTACTCATTTTCTTCCTTCTTGGTTCAGGCACAGATGTTGTGGCAGTCTGACTTGGTTGTTTTGTGCTCAAAGTTGGACTATCACTGTCTGTATTGTCGTCCCGTTTGATTTCAGATTCTTCATAATAATCTGACAACTCTTCATCATCAGAGCTGCTGTCGTCCATATCGGAATTAGATTCTTCACCTATAATCACTTCAAACATCTTTCTAGCTTGATCTGAAGTAAATCTATGAGGCCTATCACTTTAGGTGGGTGTTACCATTCTAAATACAGTAGAATACACACTGAAGATTTGTATAAATAACAGTAAACTTTACCAAACTTTCAACAACGATGTCAATTTCTTACGTCAAAAAGTTTTGTATTTAGTAAATGGAAGTGGGAAACGATGTCTGGTGTGTATAAAAGTGACAATATAGTGATAGAAATGAAACAAAATGTAGACGCTGAATTATCGGCTCAAAGAGAAAACATGACCGCACATCTGTGCAACCTATTGGCTACTGGGACTTACAGTGTTAATTTCTGAATGTAGAATTTTTTCTGCTTTAGAAAGTACAAGACATTAATATTTTTCCCATATGCTTGTCTTCCACCTTTTTAGGATCATTGTAATGGATGATGGGGTCATCAGTGAGTTTGACACACCTGGAAACCTAATAAACTCTAAGGGAATATTCTACAGCATGTGCAAGGATGCCGGACTGGTTTAACATTGACTTGAATCGTATACTGGGATGTTATTTTGAAATTATTTGTGTAGAGTAGAAATCTCAGACCTTTTTTTATATAATGACTTCTAATATATCTGAAGTCCTCGTATAACCTTCTAGTTTCCAAATTTTTGTATTAATTCACAAACATTTAGACTTACCCATTTCTGGGTACACCAGTTATCTTGTAATTTCATGAAATTGCCAAATAGCACTGATAGTGTTCCTAACCAGATCGGCGTATCTGTTTCCACTACAAACATATTTATAATATCTACATAAACAAACTAAACAGACCTACCTTAGAAAATTCTGTTGCAACAACTTAACTTCATCACAATCAATAATGGAATAACCTTCCTTATCCATGTGAAACAGAAAAATTTGTTTACATATTGCTTAAAGTTAATTTAACCAACTTGTTATTTTTAACTTGGTAGGAAGTGACCTCATTTTTTATTCAGCTGTTTTATAGCAAAAACCGGTGTAGCACTATGCATACACCAGTAAGTATACTAAGACAATGGTTACATAAAAGTTAACGTATTCGCTCCTGAATATTTTGTTGTCTATATACACATTTATTTTTGCGCAACATAAATAACAGGTAGGAAATGCAGGTGCCTGTATGCAATGAGGATAACTTGGTATAGAGAAACTTGTATGTATGTATGTATTTTGTGAGTCAATATATAGACTCTTTGTAGGGAATCAGTAGTAATGATATATTTTTTCGCTATTTTGTCAAGCATCCATATGAATATGTCCATGGCTACTAGGTAACTTCTTCTGCGTTCGTTCTCAATCTCTCCAACCAAGCCTTGAACAGGACTTTACAAGTAGCAAGATATAGTCCGGAGAGCGAAATGCGTTGTGTTGTTCGTTTCCAGCTTGATTTCGATGTTTGCACCTTTTGGTCTGACATATCCGACTTCAACAGCAGGAATATTTAGAGTATCGGGTTTGCTGGCCCTAGCGCTAGCAGTCAGCTATGGATTGCTGACAGCTGCAGCTCAGGCACTGCTCAGCATTTTGAAAACTCGTTACCACGTAACAATTTTGAATTTAAAAAATTGCGACTGATGGAAAAATGCCTAGAAAAAGTCAAACATCTCCAAGCAAAAAAGATCAAGACAATGCCAAAGACAGCACTAAAAACATTAAAAGGCAAAACACTGCAGAAAATATTCAAAAAAGCCAGTCAAATGTGCATAGATTTTTATACACACAAAAGAAAACTTAACCGTTATTCTTGCTAAAACTGTATGTAAGACACTTTGTCACACATCGGGTGTTTGAAAATTTGCAGCAACAATAAATAGTTCTTACAATGTTTTGCTGTTTTGCTTTTAAAGTAACAGTTCTATTCCACTTAGTTACTCCTCTTCTGCTCTGGTGTGTAGAGGTTTGCCAGAAAGAGTACCACACTATTTTTTCCAATGTGTTCCTCTTGGCATAATTCCAGTCCTTGGTCTCTTACAGACTCTTATATTGTCAGACCTCAGACAGTTGGCCGTCCTAGAGCTCTGGATCCGTAGCACTTTGCTTCTCATGACTGCCTTGGTAGCCGATCGTTTTTCATTCAGCAGACATGGCCAAAGCATCAAAGTTGAAATTGCCCCTCTTGAGTATGCAAAGATTAGGTTTTGAGATCATGCCATATTATCTGATTGAAAATCTTTGTCTTAGTTCTTAGTCGACCTGTACTTCTACAGGGACATATGCCCCTGTGCAGGTCCCAGTTCTGGTATGAGCGTGATGTAGTCGGGAGAAGGGTTTTCTGCTTAGCGGGCTAGGCTTGAGCATACAGATTGAGTCATAGACAATGATCAAAACCCAAAAATACCACGTACAATCCTCTAAAATGTGATGCTTACAAGAGATGGTCAAGCACAACCCCTGCAGGCCTGAGTGGAACAGTCTCAACTCAATTACAGTGGTTTGGCCATGTCTGTAGAGGTCAAGAGCCAGGTATACAGACCCACAGGACATAAAAAGGACATTGAGAAGACAACATGTGGCAGTCTCCAAGAGAGCAACGACTAGACTGGAACCAGGCAAGGAGAAGGATAGTGAATAGAACAATCAATATATATATATGATATAGTTTCTAGAGCTCACTTTTAAACATAAGTCTACACAGTCAGAAGGCTTGTGGTATGGATGATGTCAACACACGAACTGGAGAGTTTTCTACCCTACAAGGATTAAGACATGAATATAAGACTAATTTTGTTAATGGACGAGAATGCTGCCCAGCCCGCGGCCATTAATACAGTCCTGAATGGTTGCCAAACCAGAACCTACCAGCCTCTCTCTTCAATTTTACTGTGCTCCCTGCTATGTGTTACGGGGCTGAAACATGAACATTAACAAAATCACTGGAGAACAAAATGAGAGTGACCCATGCCTCTCTTGAGAGATGCTTGGTCGGAATCACTCTTCTGAACCAACGTATGCAAAAGCTCTAAAATTCCAACATTCATTGATTGTCCTTGGTAAATGATGTGATAATCTATGCACACAATACAAAACATAGATGGATAGAACACATGTTGCAACAAAATGATGGTCAATGGAGTACAACGATAGCAATCTGGTAACTCCAAGGTAAAAAGAGACAGCGGAAAAGACCTTCAATGTGTTGGTCAGACTCCCTTGCTGTACACAACAACATCCAAGACATCTCTAGAGGAGTACTTACCACACACTGTACTTCCGCGGCCCAAGACCAAGTCCGCTGGAGACGAAGTTGGGACCCGGAGCTATGCAGAGTAACGGGTCATCAAGATCAAGATATAAGACCTATTATACTAGTACTAGAAAGGAATAAATCTAAATATGTCCAATCCTTGCACAATGGGGGTCACAACAAAAGAAGCAGCAATTTAATGACAAATACTTTGGAACGAAATATACCAAAAGAAATGACTAATGTTGAGCCTTTCTTAATAGATGGAAACTTTTATAAGATAATATTATTCCTGCAAGCGTGTGATGATCCTCATGCAGTGGTAGTTGAATGGGTTATATGCTTGTGAGATTACTTAAAGATTGCATTTCCTTTCCTGCTATATGTGTATTCAGTAGTGAAAGTAATTTCCACAATATGTAATTTCTTACTCTATTGCCCCTGGTGACATTAATACTTTTTCTGTCACATTTACATTATCCTCTACGTCAGCCCCGTAGATATGCATGAAGACAACAATATTCTATTTGCGTCTTGATCTTTTGCAATGTTGTACCAATGCGGACCTATGTCTTTGGTTAGTCCATTTCGCCAATGCATAGGTGGGTAGTCCAGTGGATGTGTACAGGCATGTGGCCACCAAAATGTTGTTCTTCGTGTCCATCTGTTGTCAGGCATGCATACTACATGCCCAGCCCAGTGATGTTTCTTCGATTCAATCTTATCCTGTATCATAATTGTTAGTGCGCGTCGTTCTCTCTGAGTGACTCTGAGCTTCTCAGCATCTGTTTTTCACAAGTTTCACACTTCACATCCGTAAATCTTTGCTGGAATGACAATGGAATTGAAAGTATGTGCTCTTGTCGTGGTGTCTTTCATCTCTTGGAGTATCTGCTTAAGTTAAAGGAATACCAAGTTGCTTTTCGTTGTCTAGAGATTTTGTGGTTGGTATTTATCTCTTGGCCTAGGTAGATATAGCAGTGGACATCATCTATGGTTTCCTCTCCTAGCTTGATGTCCTGCTTTGGGCAGTAAGGTTTTCGGAAGACATTGTGTTTTACTTTTATTTATCTTGACCAGCAGCTCTGCTGACCCCATTTAGATCGTCTAAGGATTGTTGCACTTTCTCAGTTGTATGACTGATGAGCACAATGTCATCTTCAAATCGTAAATGGGGGAGCCACTCGCCATCTATATTTACAGCTCTGTCGATCCAATGTAATTGTTGAAAAATCCCTTTGAGAGCCGCTGTAAATAGCTTTGGATAGATGGTTTTGCTCTGTCAGAATCTTCTTGCTATCAGAACGTATACTGGTGGTGGTATAGCTTGATGACTGTATTGGCTGTTTTTGTTGGTTTCCTGTCTCCTCTTATTAAATGTCTTAAACCATCGCTGCAAATTGTTTGCTTTTACCCAATTCATATAACTCTACACACAAAAGACAAATTCAGGTCCAAATTATTTTAGCAAATGTAAAACTTGCATATATAATGTAATGTTTTCAATGACATTGTAATACATATATCTGGTCGTTGAAAAATGTGTTGATTGCTGCATGCTTGTGTTGATTATTGTATACTTGTGTTGAATAAACAAAGGAGTACTATTGATGTATTATATATACAAGAGTAACATGTGGCCCAATGGTTTCGAGGCCTGCCTGCCGACAAGGAGGCAGCGGTGCGAATCCCGGTATGGCATATGTTGTTTTTCTGTTGGGGTGAAATAAACAAACATAGCGAGCACACGATGTGACATGTGACGACAGATGAAAAATACCTTCTAAATTAATATAAGGACATCATCGCCTCTGGAAGAACTGATGACCAGCGTAGAGTGGGGATGACTATTCTCATGACAAACAGGGCTGAAAAATAACTTATCAGATGGGAACCAATTAATGAAAGAATAATAACTGCCCAATACCAAACATGATTTGTCAAACTCACCATCGTACTCTGCTCTGCATCAGCTAACAACAATAGCAATATCACCAAAGATTTTGATGAACTACTTCTGGACATCAACAACAAGATCCAAAAATATGATATTGCAGTAGTGAGGGGAGACTTCAGTGCCAAATGAGAAAGCATGTGGGCACCAATGGTACAGGAGTTAAAAATCAGAATGGTGAAAGACTGTTAGAGCTCTGTGAGATATCAAATCTTGTTAGGGCGCACACCATCTTCCCACATAATGACATTCATTCATAGGCGTCTCAGTCTTTACAGACCATGCACGTGGCACCCTCTCAGGGCGAAAGCCTGGGCGCTGAATATGGAGACCCTAGGCTGCCCAATCTGCAGGATCCCCTCTCGGCCTCACTGGTGTAATCCAAAGGAAATACAAAGCATGACAATTTGGCATCAGCTCAGCTGCAGGAGCTGCCGGAATGAATTCGCAATTTTGAAACCATCCACCTTAGGTGCTACCACTTCGGGTTTTCTACCTGGGTTTACCCCGTAGCCCTACCCTCTCCTGAGGTTTCCACAAGGCAGTGGAGTCGTTGCTCGAAGATGCTAATCACTCGAGACATCCAATGATACTCTCATCGTATCAAGACTAGCCACCACTCTCTGGGACCTATGGGCTTAAAATCAGAGTTCCTCCTCTCCTAGGCAAACTGCCTGAACAGGCTAACGAGCTTCATCTACCTGGGTTTAGAGTCAGAGTTTACCTTCTCTTAGGTTGGCTGCCAAACAAGGCTAATGTTGCCCAATCTGTCCGCCCAGTTATACCGCTGGGTACTCGGTCGCGCCCAACAGCAGGCTCTGTAAGAAACATGAGAGTGCTTCTCATGAAAGTGCTGCTGGGAACACAATAATGTAGGAGAGGCCATTGGCATGGAAACTCCTGAACGGCAAGCTGAACAGTGAATCCAGCGGCCATCTCTACAACTGGAAAGGATAGGCTATATTAGATGCTTCACTTTCCTTCAACAAGCCGGATGTACAGCCCAGACCTCACTACGCCCTAACATAATGACATACATACACCAAAATAACATAACTCACCAGATGGCAAAACAAAAAATTGGATGGATCATTATTGCATAAATAAAACTATTTCATCTGTCTGCAAAGCCAGAACTTATTGCGGAGCAGACATCTACAGTAACCATATCCTTTGTATAGCCAAGCTAAAGATATTGTTGTTATTTTGAATGCCCACAATGAGTAGGTTTAGTCTTTTGTGCGCCATTAAAAGGATGTTAATTGGTGGATTGAAGTAGTTTCCTCACATCCCGAGCATTCTGATGAAGGTGGACTGGGGTCCTCCAGGCGGTTTTGCTATGCTTTACTTCATCTGCGTGTCGCTCACTACTTCGGGGATCATGTGGATCCCTCACCTTGTTAGCGTGGCTGATATGAAAACAGCCCATTTCCAGGGAGGGCTACGAGGAAGCCGAGGTGAGGGTCTTGGCCAGTATATTTTTCCAGACTCTAACACATGTCTGATCAGTATATTTTGCCTGACCAGACATTAGTCTTTCTCCCAAAGCTAAAGATAAAATTGATGAAGTTCCACCTACAGACTGACAACAGGAAGATCATTGCACAAAGGTTGTTAATTGACACTCAAGAAGCATTTAATGTTGAAACACACAATAATTTTGCATCTCACTGGTCTATAATTTGCTGATCCTGATTTTTTGCCCTTTCTTGACAAGGGGATCACTCTTGGACATTTCCAATCCGCTGGAAGAATCCCCTTAACAAATGTTTTAGAATACAATATAGCCAATGGTTCTGCTATCATGTCTCTAATTCCAATCAGCAATCTTGTATGCATACCATCTTAACCTGGACATGTATTCACTTTCTGAACATAATTTCCACCAACATTGGTACACTTAACTCACTGATTTATCAGTGCAAGGACACGCCTAATAGGTTCATTTTGTGTTCAGCCAATAGTCTGGGTACCCACACATTCTGGAAACTGAATTGATCATTCATTATGTTGCAGGCTAAACTATGCGAACACTTTTATTTCAGTTGCCAAACTGTCTATCATTACTCGCCTGTCAGCTCGAATCATCTCCCCTATCCATCGCACAGCTGCTTCTGTTGCTATCTGAATAGGTTGATGAGGTGGGGGCTTCATCTACATTTTTTTTAATTTGCCCAAACAAAACACATGATAGTATGCTGTTATTTGAGCGTACACTCTGTGAGAACAGACGTCATTTTGTGCACTTGTGCATCCCATACATATTATCTGCTACCTACAGTAATCACAATGCTGGATATTGCTGCTAGCTAAAGATATCTTTAGAAACTACCAACTACATCTGTTAGCTATCATTTATTAGTTATCATTTATTAGTATGTGACCTACTTACTGACTTTCACTTGTAAATACTCAACAAATTTAAAGGAACTGGCACTCAAGGACCCAGTGCTGTCAGAAACAATACCAAGACCCATAAAGTCAACACTGCTCCTTTCACAATTGAAAGAAAAGAATTATAAGTATCAAAGAAAAGGGATTGCAGACTTACCTGTACAAAAGATGCCTACCAGAAGTGAACATAGACACTAATTATCCATCAGGTAGGATACCTGCCTGTAGAGACGGCTCAACTAAAATAGGTAGACACCTGTCTGTAGAGATGGCTCAACTAAAATAGGTGGACAACTGCCTGTAGAGATGGCTCAATTAAAATAGGTGGACAACTGCCTGTAGAGATGGCTCAATTAAAATAGGTGGACAACTGCCTGTAGAGATGGCTCAATTAAAATAGGTGAACACCTGCCTGTAGAGATGGCTCAACTTAAATAGGTGGACACTGTAGAGATGGCTCAACTAAAATAGGTGGACACCTACCTGTAGAGATGGCTCAACTACAATAGGTGGACACCTGCCTGTAGAGATGGCTGAACTAAAATAGGTGTTCACCTGTCTGTAGAGATGGCTCAACTAAAATAGGTGGACATCTGCCTGTAGAGATGGCTCAATTAAAATAGGTGGACACTAATTCCGGTCTCGAAAGATCCACCTCCGTCGGAGAAGAGACAATGTCGCATAATTTTGTGTCGCGAACTTTGCAATCATGATGGTATTGATACCATGAAAAAAGCAGACTTTATTGAAGAATCTAGAGGCCCAGTCTAAAGGAATTATGATCTCAGAAGAAGAACTACACCTACACACAAAAATCCCTCGGCAACTTTCAGATACAATTGCTTCCACACACACACACAAATCCCACATAAACTTTCTGATTAATCCTATCTTAAAAGATATTCTTAAACCAACTATCAGATCAATTACTAATCAAAAATATATTGCAAGGAGCTTGCACATAAAATTACATCCACATAGTAAAATATCACAGCAACGTTCAGATAAAATTGTGTCCACATTCAAGAATCGCACAGCAACTTTCTACTAAAATTACGTTCACAAAAAAAGAATCCCACAGTAACTTTCAGATAAAATTACGCCACCACATACAACAAATCCAACAGCACAATTCAGACAAAATTACATCCACACAGAAAATGCCATATAAAACATTTGGATTAATCATATCAGAAAAGACAATCCCAAACCAACTACTAGATTCATTCGTATAGATAATCCCACATAAACCATGAGATTAACTACATCCACCAGTGTTGACATACCTTCCCCCCCCCCCTCCCCTCTCCCTCCCTGTAGCAAGATCTCACACAATTACCAGCACATCCGAAGGCAGAGCACAGGTCGTATATAGCTGGGTAGGTTTAATGCCAACAGGGTTGGACACCACAGAGCAACACCTTCTCCAGGCTTGTTGCATCAGAGTCAGTGAACCAAAACTGTCCAAGACCCAATTCCGACTCTACGTGATAACTCTGGAAACCGGCTGTATTTTTGCAGCTTGAGATAATAGGGATTGAAGAGGAAAGACAAACCTTTGCTGAAATCGTACATGCTAGGCCGTAAGGCGCAAATATTGTTGTTGTTTGCGAATGTCCACAATGAGTAGGTTACTGTTTTGTGCGCCCTGAAAGGAACATTAATTTTCAGGTTGCAGTATCTTTTCTTACATCCTGATGAAGGTGGACCGGTGTCTTCTAGGCGGTTGTGCTATGCTTGGCTTCATCTGCGGGTTACTCACTACTACGGGAATCATGTCGATCCCTCACATCGTTAGTCAGACTGCCATGAAACCAGCCTGTTGGCCAGTATATTTTGCCTGACTTTGACTAACATGTCTGATCAGTATATTTTGCCTCACCAGAGGTTAGTCTTCCTCCCGCGCAGATATTGTAGTAAACTACAACACAACATAATAAAACATACTTTTCTGGAGAAATGACAAATAAAACACAGGTCGAAAATATAAGCTTCTAGACTGCAGATTAAGACCTTAACCTGCAAACTGCAGAGAGCTACAGTACAATATTTATCATTCTCTGCTGAAAGAGAATGCACACCTATGGATAAACTCAGCATGCAGCAATGTTGTTTTGAATTTCCAGTGATCTCAAAAAATTGTGAATAAGATGAGTCAAGTCTTAAGTTATTATATCAAATCAATACCCTCTAGTTCTTAACTTCTCACTATAAGCCAAAAAGCATTTATCGCTACTATAGAATCGCATTCACCATCCACTTAAGGACACATATTGTTATAAATATATGTTGTCATTGATATGAAATACTCTCAAGTCGATACACCTATTTAACCAAAGTGTGACTCGAGTCTGAGTCGACCAACTCGAGTCGGGATTTCTGCCGTGCAGTGATATCCTATATTTCCTTTAATGATGTAACATTTTTTTCAGCTCAAGAATTTGTTTAGACACATGTTAGAGTATGAAAATAAACAAGTGGGTGACTACCACATGACCTTCCTTTCGTTCCATCATGTGGGGCAATACCTCCTGTGTCAAAGACACAGGTCCTAGAACATTGATGTCAAAGATCTGATGATCTACTTCAAGATCTACATCTACCCACATTCCTTTCTGCATCCTACCAGCATTGTTGATGAGTATATCAATCTGAAGTAAGATAATCAATCATTAAATAATAATAATTGTGTGTGTGTGTAAAGTGTTTACCTCTCTGTATTCTACTGGCAGAGACACACCCTTTTCCACTATAAGGCCACAGCCGTTTTATGTGAATATCAGGACGTATTAACTGGTGCTTGGATGCATGTGTATGTCTGCTTGTACCTATGCTAGTTAGGGCGCTCTCAGAGGTGAACTCAACCAAAATGCATTGGAAAAGCCTCACCCTGTGGGCATGTGTAAAAGATGTGTAAGAGTGTGATTGTCATACAGAGTAAAATGAAACAATGAGTATGAGGTCAGAAGAGAGAGTGGAGTGATCTTCCAAATAAAAAATTATTACATTTCATGACTTGATATTAAAATAACTGCACATTTCAGCAAAATTATGGTTAATTATAAAACTTTGTTCTTTAAATATATAGCAATTTGTGACTGACTTTCTCGTGGTAGGTAACTCACACATAAGTGCTTGTTAAATCACTCACTAAGGGCTAATAACTCGCGTATTAATGATTTATAACTTGTACATTAAGGGTAGACAACTAACAATCTAAATATGGATATAATACACTGCTGATTTATGTGTTTTAAATGCTGCAACATCTACAGGCAAGACAAGTATATCCTATTTGGTAATTTTGCCTGCAGAAATAAGATCAATTATTGCAACTTAACTTAGCGTCATATGCTGGTTCAGAAGAGTCTGTATACAACCAATTTATTCTACTCCTTGTGTATTGTCTTTTCCGTAACCCCCTAGTAGTCATAGAGACATCACTTAGTGTGTGAGCGATGTGTCTTGGGCATTTTGCCAACGGGGCAGGGCTCAATCTCTTCCGGGCTATGTATTAGTTCATTATTGGTCTGTCTGCACATTTCCCAGCCCCACAAAAACCGGCACTGTTATCAAACAGGGCAAATGGCGACAATCTCGTAAAGCTCAGCCGTGTGCACTGGCCGTGAAAATACAACACAGGGTAACCGAAATACTATTTAAAATAGCCATGACCATGCTATGATGATTGGAGGGAAAAACACCACAAACGAAGTAACTAGTCCAAACGGAAAACCGCAACACGTTTCCGTGAACACAAGTGTAAGTCGTCGACTAGTGTGAAATTCAGTCAAAACCGTGGCCTGGTGGCATTCATGATAGACTAAAGGTAAAGTGCTCGCCTCTTAAAATGCTCACGTACATAAGAGCAAGATGAATCTCACAATTGAGGCGAGATCTGCACTTGCGCCTAGGGCTGTCGCTGATGGACAATAAAATAGTAGCTCCCTGTGTAAGCTGTGCATACCAAAACACCCTTTGCAGTTTAAAATAGAAGAGCAAACTGATTATCGCTTTCTGGACAAAATTCCAAAGGTAGCAACATTCTTATCAAATAGACGCCTGCATAAAGGCCCCTCAAAAAAGCAAGTGACACTTTCGATATACAAAAAACAGAAGGGGCTAATGACCGGTTTGGTCTGATCACTCGATTGCAAGTGTATACAAAAAGACCTATACATCCCAGGGGTAGAGGAGGAGTGACCAAGAAAATATAGTTTATATATAGATTTGATGATTCCTCTGTCTGCTCCAGCTGAAGCACAGATTCACCGTTACATTTTTCACCTTTTACCGGAAGCCTGTAACAGAACCTTTGTGGTGTTGGTTTCAATATTAATGATTTCACATGATGTTTGCTAGTCCCATACAATTTAGTCACTTTTTACGATGTGCTTTAATGGTTGAAATGATCCTTTATTCAACCCCAGTGGTATATTCATTGCTGGTATGATACTGTTTCTGCGTCAGTTGATGCCCCTGGTGAATGTCTTTTGTCTGTAACGTAGATTAGTTATGCTGTCACAGACATTACAACCTAGGAAAACCTTGCTCAAATTCGTCCAAAATGGCGTTGTGATCAACGAGAACCTCAGTATGCAGGCAGCGCAGGTTAGATGCGTAATCAGAAAGTCTAGAGTAGATGGAATACCTACAGCAGCCGTATAGCATTTTTGGCAGTTAGTCGTAGAACTTTCCGTGCTCATATTGGCTTTATCATTCACGTGCACACCTACAGAGTCAAGGATGTCGTATGACACAGAATGACGACGATGGACAATCATGATTATGTTATTTATGTACGAGGGACAATCATGATTAGGCTATTTATGTACAAGGGACAGTCCTTAAGTAGCAGTAATTTTATTAATAACATTTATTCAATAGTGCGAACCAGATATTTTGTGTGTCTTGTTTTTCTACATAGTCCTCGTGCCTGGCAAACACACTTTGTTCAATTGTTCACTAGCTTGTGGATGCATTTTAGAAAAAAAAGGATTTTGGTTTGATCTTAATCAATTTGACGCCGCCTCCGTTGCTTCGTTGTCAGCTGCATTGGGACTCATCTGCTACACACTTTTCTGTAACCGTTGTCATCGTGGACAATTTTATGCACAACGTCGTGATGTGTTCAAATATATAGCTATTTCATCAGCAGTGTCTCGCTTGTTGTCTCGGACTAGCTAGTCGACATGCTGCTTCACTGTGTTATTTGCCACAGGTCTCCCATGCTTTGGTTCAGCAATGACTTTTTGTTTTTCATTTTGAAATCTTTCTAGCAATTCATTAACTCTCTTCTGACTCAACAATTGCCTCCAAGCAGAAAATTCATTCTTATGTATGTTTTAGAAGGTTTCATACCATTTGACTACACAAAACCAATAATGCATCGTTCTTCTTCCATGATGCAATTCTACAGCGAAGAGATCATGTTGTACGCTATACTGCTCTTTTGTCACAATCCCTACAGGGAGTATTGCTAAGGAGCCATTTTGTGTCCTGAAATAAGATTTTCCGTTGTACTTACTCTAACTTGCACTTCACTGTCGTCCAGAGGTAAGGAACTCACCTCTACAAGCAATTCACGGAAACGGTGGGCGATCGTACCCCGCAAGTTTCAAACGACACCTGGTCTTAAGAGAGGTGAGACCAGAGTGCCTGCATCCTGAGTTACATCCAGTCGTCTTGACTTATGTCTTGCCACTGGTACAATGCAGTTCGGGGCCAGAGAGTGAGGTTGATGACCGGCGCAGTTTATTCCTCACCATAATCCAAATACAGCGTAAGCTACATCACCAAGACAAAACCGTTTGATGATGTCGCCAACATCGTTTGCGATGGCCAACTAACTCAATGCACTTTATAATACAATTCCTGTTACTTACAACCAGCTCTAGCCAACCAGAAGGCGATGTTTTCACCAATGCCACTAGACGCGCCAGTGATCTATACGACCTTTCGAGCAAGGCTGTCTGGAAATATTGATTATCTAATTTAATTAGTGCAGAAATAAAATGATTTGACATTTAACTATGTTACAGCCTTTGTACTAGACTATTTACAGTAAGGGATGTGTTAAATCATTGCTAACACTTAGGGAGCTAAATGATAAGGATTACAAGTTGTATTACATCAGCAACCATATATTACAACACATTTAAGTTTATAACCAAACATCGTTTTGATAAAGATTACAAGTTGTATTACAACATACTTGCTACAAAATCAAACACTACAGCAAATCAAAGTTCATAACCAGGCCAAGAGGTTATAAGGATTGCAGCTCGGAGATCTCTGCATCATATCATACGAAACTCACTTATTCTGGTTTTACGGATCAAGGCTTAGAGAGATGTATCGCAGCCAGCATGTCATTTTCTTTTTCTTGTTGCTTTTTCACTCCATACTCATTGCCAATTACAAGAAAAGAAGGCGACAGTGTCATACATGTGTATTCAGATGTGACCTCACGTCAATGTTCTCAATCACTTACAAAAGGGATTGTTCCACGGGATTGGAAAGATGCAGGAGTGATCCCCTTATTCAAAAAAGGCAAAAAATCAGATCCGGCAAATTATAGACCGGTGAGTTTAACGAGCATAGTCTGTAAATTGTTAGAGTCAATAATCAAAGAAAACATTGTAATGCATTTAGAAAAATTTAATCTAATTAGAAATAGTCAGCATGGGTTTACTAGAGGGAGATCATGCTTAACAAATCTATTAGAATTCATGGAGGAGGTTACTAAAATCATAGATAAAGGGGAGCCAGTGGATGTTATTTATCTAGACTTTGCAAAGGCCTTTGATAGAGTACCTCATCAAAGATTATTTCGAAAGTTAAAATCACATGGAATAGGTGGCGAAGTTGCCAAATGGATTGAAAATTGGTTAACGGGAAGAAGGCAGAGGGTGGGCATAAATAAGGAGTACTCTGAGTGGAGTGAAGTGAAAAGTGGTGTGCCACAGGGCTCGGTTTTGGGACCAATTTTGTTCTTGATATATATAAATGATTTGGACATTGATATGAGATCAATGATTGCAAAATTTGCTGATGACACAAAACTATGCAGTAGTGGCTCATCTAAAGCGGAAGTCGATATATTGATGTCGGATTTAGATAAAATTCGAGAATGGTCTGTAAGCTGGCAAATGGAGTTTAATGTAGATAAATGTACAGTCATCCACATGGGTAGATCCAATATGGAACATAATTACAGAATAGGAGAAAACAATATTAGAAAGATAGATAAGGAAAGGGACCTAGGGGTTATAACAGATCATACAGGAAAGGTGAGTGAGCAAGTTAAGGTAGCAGTGAAAAAGGCAAATGCAATGTTAGGTATGATAAAAAGAAATATTAAACATAGGAGCAAGGAAGTGATTGTCAAACTGTATAAAGCTTTAGTTAGACCTAGATTAGAGTACTGTGTACAGGTGTGGAGTCCTTATCATAGAGGGGACATAAACATGCTAGAAAGAATACAAAAAAGAGCGACAAAGATGATAGTGGGATTCCAGAATTACAGTTATGAGGAACGACTCAGAAAAACCGGCCTACAGTGTCTCGAAGAGAGAAGAATTCGTGGTGACTTAATACAGGTTTATAAGATGATCAGAGGAATCGATAAATTAGACTATAACAAGTTTTTTTTTAAAACAGCCACCTACAATAACACGAGGGTATGGTTCAAGCTGACTAAAGAGAGGTCCAGGTTAGATATAAGGAAATATATTTTTAGTCAGAGAGTGGTGTCTGCTTGGAATGCATTGCCAGGGGAGGTAGTGGAGGCAGGGACAGTTAATGCATTTAAGAATAAACTGGATGCGCATAGCTTTTTGAGCAAGGTGATGTAAATGTAACTGGTTGTATACAGACTCTGCAGGGTCTTCTAAACCAGTATAAAGACGTTAAGTTAAGTTAAGTGATTGCACAGTCCGATCTGAGCGTGACAAACTCTACCGCGAGTGGGGCACGTGGACAGTGTTACTAATTGGACTGTCATGCATTCTGAATGATTTTGTCAAGCTTGTGGGCCATTATCCTATCACTATGATCAATGATTTTGTCCAGCTTGTGGGCCATTCTCCCTTCTGCCATATCATGTTACAGATGTTTGTTAGACAATCTATCACCACTGTCCCTCCAAGAATAAATAGTTCGCCTGGTATGTTATCCACTCCGGCCGCTGTACCCTTTTTAAGAAATCTAACCACCACATCAACTTCTTCATGCATGATGCTAAAGCTATCTTCCTCTTCTTGTTGGTCTGCTGTGATTACATCTCTAGGATCTCTAAGGGACTTCATATTGTACAGCTGGTAGCAATATTCCGTCCATCTCTGCATGAGATCTTTTTCCGCAGTCATGGTATTCCCTGCTTCATCTTGAATTGTTCTTATTGTGGGCGTGAACTTCTTTGTCAGGTTTCTAACTAGTTGGTAAGCTGTTCTACCATTGTTTTTGATAATGCAGTCTTAGCATTTTGTGCACTGATCTATTATTCACTCCTTTGCTCTTGCCATGTTCTTTCTTATAGTCTTGTTTATAGCTCTGTATTTTCCCGCTCTGGCTGTTGTAGTTTTCTCATTTTCGAGAACTATCCTAGTGTTAAATAGTAGTAATATATGCTTTAAGACCCAGGGTTTAGACCTCCATTTGTATCTTCCCAGAATTTTCTCGGCCGTATCCTTGAGTTTAGTGTTGAAGTCTTACAAAATAGACTGTGCATCCAGGCGTTCTGTATCTGAGTTAGTGCTTGCTGATAGGTTGTTGTTATTATTATCCAATAGCTGCTGAGCAAGCCTGCTCTTGGCTGCCCAATGTCATCCTAATTTATATATACAGGTCTTCTTCAGTTGCGTCACTGCTCCGAACAGTGTGTTGGTAATTGTCGGCAGAGCTTGTAAGAATCTGTTCCTCATGTTCGCAAGCGCCTTGAACTCAATGAGTAGATGTCGAACTGTTTCATCAGGATGAGAGCAATGTCTGTGCAAGGGCAGGTGCTGGGGATTGATGTGGTTCAAGTGGCTATTGAATCTGGTATGTCCTGTTCGGAATTGAAAGATGAGACTTTGATCTCTTCTATGTAGTTTATTTATGTCATCGTTACTATTTGGCTGTAAAATTTCGCTAAATACACTGTGACCTGTTGTTCCCGTCGCCCACCTGTTTATCCAGCTACTGCAGTACCTGCTGCTAGGTTAAGATTGTTCCTCAGGCTATCATGAAACGCGTCCATGGTTAGTGGTTCTTTCAGTCTATCATGATCATACCTAATCCTTGGTTGTTGTGGTCTGGCTATGTTCTTTAGTCTGAGACGAAATATAAGCATAAGCAGATCATGGTCGCTGCCGATGTCCGTCCTTGGATAACTTCTTGCTAGGACCTTATTGATGCTGGAGAGAAATCTGGTTTATACCATTATGTAGTCTATCTGATTATGGTGTTTCCCACTGGGTGAGTGCCATGTGGGTCTTCTAGACATTTTATGGTTCCCCAGAGTATTCGCAAGCACAAAATTATTGCATTCAGCAAACTCCAGTAACCTATGCTCTCTCACGATTGAAACTTTGTTACAAAAGGGTCGCATGTGTCCGGCCAAGTTTCTGACTCGTCAGAGCCAACTTTCGCGTTCCAGTCACTCTGCACTATGAGGATGTCTTACTTGTGGGTATTGTTGATAAACTTCTGTAACTGGTAATAAAAACACTCAACCTGATCCTCCTCATAGGTAACTTAATACAAGTGTATAAATTAATAAATGGAAAGGATAAATTAGACTATACTAAGTTTTTCAAAGTTCGACCAACTACAAGAACAAGAGGGCACAGTTACAAATTGTTAAAAGACAGGTCCAGATTAGATATTAGATAATATTTTATTAGCCAGAGAGTGGTGAATTCTTAGAATGCATTGCCTCAGGATGTAGTGGAAGCAGGGTCAGTTAATGCATTAAAACATAGATGCTCACAGTTTTTTTACGTATCCGTGTAGTGAAATAAAATGGTTGTATACGCACTATGTAGAACTTTCTACACCAGTATAATGAAGTTAAGTTAACTTCAAAATTGAATATCTATCCATTGCTAATATTCTCATTACAGGTGCCTTTGTAGCCTGGATGTCAGCTCTTTCATTTCTGCAAACCCTCAAGCCTTATCATATAGTAGATCGTCACAAGATTCATAAGGTTAGAGTCTTCTATGTATGCTATCCACTCATACCATCATCAGCCACCTTGTACGTTTTGAAATAAGAGTTAGAAATAATATATCATAATAGAGATCTCAGATTGCCACCTCAGAGCTGATGTCACTGCCTCAATCTTGATTCTCATACAGGAAGTTGTTGTCATGTATGCCCCATTCAGTTCAGCAACACCCCTGCCTCTCACCCTAGCAGAGAAATCCAAGTTAGTTTTTTTACCAAGCAGTACAGATTCATCTATATGTTTTTGTTGTTTGAAGCTACTTGTGTTGACAAAGTTTCTTTGGTAGCAAACTACAGCTGCTCTTCTTACATATAAAGGCATACTTGAGATGGACCAGGCCTCCTGTCTTAATGTAGCACGAGACCCCTCAGAACGCTCACCTATATGGTGATTACATTGTCAATCTCCACCTTGTTGGCCAGGCTGATGTGACAGTTTCCTAGAGCACTGTGAGGAAGTGAGGTGTCGTCTTCAGTATGTTTCAGATGAACCTGATTACTTTTCACTCCAGATCCGTCGGTATATATGACAGCATGATGATAACCCGACACTAGTCTGCCATTTTATCTTCAGTGTGAATTCATTGCCAGGACATGATTTTTTTCATTGTAGCATATGTGTTGTATTATGGTTTTGATGTTGAATTTTTCAATGAGATGGTGGTTTGTGTTTTTTGTATGAAGGTCTGTTACAATGTAGATTCTTCAGTTAAGTCATATTTGATTTCTATTTCTTGAAATTTGCTGAGGACGGTCGTAGGTTCAAGTAGGTTGAGGATAGTCGTAGGTTCAAGTAGGCTGAGGACAGTCGTAGGTTCAAGCAGACTGAGGACACATAAGTTCAAGTAGACTGAGGATAGTCGAAGGTCAAAGTAAGCTGAGGACAGTCAAAGGTCAAAGTAGGCTGAGGACAGTCAAAGTAGGCTGAGGACAGTCACAGTAGGCTGAGGACAGTGAAAGTTCAAAGTAGACTGAGGACAATCGTAGGTTCAAGCAGACTGAGGACAGTCATAGGTCAAAGTAAATTTAGGACAGTCAAAGGTCAAAGTAGGCTGAGGACAGTTAAAGGTCAAAGTAGACTGAAGACAGTCAAAGGTCAAAGTAAACTGAGGACAGTCAAAGTAGGATGAGGACAGTCAAATTAGGCTGAGGACAGTCAAAGTAGGATGAGGACAGTCAAATTAGGCTGAGGACAGTCAAAGTAGGCTGAGGACAGTCATAGGTTCAAGTATGTTGAGGACAGTCATATGTCAAAGCAGGCTGAGGACAGTCGTAGGTCAAAGCAGGCTGAGGACAGTCAAAGGTAAAAGTAGGCTGAGGACAGTCATAGGTCAAATTAGGCTGAGGACAGTCAAATTTGGCTGAGGACAGTCATAGGTTCAAGTATGTTGAGGACAGTCATATGTCAAAGCAGGCTGAGGACAGTCAAAGAGCAAAGTAGGCTGAGGACAGTCAAAGGTCAAATTAGGCTGAGGGCAGTTGTAAGTCATAGTAGGCTAAGGACAGTTGTAAGTCAAAGTAGTCTGAGGACAGTTGTAGGTCAAAGTAGGCTGAGGACTGTTGTAGGCCAGTAGGCTGAGGTCAGTGGTAGGTTCTAGTAGGTTGAGGACACTTGTAGGTTAGGAGAAGTTAACCAAAAATAAACCACACAGTCATAGGCTAAATGACCTCAAGCCCAAGGTGGGCAGACATGACCAAGTGTTCAATGGCTGCTGGGGGAGCAGCTATGAACATAAACTGTCTACATTGTATGTGGGGCAGCATCAAGCAGATGCGCTCCTTAGCTAAAGAACATCTCATGCCTGTAAAGAGGACCATTTATTTCCACAAGAAAATAAAATAAACATTTTGAAAACAAGGATCATCGAGAGCTTTGGAGATAGTGCTACATCATTGATACCTTCAGTGAAGATCCATAAGAAGTCTGGACAAATAAGAAGAAAAGAGGCAAGAACAAAAGACAAAAAATGAAAAGAGAAAAGGCAAAAGAAAAATAGCTAGGCTAGCCCTAAAATATATCCACAAAGGTTACTGGAATTTCTGTAGTGCCAACCAATACGTAGACATCCTCGAAAGAATGGATTACAATTTTGACATCCTCATGGCCCAGGAAACCCACTTAAAGGAGAATGTCACCATTAAGTGTCCAGGCTATGGGCGCTACAATAAAGTAGTGGACCCACAAGATGGGAGCTGCCAATGTATATGAAGCACATACTATTGAGTAGTAACAATATAAATTACCAGGCATATTAGACAACAAAAAAAAGATGAGCATGTAGCCAACTACCACTTCCTATAGAAATTATAAGCCACGAGAAAAGAAGACTTCTATATCCCATGGTAGAAGAGTATTGACTAAGCCACATTAATTAAAAGCTTCTTTTCAGCATCTTTTTGTAGTTTTTTATTTTAATTTTGTTTTTACTTGTTGTTACTTTCCCTGCTTTGGAACTGTTTCATGCTAAAAAGCCAAAATCATCATAAGTTTCAGCCTTACGTGTTTTCATTTTTATCTGTAGCTGGTTTAAAATATTGTGTAGTCTTTTAAAATCTAAAATTGTGTCTGTAGTTGGTTTCAATTGTTATCTTGTCTCTAAGTAAAATTACTTTTCCTGAAACGTAAACTGCTGTAGAAGATTAAGTGTTAGTGACATCACTTTACTAGGTCTCAGATTTTAAACAGAAGGCTGACCAGTTCCATTCTTTACTGACATTACTTTACGCTGTCAAAACTGTTCTGTTCTTAAGAATTTATTTAGTAGGCTTGAGGTAAGGTGTTCGCCTTAGGTGCCGGAACGGGGGTTTGAATCCCAGTAGAGACCGGGATTTTGTCATGTGGATCTTCTGGTATAAATTCCCATGATCTTTGGGTAGTGAGATGTGAGACGTCCATGTTCAGTGTTGAGCACGTTAAAAATCCCTTGGCAGTTAGAAATCAAAAAGAGTAGGCTTAACAGCCGCTGCCTGGACAAAATTTTAAAATTATAGTTAAAAGTATGTCCAAATTATTTGTACTTTCCCCCAAAACTAGTAAGCCGCATGAAGTTATAAAATTCCTACTACGTATAACCGAAGCCTTAGGCTACCTGGCAACAGATATTAACTGTTTGAATACCAGGATTCCAAGTATTCAAAGCATTCCAGATATACCAATATGTGTTCAGTCTCTCTCGGGTAAAGGGCAGAGGGTGTGAGTAATGACAGTTCCTGTATTTCATTGGTTGAACACACTCCTGCTTTGTCCTCTCATGCATCTCACTATGCTAAAATCTAGTTTGACTTCAAAGCTCTGCAGTCTGTGTATTCCTGATTCATCTATTGTGGTGTCATCATTCAACAGACGGTTATTGATTACACTTGAAAATGTCACTTCTATTCATATCTAGTGTAGCCAAGATGTCTGCTGATTTGTTGCCCTGAATCCCATTATGACTAGGAAAGTTGATCTACACTTGCTTCTGCAGGTTTGAAGCTTCTGTAGCTTCTATTTACTCAAGCCTTAGCCAGCTTTTCTGTACCTTCCAAAGTAAGGATTTGGAGTCTGACACAACTGCTCATGTTAAAGAGGTCTCAGATAGCCAAGCTGGGGTCACTGCTTCAATGCTCATCTCTGCTCAGCAACAACTTGACCTCTCATTCTAGCAGAGAAGCCCCAATGCGATATCTTACTATATAACCCCAATCCATCAATACATGATGGCATCACTATACTATTGGTATAGAGTATTATCATTTATCAGCTGGTTAACCTCAAGCTCAGCTTCCACCTTCAACATTAAACAAGGTTCGAGCGGAGTAGGGCACAAGAGAGGACGGCGCAGGAGAGTGTACAACCAGCGAGCAACAGTGTCTATCGGCATCCATATTACGCCATTTGATGAGAGACTGAGCACCTATGGGTATGCCTGGAGTGCAGTGATGTCGATTCTTAGAAACAGAATCAGCTTCCACCACAATCTCTATTCCATACCTAGGGTTATGATGACTCTGTAGTAATGCCATTCTATCACCATTTTGGACTCATTTTTCTTCTTTGACCAAACTCACTTGCCCAATTACCTGCAATATTTCCTGGATGTGACTAACCACCTCATGCTTGTACATCAGGATGTCATTTGCAAAAGTTAGCATTTGCCCTGGCCCTACTATTGATTGTTAGCCACTTCTATTGTACAGATGTTGAATAACACAATTGAGCGTTGACAACCTTGAGACAGTCCTGAACATATTTGTATCAGCTCTGATGTCAGATCCAAAGCGGAGTGCAACTGTTCTCACTTTCAAGGCAGCTGATATTCCGCTCACAAGTCATTGATTAATTTCACACTCCTTCAAACAGTGCATCGAAGGGGCAAAGTCTGCCTGGCTACATCCATCCTCCAGGTTGAGAGCCATATCGACTGTTTCCTGCTTTACATGAAATTCTTCATTAACATCAATGTCTTAGTGTTGCCCCAGGTTTTCTTCATTGGCCTGTAGCTGCCAGCATATCATATGGAACGTGTTTACATTATACAAGGGGCTTGTCATAAGTCTTTACCCTGACTATAAAGGAGTAGGTTCAGAAAGTTGAAATTTGGCACATAATTAGCTCATTCAATTTGTACGGGACTTGAGAAGTATGAATTTCCCTTCTTGACGGGTTTACACGGTATGGTGCATGACGCAACAAACCTTATTGACCGGATCCGCTACTCTAACGGTTTTCAGAACAATGGAGAAATCAAAGACCAGAACTGTGATAAAATTCTTGATGTTAGGGGAAAAACAGCTACAGAAATACACAGGAATATGTAACCAGTGTTTGAGGAATTCTGTCCTTTGTATACTTCTGTAAAAAAATTGATGTAGGCAGCTTAAGTGTGGCCGTTCCCATGCTGCTGATCTTCCAAAATCAGGAAGACTATCCTCAGAGTGCAGCGATGAAAATGCTGCAAGAGTGAAGAAAATCATTGACCAGGATAGAAAAATGACAATTGTAGAGATATCTAGGTCGGCGCTCTGAATAAAAGTACAGTTTTTAGAATTCTACACAACAGATTGAAAATGAGAAAAGTGTGTGTCCGCTGGATCCCACGTCTGGTGACATGTGAACAGAAACAAATGAGGGTTGATTGCTGTGGCCAGTTGCTCAAAATGTGTCAGTCGAAAAACATGTTGCCGACCATGGTGACAGTAGATGAGACTTGGGTTCACCATTATGATCCAGATTTTTTTCTTTTCCCAAAACTAAACAGCTGAAAGGAAATCATTTTGACAGTGACGAAGATGTCATACTGGCTTCTGATAACTGGTTTAGTTCGAAAAATAGGTTACTTTATTCTGAAGGTCTTTTAAAGATCTTGCAGAGATAGCAGAAATATATAATTCAGGTGGTGGCACATTGAGAAGGAATAAGCACTGTGCCAAATTTCAACTTTCTACTCCTACTCCTTCATGGTCAGGATAAAGACTTATGACAAGCCCCTTGTAGATGAAACATTCTTTTTTAGGCCATTATGTTCTCAAGACATGTTACAAAGACATTCTGAAGGGTGAAAGCTACTGAAGAGTGAAATCATTGCCAAGTTTAGAGAGAGAAGACATAGATAACTATGAAGCCAATCCTCAGGCACTGTTGCTTTTGCTATAGTGATGTTGAGCTTCTTTACCACATTTCTAGTATCTGTCTCACTCAGCTGCTTGATGTGACAATACTGCATTATTATCATCTATTTAATCCTTCTGTTTGATGTGGCAATACTGCATTATTATCATCTATTTAATCCTTCTGTTTGATGTGGCAATACTGCATTATTATCATCTATTTAATCCTTCTGCTTGATGTGACAATACTGCATTATTATCATCTATTTAATCCTTCTGTTTGATGTGGCAATACTGCATTATTATCATCTATTTAATCCTTCTGTTTGACGTGACAATACTGCATTATTATCATCTATTTAATCCTTCTGCTTGATGTGACAATACTGCATTATTATCATCTATTTAATCCTTCTGTTTGATGTGACAATATTGCATTATTATCATCTATTTAATCCTTCTGTTTGATGTGACAATACTGCATTATTATCATCTATTTAATCCTTCTGTTTGATGTGACAACACTGCATTATTATCATCTATTTAATCCTTCTGTTCGATGTGACAATACTGCATTATTATCATCTATTTAATCCTTCTGCTTGATGTGACAATACTGCATTATTATCATCTATTTAATCCTTCTGTTTGATGTGGCAATACTGCATTATTATCATCTATTTAATCCTTCTGTTAGATGTGACAATAATGCATTATTATCATCTTTTTAATTCTATTCAGATATTGTGCATGCATTGCGTTTATATCTTATGCAATTTTATGTTAAAAAGTATTACTTATGTCAACAATTAACCACAAAATATATTGGCTTCTTCCTGCTAATACATTAGATGTACATATAATGATCAAAAGTTATTTTAAGGTCATGCAAATTCACACTGTGACCTTCTTTAACTTGGCAGCTGGCAATAATTAATGTCTCACCGACAGCGACTATTTATGTTGGATCTTAAAAGTAACTTATGTAAAGCAGAAAACTCATTGTGTACTAGGAACAAACCTGAGATTGTTACCATCCTGCCCACATTCGAATTACAAACTGCCCGTCTGTGCAGAAACAAACTTCTTAAGATGCGATCTCTCAAGAGCAGCTCACAACTGCTCATCTGTGTACTGTTCAAATGGGTCGATATTCATTCGCAGACTAACAGAAAATATGAATGAATCCTAGGAAGCAGAATGTGAAGATATAATAATTTGGAGAATGTTAGCTATTGTTGTTACAAGACCATGTCGAACGCTCCCTAATCACTTTAGTTAAATGCATAAAATAAAATGGTCATCACCAGTGGCAACACTAGATAAGCTCAATGGCAGTGTCGACAGCCTCGGGATGACCGCTGCTTTTTTCGAAAAAATAAAGGTTGACGTCTGACAGCGTTCGAAGAAGAAGAAGAAGAAATGCATAAAATGGTGGATTGCTACTGATAATCTAATTATATTAAAATAGTACAGACAACAAATCTCTTCTTGAATGCACAAAATTGAGACATCAAAATAAGACATTTTTAACAAATTACTCCTCCTTGATCACTAAAAATTAGGACATTACATTAGGACAGTCTTAACAAATCTGTATTTGAATGCTCGAAATTTGGACATTAAAATAGGACAAATTTAACAACTCTTATATGATATCAAAACTAGAGCAACCTATGCCAAATAAGATCACAGTCTTAACACCTTCCATCTACGGTGCCTATGATCCATTTTTGGAATTACATGGAAAGACAGAGTGACAAATACTGAGGTTGCACTTTCACTTTGTTCTCCCAAGCATGTACACTGTTCTTAGGCAGCAAAGACTGTGATGGCTTGGTCATGTTTATTGTATGAAAGATAGTCGCATTTCCAAAGATATCCTCTACCGAGAGTTAATGGATAGCAAGAGAATAGGAGACTGAGTGTTCTCGAAGTAAGACATTGGCCTCTCGTGCTGGAGGTCGTGGGTTCAAATCACAGTGGAGACCAGGATTTTTTCACATGGACTTCCTTGTATTTCTCTGGATCTTAACTTAACTTAACTTAACATCTTTATACTGGTTTAGAAGACTCTGCAGAGTCTGTATACAACCAGTTCCATTTACAACACCTTCCTCTAGAAGCTGTACGCATCCAATCTGTTCTTAAATGCATTGACCGTCCCAGCCTCCACCACCTCACTTGGCAATGCATTCCAAGCATTCACTACTCTCTGGCTAAAGAAATACTTCCTAATATCTAATCTGGGTAGTAGAGATTGGACACCCATGTGCAGTGCCGCACGTGTAAAAAATCACTCGGCAGTTGAAAATTGAAAAGAGAAGGCTTTAACAGTCACTACAATGGCAAAATTCAAAATTATGTTATTGTTGTAGTTGTTTAATGCCCTCAATGAGTAAGTTTACTCTTTTGTGCGCCCTGAAAAGAACGTTAAGTGGCAGATTGTAGTAGCTTTCCTCACATTCCGAGCATGCTGATGAAGGTGAACCGTGGTTCTCCAGGCGGTTGTGCTATGCTTGGCTTCATCTACATGGCACTCACTACTACGGGGATCACATCAATCCACATCTTGTCAGCCAGGCTGCCTTGAAAACAGCCCGTTTCCAGGGAATGGTACACGAAAGAGGGATTGTGGTCTTGGTCAATGTATTTTGTGTATTTTGTGCCTGACTAGGCTAGACTAGCATATCAGTCCCTCAAAATTATGATAAAAATCTACCCAATCTATTACAGGACTGATCTCTGAGTAGTGAGATTAGACATTCGTGTGCAGTGGCACACATGTTAAAAATCTGTTGGTAGTTGTAATTTTTAAAAAGTAGGCTAACGGCCGCTGCTCGAGCAAAACTTGAGTTAAAAATCTAATAAAATTATTCCAGTGATTCTCACCTCACAAAGAATATGTTGCAAAAAGCGAACTATGTGGCTATTACATCAGGTTTTGGTTATGTGGTTAGCGAAGTGACATAGATGGAGCCGGACAGGCTGCGGTTCTACCTTGCTCTAATTTCACCACCACCAGTTTCAAAAATAGGCGATCGTATGTTCAAGGGAAATACAGATACTGGGATTGACCTGACACGCCCCCAGTAAATTTTCACCTGCCAAAAAAATATCAAACAAAGAAGGTCACACCTCCCCAAGATTTCCAACGACACAAGTTGACAAGATAGATGGATAGATAGTTAGATACCTGTGGTAAAACTGTTAATTTGCTTCTGAGGGTATGGAGCCCAATGTCCGCTATGTTCACGCCATCAATTGTTATGGTGCCACTAACAGTCTCAATAATTCTAAACAGACTCAAAGAAAATGATGTTTTTCCAGCTTCTGTGCGGCCAATGACACCAATCTGTATGTAAATTTACAAGAAATAGCATGTGTGAGTGTAGATATAATTTTTTAACACGCAACCACGCACCACTGCTGTTTCAGTTCAGTTCAGTTCATCCCGTAACCCATCAGGTCGTTGGGGCACACATGAAGACATGAAAATCCCACGCCAGCTCTCTCTGTCTGTCGCCGCCTGACGTATCTCACCGGGACGAAGGCCTGACCACTCAGTGATGTTGTCAACCCATCTCTTCCTTGGACGTCCTCGCCCTCTCTGTCCCGGTACAGATCCAAAGAGTATCGAGTTGGGAATTCCGTTGGACCTCGCGACGTGCCCGCACCAGGCCATCTTTCGTCTTTTGATAGTTGTGAACAGATCTTCAAAAGGACCAATAGCGTCTTCAACTCTCTGACGGATGTCTACGTTCGTGACACGATCCTTATATCTAAAATTTAGGAGTTTTCTATAGCACCGCATTTCCATTGCACGTATTCTGCCCTGGATACTTGCTGTAATGGTCCAGGTCTCGCAGGCATACATAAATATTGACAGCACCAAAGAGCGCAGTAGTCTGACGTTTATGCCGAGGGAGAGGCGCTTGTCTCGCCAAATAGGTTGCAGCCTAGTCAGCGCCGCTGTTGTTTGTGCTATTCTTGCAATTACCTCTGGCTTCGAACCCTCTTCGCTGATCAACGATCCAAGATATTTGAAACGTTTCACCACCTCAAGTACCTGCCCATTTGCCTCTATGGCAGATTGAAACCCTGCAACGTTATTGGTCATGAGCTTTGTTTTATCAGCATTTATTTCCATGCCAAAACTCAGGGCCGTTCTATCCAATCTACCAATCAACTCCTGGAGTTCCCTTTCTGTGCCTGCCATACATCAATATCATCAGCAAAGCGGAAGTTTGTGATAAGCCTGTCACCTATTTTAACCGCGCCAACATGTCCTTTTAAGGTCGTCTCCATTATTCTCTCCAAGAAGATATTGAAGAGTGTGGGGGAGAGTATACAACCCTGTCTCACACCCACCGTCGTACGGAACCAATCGCATAGCGTTCCCTCTACTGAGACAGCGCTGGTCGCCTGCTGATAAAGGTTTGCAATTACCCTCACAATATCACTGTTGAACTTATAATGCCTCATTGTTGACCATAGCGCCGCATGCCACACTCTGTCAAACGCCTTTCGAAAGTCAATGAAGGAATGGTAGAGTGGTTGATGACACTCTGAGTACTTCTCATTCAGTAGACGAAGATTAAATATCTGCTCGATGGTACTCCTTCCCGCTCGAAAGCCCGCTTATTGTTCGGCAATTTTTCGGGCACACAAAACCTTGTAACTAAGTTTTCACACATTCAAGTGTAACAATACACTCCATTCTAACATCATCCACACCTTCCACACACTCTACTATAACAACATCCACACACCCCACTAAAACAACATCTACACACTCCACTATAACAAAATCCCACACTCCACACATTCTATTCTAAACACATCCACATCATCAATATACTACATTCTTACAACATCCACATCTGCGTCACCTAGGAACTTGAGGACAGTGCTACATCTCCCATACATTTTCCAACAACTGCATCTACATTATCATACGTGTCTAAACTAAAAGACAGCACTACATCTCCCATGATGAAAAACGAATGCAAGTGTCAGCAAACACTAAACAAAGCTACACAAGAGCCAATAACAAAGAGGAAGAGACATTATGCACACATTTGGTTAGGAGAAAGTTGCACACCAGCACTGATTTTCTATGTGCCGCATGGCGTGACTGGATCCTTATTTTTTTACTGATGACATAATACAATTTAAAACAGGACAGCCTTTGGTTTTCAAAGGATAACTGTCCCACGGAAAGAAACATCTCAGATTAGAACTCCAACTAAAAGGAAACAAGCTAGCCTAATTGACAGTGTACGTAAGCATGTCACTGGACAGTCAGATGAATCTTTAGAGAGAAAATATGTAGCAGAACTTAAGAAAGTCCCAACAAAAACAGCAAACCATTATATGTCAAAAAGCTGGTCTGATCGAAAAAGCAAAAATGACAGAACAAAAAGCACTCGCCATGAAGGAAGCCACAGAACTGGAGTCCGATGAGGATTGAAAGAAAGTTCCTGAAGAAGGCTAATATGCAGCTCCTACATGAGGGATCAAAATGCTAACTAGCAAAATGTCTCGTTTCAGAACATGTCACGGTTGAAATGGTGGAATTCAAAGCAAATGACAACTGTATTAACGTTCCATTTGTCTCAATAGCTGATATCAAGGCTTATGTTATTAGTAATCTAAACAAGCACAAATGTTTAAAACAGTTGACATGGCACAACAAACACATACCAAGCGATCAAATATGGGTAAAAATTGGTGCAGATTATGGTAAGAACAGCTTTAAAATATCTTGACAGTTAGGAAATGTTGACAAGCCTAACTCAAAATAAAACACAACTATGATAGGAATAGCAAAAGTCAAAGATAATCATGACAATGTAGCAATAATGACAATAATGAAGGCTGATGTCAGAGACAGTATCAAGTAATTAGAAGAAATAGAATGGGATGGGAAACAAATATCGATCTTTTTATTTGGTGATTATGATTTCCTGGTCTAAACTTTATGGACTTTTCAGACCCCAGGGCACATTTCCTTGTCTGTGATGCTTTGCAGACGAAAAAGACATGCAAGAGCTTCAAAGCAAAATATTTTGTAAACGAACATTAGCAATGCTATATAGAGATAATCGTTAATTTCTGCTATAAGGTGGTGGAAGAAAAAAAAAAGCACCAGTTTATCACAATTGCATTCATCCGCCTTTGCTAGACATTGACATTAATAGAGTATGCCCACCTTACTTATATATTCTTCTTGGCATCGTCCTGAAACACTACAAGCTCTTAGAAAATGAAGCTGATGTCATAGATTTAGAAAAAGAAAAAGACATCAGTGACAAAAGATCAACATAATTTGATACCATGAGAAAATATGGAAGCAACTGGATAATCATCACCATCAGTCTCATAACCTAGAAGGGCGTTGAGGCACTGTTACTGCAGTTTGTCAAACCAGTTCCTGCCATAGTCTCGATTTTTTGCCAGGGTATTAGTTTCAGCTATAGACCTTCCCATCCACTCTTTTATATTGTCCTCCCATCTCTTTTTTGGTCTTCCTCTTCCATGCTTCCCAGGCACAGTGCCTTGCAGGACTTTCTTGGTCAGCTCCACCTATCGTGACATATGTACATACCATGTCAATTTTCGTGTTTTTACTATAATCAATACGTTTTTATATTGATCTAGCTCCTTCCTAACAATTTCAAGAACACTTTCGTTTTTGTAACGCTATCCAAATATGAAATGCCAAGAATTCTTTGCAAACATCCCATTTCCATTGCGCAAATTTTACGTTCTGGGGCAGCAGTCAGAGTCCAAGTCTCACCCACGTAGATGTATGCATTAAAGTTAGCTTCCATTTAAGGTTAATGTTCTTGTTTTTCCATATTATTTACAGTCTAGTCAGGGCGACCATTGCCATCGCTGTTCTTGACTGGGTCTCCGCTCTAGACCTCTCCGCATTCATTTCTACTCCCAGATATTTGAACCGCGTAACACTTTCCAGAGGTTCCCCTTTGACCTTAATCGGGTTTAAAATACCCTCTGGGGAGTTGACCATGATCTTACTTTTCTCTGCACTAATTTCCATTCCAAATCTCTGGGCAGCATTATCCGGGTTTGCGACGAGTGACTAGCCTTGCAAGTTCAGGCTCTGTTCCAGCCATACCGATGATGTCGTCGGCAAACTGGAGGTTAGTGAGTTTGCGTCCACCTATACTAATCATCCCTACATGTTCATCCAAGGCTTCTGACATATTCGTTCTAGAAAAACATTGACACGTTTTAGAGAGATGAGACACCTCTGGCGCAAGCCGACTGTCGTGCGGAGACACTAACCTGTGGTCCCATTCAGGTAAACTGCACTGCTGGCATCGGAGTATAGTTTCTCAATGACGTTGGTGAGCCGCCATCTTATCTTGAACTTGCGCAGTTTCCCATAGGGCCTCATGTCCCACCATATCAAAAGCCTTTTTAAAGTCAATAAAGACCTGGTACAATTTCTGTTTGTACTGAGTGTATTTTTACTGATCAAGTGCAGGTTAAAAATTGGTTCTATTGTGATTCGACCAGCTCTGAAACCCGCTTGTTCTTCCGCAATAATTTCTTCTGCTCATGACTGCAGTCTGTTAAGGATGACCTTGAGCATAACTTTACTGGCGTGGCTAATCAGACTGATGGTTCTGTAGTTCTAACACTGTTGGGGGTTACCCTTCTTTGGTATCACTATGATCAATTATTTTGTTCAGCTTGCGAGCCATTCTCCCGTCTGCCAAATCATGTTAAAGATTTTTGTTAGAAAATCTATCACCACTGTCTTTATAAGAATTAATAGTTTGGCTGATGTGTTATCCACTCCGACTGCTTTACCCTTTTTAAGAGATTTAACTGCCACGTCAGTTTCTTTACGCATGATGCTAAAGTTATCTTCCTCTTCTTGTTGGTATGCTGGGGTTTCTGTTTCTAAGAATCGACGTCACTGCACTCCGGGCATACCCATAGGTGCTCAGTCTCTCTCATCAAAAGGCGTAAGGTATGGATGCTGGGGTTACATCTCTAGAATCCCTAGGTGACTTCATATTGTACAGCTGGTAGCAAAATTCCGCCCATCTCTGCATGACATCCTTTTTCGCAGTCATGGTATTCTCTGCCTCATCCTGAATTGTTCTTATTGTGTGCGCCTACAATAAGAAACTGGATAAATTAGGAGAAAAAAACATTAGAAATTTAATTCCTGCATGGATGTTTTGTGTTTGAGAACGATTCTATTCAAAAGCTAGCACTGCAGGAAAAACGTACAGTTGCTAAAGACACTCCATCCAACATACCATACACTCCATGAAGACACTTTATCCAACATACCATGCACTCCATGAAGACACTTTATTCAACATACCATAAACTCTATAAAGACACTCTATCCAATTTAACACACACTCCATTGATTCAAAGGTCTGGTCCTGTGTGCTCTAAACTGGATCAAGTTCTCCATAAACATGGCATTATACCACAGGTATACCACAGTAAAGCTTTCATTGGCAATCATTGCAACTAATATCTAACTTCACCAGTCTACACAGACTTAACAAAGGCAGTCACAACCACTACAATAGCTCATACATCAAATTCTATAATTATAAGACAAGGCATTCAAAATCTCTTTGACATACTAAACAAAATGTACGCTAAAATCCACTTTGCAGTGTCCCACTCAGACCCCATAAACATACAACCTACAGAAGATATACAAGCATGCATTGATACATACATGACATTGTACAGGAAATTCTTTCCACAAAAAACTCTTCCAACGCAGCACATTCTAGAACATCATTGTGTACCATGGATAGAGAGATACAGATTTGGTCTAGGATTTCATGGGGAACAGGGAGGAGAGCTTCTACACTCATCTATTGTAAAACTAGGGAAGAGAGCTTCTACATTCTTCTATTGTAAAACTAGGGAGGAGAGCTTCTACACTCTTCTATTGTAAAACTAGGGAAGAGAGCTTCTACATTCTTCTATTGTAAAACTAGGGAAGAGAGCTTCTACATTCTTCTATTGTAAAACTAGGGAGGAGAGCTTCTACACTCTTCTATTGTAAAACTAGGGAAGAGAGCTTCTACACTCTTCTATTGTAAAACTAGGGAAGAGAGCTTCTACATTCTTCTATTGTAAAACTAGGGAAGAGAGCTTCTACATTCTTCTATTGTAAAACTAGGGAGGAGAGCTTCTACACTCTTCTATTGTAAAACTAGGGAGGAGAGCTTCTACACTCTTCTATTGTAAAACTAGGGAAGAGAGCTTCTACATTCTTCTATTGTAAAACTAGGGAAGAGAGCTTCTACATTCTTCTATTGTAAAACTAGGGAGGAGAGCTTCTACACTCTTCTATTGTAAAACTAGGGAAGAGAGCTTCTACATTCTTCTATTGTAAAACTAGGGAAGAGAGCTTCTACATTCTTCTATTGTAAAACTAGGGAAGAGAGCTTCTACATTCTTCTATTGTAAAACTAGGGAAGAGAGCTTCTACATTCTTCTATTGTAAAACTAGGGAAGAGAGCTTCTACATTCTTCTATTGTAAAACTAGGGAAGAGAGCTTCTACATTCTTCTATTGTAAAACTAGGGAAGAGAGCTTCTACATTCTTCTATTGTAAAACTAGGGAAGAGAGCTTCTACATTCTTCTATTGTAAAACTAGGGAAGAGATCTTCTACATTCTTCTATTGTAAAACTAGGGAAGAGAGCTTCTACACTCTTCTATTGTAAAACTAGGGAGGAGAGCTTCTACACTCTTCTATTGTAAAACTAGGGAGGAGAGCTTCTACACTTATCTATTGTAAAACTAGGGAGGAGAGCTTCTACACTCTTCTATTGTAAAACTAGGGAGGAGAGCTTCTACACTCTTCTATTGTAAAACTAGGGAGGAGAGCTTCTACACTTATCTATTGTAAAACTAGGGAGGAGAGCTTCTACACTCTTCTATTGTAAAACTAGGGAGGAGAGCTTCTACACTTATCTATTGTAAAACTAGGGAGGAGAGCTTCTACACTCTTCTATTGTAAAACTAGGGAGGAGAGCTTCTACAATCTTCTATTGTAAAACTAGGGAGGAGAGCTTCTACACTTATCTATTGCAAAACTAGAAAAAAGAGCTTCTGGAATAAGAAATGATAAGGCAAGACCGAGATGTATCATGGAGGGCCATCTTCTACAAGTCTCACCAGAACTACAAACACCCACTACTTGTAGTAAGAAGAGAAAATTAAATTAGTGTTTTAATGTGATAATCATTATTTTGTGTAAGAGTGGCTCATAGAATACAATGAAGAGTGTGTGTCAGTGATTGACGTAATGTAGTTAGTAAACGGAACAACAAGATTGGTTCGAACAGTAACTTTATTTTGAGGAAACGGAATAAATATATTATCAAGAAATACTATCTCATAGCTATCTTCAAGTGGGTTTGTTACAAGACACTTTGGATAAATTTATAACGTGCTTGTTCTCACTAAATAGTTTTCTGATGGAATGTTGTAAATCGACCATCACTTTCAGCCCTTCCTTACATGCCTTACACTCCAAACTTGGTGATATGTTAGTACTAGGTATGTATGTTGTATATTTCAAGTACAAATAGATTCTGTGGAGGTAAAGTCATACTTTCACATGTTTAAATTGGGACTACCTGAAATGGTTTTAACTTCCCATTTCCAGTATATTCTTATTTTATTTACAGATATAACAAAGGTGTCTCAAATAGTGGAACTATAACCAACCCACAATTCCCCCCTTCATGTGTTCAATAGGAATATCCATAGGGATGGTGATTAGTTTCATTGTTTATACTAACATACATGTTAAAAACATGTAGACTGAAAGTCACAAAGCAACATTAACTGTGAGCCCTGGTAATGAATTTGACCCAGTTACCTGTATTTGACCACTTGACCTGAAAATGGAGCTATTGTTATTCCAGGTCAGGTCAGGTTAGGTCAGGTCATCCCGTAACCGGTGAGGTCGTTGGGGCACACATGAAGACATCCTCACAACTCCACGCCATCCCTCTCTGTCAGATGCCGCTGCATGTGACTCTTCTGGTCGGAGACTGGTCCATTCTTTTATGTTGTCCTCCCATCTCTTTTTGGGACGGCCTCTTCGTCGTCTGCCATGCACCTTCCCGTGGAGTATTGTGTTTGCAAGACCATTTGATCTCGATATGTGACCGTACAAAATGAGTTTCCTTCTTTTGACAGTTGCCAAGAGATCTTCGAAAGGCCCTATTGCTGTTGTAATTCTATCTCGTATTTCCTCGTTTGTAACTCGATCTTTGTACGTGACGTTTAAAAGTTTTCGGAAACATCTCATCTCCAAGGCCTGTATCCTTCGTTGAATGTCAGCTGTAACTATCCATGTCTCACACGCAAAGAGGAATATTGATTATTGAATATTGATATACATATGTATATATTCACAAATGTGTGTACAGGGACACACAGGCATACGTAAGCACACCAATTACATACAAGCACACACACGCACAAACATAGACAAAAAATAACAACAAATTCTATCCTTTCCATAGTGGGGTGGAGTAGGTGAAAAAAATCTCTTACTTGCTGTAAAGCACTTCGCTCATCTAGATGTCCAGTGTCATAATTCTAGGTTCCCTATTACTGCACTTATTTTTGAATGTATGTTATATGTTTCAAAGTACAGATAAATACTTGTTTAGTGATCACGTGTCAAGAATAAACATTCTTTGGTTACTACTCGCTGCTGTAAAGTTTCTACATATTCTCTTCTTTAGCTAGTTTCTTACTATTATCAGCAATGTAATATCTTCTTCATCTTCTTCATACGCTGTCAGACGTCAACTTGTATTTGTTCGAAGAAAGCAGCTGTCATCCTGAGGCTGTCGACACTGCCATAGAGCTTATCTAGTGTTGCCACTGGTGATGGCCACATGTGGTTTCTCTGGTCCTCGCATGTCGGGAAATTTTGCAGCAGATGTTCAGCGGTCATTTTCCCTGTATCACAGGTGCATTCGTCAGTGCCACCTATCTTCAGTTTATTGAATAGGTGGTACCTCAGTCTGTTGTGGCCTGTGCGGAGTCTGAAGACCACGACTTGCTGTCTTCTGTTCAACTGGTAATAGGCATCATTTTTTTGTGTAGCCAGTATATTCTGTTTCGCATTTGGCCATGTATCTGGCCCTAATAAACCTTTTGGACTCTTTGTAGGTCACACTAGAATCTGGTTGTGGTAGTCTTGCACCTTCTTTTGCCAGTCTGTCTGCCTCCTCTTTGCCTTGGATGTTACAGTGGGATGGAACCCAATGTACCACTACTCTTTTTGGTGCGGACTGCTGGCATAGTTGACAGAGTACTGCTCTTAAATCATTAAGTTCAGTATTTTTCTGGCTTTTTAGTGCTGTGACCACGGCCAGGGCATCTGTGAACAGGACTATCTGGCTTGCATTGCTTTCGTCTGTGAGCATTGCTTCTACTGCAGCCTTCAGTGCCTCTGCCTCGGCTCTAAAATTGCTTGAGTATTTTCCAGTTGCCACTGACAGAGTTATTTTTCTACCATTTGTTAGGCTCAGGAATACCCCTGCCCCTCCATTCTGTGTTGTGCTTGTTACAGAACCGTCGGTGTATGCATGGGTCCGGTCCATGCTTGGGTATATTTTCGCTATGTACCTCAGGGTTATGTCTCTTCTTTCTTTTTCAGTCTGGCTGTTCTTGTTTCCAATACCTGGTATATCTTCTACCACCTCCGGAATTATATGCTGCTTCCATGTGGGTTTGCGTACAGTAGGGATGGGCTTTGGTGTTGTTACGGTGTTCATAGGGTCTTCGCCCATCTTTGCTTTGGCTATTTCTGCAAAGTTTCTCCGCTTTAGTTTCCCATTTCCAAATCTATTTAATCTCTGATGCACTGGAGGGTCAGTCAGTCTTCTGAGTTTCTCTGCTTGCTGCTGGGCTCTGCAATATCTTCTGTCGGTCATGGATTGCAGATTTGTAATCTTTTCAAGTTCTACAATTGGTGTTGACTTCATGCCTCCTGTTATAACTCTCATGGCTTGGTTTTGAAGTTTGCTAATTTTATCAAAGTTCGCTTTTGCTGCTGTTGTCCATGCCGCAATGCCATACTCGACTGGTCTCATTCTTCCAGTGTACAATTTCTTTAGTATTCTTTCGTCTGCTCCCCAGCGTGTGCCAGCAAGTTTCCTCATGATTGCCATTCTTTGTCTTGCTCTCATTCGGTTTCTCTCGATCTGACTTTTCCATGTCATGCGGAAATCAAATGTGACTCCCATCTAGTTTGGGTTGTCGTTTGGTCGCATATATTTGCCGTTATGACTTATTTTGGTGTTCTGTGGTTCATTTGAAAGCGAGAATATCGTACATGTTGTTTTTTTCCTCATTTATTTTGACCAGCCATGATTTCGCCCACTCCTCCAACGATGTTAGGTCCTGCTGCATCTGATTATTTGCTACGGTGAGATTTTTTTCAGAGGTCCACATAGTCAGATCGTCAGCAAACATAGAGCTGTGGACTCTTCTTTGTATATTCTCTATGATGTTGTTTATATACACCAGAAAAAGTGTGGGTGACAGTACTCTCCCTTGGGGTACTCCTTGCTCCAGTGTCACCTTTTTGCTCATCTGCCCTTGTTCTTGAACTCTGGCTGTTCTGTTTTTGAGGTAGTGGCTGATCCATCGGTACATTTTTCCAGATACTTCCCTTCTTTGTAACTTGACTTTAAGTCCCTCTTTCCACACCTTGTCAAATGCCTTCTCTAGATCCACCCAAACCGCTACTGTGAGTTTTTTCTCCTGGTAAGCATCCTCTATTTCCTGTTCTATGAGAGTGATTTGGTCCTGAGTGGATCTGTGTTGTCTAAATCCTGCTTGCTGTGGAATTAGTATGTGTTTTTCTTCCAGATGCCACATCAGTCTGGTGTTTGTCATACGCTCCATCAGTTTTCCTACACAGCTCAGTAGACTGATAGGGCTGTATCCATTTGGATCTGTTCTATCTTTTTCTTCTTTGGTACTGGTAGAAGTACAGCTTCTTTCCATACCTGCGGTACAATTCCCCTTATCCAGCTTTGGTTCAGGACTGATAGTAACTTCCTCTTTGCTGTTTGGCACGAACCCCATCAGCATTTCGTTTGTTACCCCATCTTTTCCGGGCGATTTCTTTTTCTTTAAAGTTCTCATGGCCTTATCCATTTCATTCATTGTTAGTTTTGCCATCATGTGCTCCTCTGGTGCCATCTTGATGTTGTCGTGGCTCTTTTTTCTTCACTAATGTCTGTATGCCTGTTTGTAGGGACATCAATGTGGTTTGCTCTGGCATAATGTTCTATATAGGCGTTTGCTGCTTTTTTCCAGAAAGCATGTTTGTCGCCCTGCTTGATAATAATTTGTTTATTTGATGGTGTTTCGTCATTCATGGCTCTGACTAACTTCCATAGTTTGTTCCCTTCTTTATCTAAATTGAGGCTTTTTGTTTTGTTTTTTCAGCTGTCTCTTGTTATTTGGTTTAGTGTTCTTTTGTATTTCACCATGATCGCCTTGAGGGCGATATTTACTTCCATAGATTGCTTTCTCTCTGCCATGTTCCTAGCATTTGAGACTTCATCTTCCGCTTTCTGCAATTCATCATTCCAATATGGCTTGTAGTTTTTCCTTGCCCCTCTTGGGATGGTTTCGGTGGCTGCTTGCATTATTGCTTTGCTTAGGCTTTCCACCATAGGTTTCATATTGTTATTCCGTGTGTTGATGATTTCACACAGCCCATCTGTCAGCATTGCAAATCTGTCCCAGTTGGCTCGTTTATAGTTCCAACGTGTTAATGGTGTTATTTCCTGTGGGCCTACTTCCATATCAATTTCTAGCCTAATTGGCCTGTGGTCGCTACCTGCCAATTGGTTGAGCACTTGGCGGTCTATTTTGTGGTGAATATCCCCCGTGGAAAAAGCCAAGTCTGGAGTAGAGGTGGTATGCCATGTTCTAGAATAGAAGCTAGGGCTGTCCTCCGGCCTATTTTAAGATAGAGATTTGTGTCTATCTCCAAGTCTTCCACTTCATCACCTCTGTTGTCTGTGTCCGAATATCCCCATCTCTCCTAGTGGCTGTTGAAGTCTTCAACCACTAGGCAGCTGGAGTCCTTGATTTCCATATCCCAGAATTTAAATGAAGTCATGTTGACTTCTTGTTTTGTCGGTTGTGATTATCTTTGTTTTGTTCATGTTTACAAAAGGGTTTTGATCTGCGTTGCGTCTGCTTACGGCTGCAGCTAACTGCTCCAATATACATCTACAAATATTTAATTAAATACATTCATGGGCATGCATCCACTCTTTCCGATATCATTTAAATGTTCTGATATCACTTCAAGAAAAATAACCTACATATCCTTAATCTGATCAACCATTACATTGATTGTCATGTCCTGGCTCTTCACAGATTATTTATGTATACATAGTGTAATACGTCTACGCTGTAGTTGGTGACCCTTGGAAGTTATTTTTTCTAGTGTGATTCTGATTTTTAAGAGAATTCTGGGTTGGGAATGAACATGGCGAAGCTGTTTTGGTGAAATGTTAAACAAACGGTGATGATATACTCGTGAAGTGACTCTGTGGTCTCGAGGTAACGTGTCCTCGGGTGCCGAAGGTCGTGGGTTCGATTCATGGTGGAGACAGGAATATTTTTTTTCACGTGAATCTTCTGAGTAAAATTCCCCTGAACTCTGGGCAATGAGATCGGACTCCCGTGTTCAGTGTCGAACACGTTAAAAATTCATTGGCAGTTGAAAATCAAAAAGAGTAATCTTAACGACCGCTGCCAGGACAAATTTCAAGTTAAAAATCTACCCACGTTATTTATACATTCTCACAGGTGGTTTGTTTAGAGCAGCTATATATGCTGCCTAACTGGCAGAAAGTCTACTTAGCTCTTGTGTTTGAGTATATTAAGATGGACTCGCACTCTCCAAGAAATTGGAGAATCTGTAGATTCTTCTAAACCAGCATAAAGACGTTAAGTTATATATTTAGCTCTTAGTACTGCCATTCACAACATGGAGTCTACTGTTTTTTCTGATGATATGACTGTACAATATTAGAAATGTGCGTGAAGGTTTTAATATCGCAAAATGTGGTGGTTTAGGGGGTTGGGGACGCCGTGACAAATTATAATTGAGTTCAGCAGGTCCATGATATTTTATATTTTTATGACTCATCTTGTGTCTTAAGGTTGAGTGCCTTGTACTGTGTTTTGTACCTTAATGGCCCAGTGCATCTGGCCTCAATAGATTGGGACACACGACCTAGCTAATTTATGAATTAATTTGAAGCCTGAGTTGTGAGTCATGTCCCCCCCCCCCTTCCGCTTCCCCCCCCCCCCCCCCCCCATTCCTTCTCCCTTCCACAATCTGCTAAATGTTGAAGCCCAGTGCCCAAGCAATAGGGAAGTCCATCGAGAGTGCCACTGGAATGTATGTAGTTCACAAATACTTTGCCTTACATCAATACATTTACAAATATTAGACTGAAGAGTATGAGAGATCTTGCTCCACCCGACTCTATAATAATAACAAATCTGATATACCATCAGCTGTAAATATGGCGTCATGATATTTCATTTCTCTTTGTTTGTTTTTTATCTCACTTATATTGTGAATTCTCTCAACTTCTTTGTGGTTGCTTATAAAATGTGCTGATAATTGTAATGTGTCTCTCGTGTACTTTATTATGTTCACGTATGCTGACCTTGCTGTCAGAAAATAATTAATGTTAATGTATATGCTTCTTTCTCCGAGGCCAGACAAATAGAACACTTGGTATGGCATTTGAAAACAACTGAATAAACACGTACAAATAACATTACATGGCATTGGGCCGAATGGCAAGATCCCGAATGCTGCTGGATCTGTAGAACAACAACATCAACAACATTGTATATTCTCATTTATTCTGTTTATTGAGTTATCAGCCACATACATATTATCTTGGGAAGTAAGCAATTGATATATGGGATATTCTTACAAAATATAAGTTTTGAATATCTTACATATTCCCTATCCAAGTCACCGAGACAAATTACATCAGTTTACATGATATGGAAGAAAATAGTAATGACCCCATGAGAGATGGTATAAGAAATTATGACATCAGAAATATTGTTGGAACTGCATTCTTAATTTTTCAAATTAAAGGGGAAAAAACCCAGAATAAAATTATTTGGTCATCTCAATCGAATGAAACTCAATAAACTGCCACTGGATACCTACACTTAGAAAAACACTGATTTGGCTACAGGACATAAAAAGGACCAAAGGACACAGATTGTATCACTTAAATTCTACAGCAGTACTAACTTATAATTAATCAGCTACACACACTTGGCTGTAGATGTAACGCTTTATCTTCACATAACTCTTCATAGCAAAAACGAACCACAAATGATGGGGCAATTACAGAAATGATTCAATAGTATTGCACCAATAACATTTACAATAACATTTTATTATATTAACAATAACAATTGTATTACAATAACACAAGAATAGCACTGATTACCGTATTTCAAAATTACATTAATAGTTCTAATTCCACCAATGGTATCACATGAAAATTACTGATTCTACCAATAGTATCACATGAATAGTACTGATTCTTCCAATAGTATCACATGAATAGTACTGATCCTACCAACAGTAACACATGAATAGTACTGATTCTACTAACAGTATCACATGAATAGTACTGATTCTACCAACATTATCACATTAAAAAGTACTGATTCTACCAACAGAATTACATGAATACTACTGATTTTACCGATTGTATTACCAGATAACCATTGATTTTACGAATAGTTTTACGTGAATGCTACTGATTTTACCAATTGTATTACATGAATAGTAATGATTTTACCATTTGTATTACATTAATAGTACTGATTCCATCATGTAGTATTAAATGATTACATGAATATTACCGATTCCATGAATAGTATTACACAAATGTTACTGATTCCACCAATAGTATTACATAATTACATTAAAAGTGTCGGTTCTACTGTGCACAACAAATGGAATTCCATGTTGAGATAATACTTAATACTGTATCTTTTTGAAGAATGCTTATGTAAATCTGAATGAACATAAATTAATTATTCTGAATAAAATAATTTGCATTAAACGTTTATGGCCAATGACGCCAAATCAAGAATGATCTTTTATCAGCTTTAACTAAGCCATCATACACTACGAAGAAACATCTGATAGCTAATTTCTAAGGTGGATCCTTTAAATGAATAGTCAGGGTTATAGAATGTATACGATTCTGTGACTATTTGTAACTACTTCACAAGCTAACATACACATGGGACACATTTCTCGCATCAATTAAAGTTTATTAAAGCTTGGAGTGGGGAAGCACTTTTATCTGTGGACCAATAGCATAAAAAGTTGCATATGACAATGACAGTTTTACAAATCCTACTAAACCATTTATTAAATTATAACTAATGGAAATGATACAGAAGTAATAATATTTGTTACTTCTCTGCTGGACATATAAAATTATCATAAGGACAATTTTTCGCCCCAAATGATAGATTATTCCAATCTCTGGGATCAGAGAAATACTACGTGCCTTCCTTGTAATTACTTTCCTTCCCTCATCTTCTCCATGTGTTTCATGCCATACGACTTCCACAACCTGAAAGATGGAAAAATGGAAAATAATTTCAATATTCTAAATAATGAAGATTAAGAGACATATTGCATGTGTGTGTGCATTTATGTGTGTGGGTGTAGGTGGTAACTGTGATCGAGAGATAAGGCACTCGCTTCTCAAAGCAGTCAACGGAAACGGTGAGCGATTGAATTCTGCAGGTTGCAAGCAACTGTTGGTCTCAAGGGAAGTGGGACGAGAGTGTCTGCATCCTGAGTTACCTCTAGTTGTCTTGACTTATGTCTTGTCACTAGCGCAAGGTAGATCAGGACCAGATAATTAGGTTGATGACCAGCGCAGTTTATTCCACACAATAACCCAAATACAGCGCAGGATACATTGTCAGGACAATACCGTCTGGTGATGTCGCAATCATCACTTGCAATAGACTACTATAAACTATATATATTGAATGAGGGGTAAGAGACAGATGGGTTGAGGGTTGACTAGATGGGTAGGATGACAAAACGAGTTGGACGAGATGGCAGGATAAAAGGGTAAGAAATATGTTGAGTGTGGGTGGTGATACATATATATATATTAAACATACCATTTGACGCTGTTAAATGACTTTCTGAGCAAGTGTGCTATATTTCATAAACCCAATAAATTCCATAAACAGACTACAAATTTGAGATATATGCTAAACTTAAAAAAGGTTAATAGATACAAAAACAAACATTCAACAATTTTTCATAGACAAATGATGAAAGAAATTATTCATATACTGACCATCGGCTTACGTCAGGTAAATACTGTGCGATATATGCAGTAGTCAGAATTGGGTGTTGGGAAATCCAAGCTTCATACAACTTATTGGCAATGGCGACACAATAAAGATATGAACATCTTTCTGCAGGCATTCTCTTCTCATCCTTGTTCATTGCTCTGCCAACTATCTGTAGAGTAATGTTATATTTACAAACATCGATTTATCTCAACATCAATAGCAGATTCATTATTCTGTTGCAAGTCATCCGAAAGGTAATGACACTAATAGCATAAGATGAAAAAACTGAAATAGAGGCTAGGATACAGAACTAAAAAGCAAGTTACATGATTCAAATGAGGGATGCAGAAATATTGGGTGGCATGAATAATAACGGATGGGATACATAAATAAAGGATGCGATACCGAAAAAATGGTAGCACACAAAAATAAAAGGTGGGATACATAATTAAAGGGCGAGGTGCAATAATAAATAGTGGGATACAAAAATAAAGGGTGGGATACATAATTAAAGGGTGAGGTACAATTATAAATAGGGGGATACAAAAATAAAGGGTAGGATACATAATTAAAGGGTGAGCTACAATAATAAATAGTAGGATACAAAAATAAATGGTGGGATACATAATTAAAGGGTGAGATACAATAATAAATGGTGGGATACAAAAATAAAAAGTGGGATACAAAATTAAATGGTGCAATACATAATTAAAGGTTGGGATACAAAAATAAAGGGTGTGATACAAAAATAAATGGTGGGATACATAATTAAAGAGTGGGATACATTAACAAAAATTGTGTGATACAAGAATGAAGGATGTGATACAGGAAGAAGTGTGGGATACAGACAAAAAGTGTGGGATACATACATAAGGGGTGAGATACATAAATAAAGAAGGGGATACAAGAATACAGAGGGGGATACAAGAATAAAGGGCAAAGTCTAAGAAGGATAGGTGAAACACATGAATGGAGAGTGGGATGCAGGAGTACAATATAGGAATAATGAATAAAGCATGAATGAAGATATAGGAATAAGAGATGAGACACATGAATAGAGTGAGCAATGCATGATGAAATGTTAGGATACACGAACACAGAATGGTGTGCAGGAATAAATGTGGAAAACAAGAATAAATGTGAAATACAGGAATAAATATGAAATACAGGAATCAATGTGAAATACTGGAGTTAATGTGAAATACAGGAATTAATGTGAAATACCTGAGTAAACGTGAAATACAGAAATAAATGTCAAATACAGGAATCAATGTGAAATGCAGGAAAAATTTAAAATATAGGAATAAATGTGAAATACAGGATTGCATGTGAAATTCAGGAATAAATGTGAAATACAGGTTAAATGTGAAATACAGGATCAAATGTGAAATGCAGGAATAAATGTAAAATACAGGAATAAATGTGAAATAGTAGAGTAAATGTGAAACACAGAAATAAATGTGAAATACAGAAATAACTGTGCAATTCAGGAACAAATGTAAAATATAGGAATAAATGTGAAATACAGGAATGCATGTAGTATACAGGAATAAATGTGAAATACAAGAATAAATGTGAAATACAGGAATACATGTGAAATACAGGAATAAATGTGAAATGCATAAAAATAAAAAACATGAAGACAGGAACAAAATGTGGGATACTGGAAACAGAGTTAGAAAATAGGAATACACTGGCAACTTAATACAACTGAAGGCTACTTATTCTGCCTACGTCACACTAATAGTATAATTACAGGTCTTCTTTCTTCATTACTTTTTGTTGTGGCTTATAGTTTCCAAATGATGGGGTAGCCAGCCTCATCCCCAACCTACCTTAGGTCCTCTCTCACAATGTTTATGGCACGTTACTACTTTGTTGCTATCCTTTGCTTCTCCCGCCTCCCCCTCTTTTGGTGTCCGTGTAACACAGGTAATGTGTCGAGGGGCGAACCTGTTACTATGTATCAATGTGAACAATATCACTATGCATTGATGTGAACAATATTACTATGCATTGATGAGATCAATGTTAATATACATCAATGTGAACAATTTTACTATGCATTAATGTACTATTCACTTACGTGAACAATGTAACTATTCATCAATTTTATCAATGTTACTATGCATCAATGATATTAATGTTACTATGCATAAATGTGATCAATGTTACTATGCATCAATGTGATCAATGTTACTATGCATAAGTGTGATCAATGTTACTATGCATAAGTGTGATAAATGTTACTATGCATAAGTGTGATCAATGTTACTATGCATCAATGTGATCAATGTTACTATGCATCAATGTGATCAATGTTACTATTCATCAATGTGATCAATGTTACTCTCCATCAATGTGATCAATGTTACTATTCATCAATGTGATCAATGTTACTATCCATCAATGTGATCAATGTTACTATGTATCAATGTGATCAATGTTACTATTCATCAATATGATCAATGTTACTATGCATCAGTGTGATCAATGTTACTATTCATCAATGTGATCAATGTTACTATGCATCAATGTGATCAATGTTACTATGCATAAATGGTATCAATGTTACTATGTATCTAACGTTGACATTTCCCGATGACATCCTAACGTACAGAACTGGCCCAGGCAAGCAAAAGTTGGTCAAAGACATCCAGGAAACATTGCAAGCAATCTCACAGTGGTGCGGCGACTCAAGTTCCAAGATCAATCCGAACAAGGCCTGCATGATGTGGTGCTCTTTGAATAATTCCATAGTAAAGGCCGATCTCCCGGGCATAACTTTTGATGGTTGCACCTCGGAGTGACATTTGGTCGCAGTCTTTCCTATAAAAGTCATGTTGACAATATCGTACAAAGATGTAAGAGAGGGTTAGGAGCAATCAAGACCATGGCTGCTGCCGGCTTGGAACAACGCCTCCAATTCATCCTATTTAGTCAGGTCGTGTTGTCTGTTATTGATTGCGGACAAGGCATCCTCACACTATCAAGAACACAGTGTGAAAGGTTGGAACGCATCCAGAATGAAGGTATGCGACTGGTTCTGGGCTGTACTTGAGATACCCCGATTGGGATGATGCGCTACATGTTGGGATTGTTTTCGGTGACATCCAGACATAAGCTGGCACAAGTCAAAGCCTATATGCGTGCCACCACAGACACGTGGCACCCTCTGTACAGTAGTATCTCATACATCAAGGGATCAAGAATCAAGAGAGGGGCGTCATGGATGGCACAGGCTGAGACAACAATCGAACACGTCACTCCAGCTGAGATGATGCCAAGGGGGAAGAATGGGTCTCCACTAGTGATAGAATGATAGAGTACTAGAGAGTCATCATAACCTTAGACAAGGAATGCAGATAACGGAACAGTGGGAGAGCAGAGCTCGAGATGAATCAGCTGATAACTGAGAACACGCAGGAGAGTGATGCCGTCATATACATCGACGAATCAGTGCTGCGCAGTAAGACACCAGGCTGGGGATTTTCGGCTAGAGTGAGAGGACAGGTCGTTGCTGAGGCACAGTAGGGCATACATGTCAACCTCCAGTATGAGAATAGAGACGGAAGCAGCGACCTCAGCACTGAAATGGATATCTGAGACTTCTAAAACATAGGCAGTCATCGTGACAGATGCGCAAGCCATACTTCAGAAGGTACAGAAGGGATGGCTTAGGTTCAAGTGGATAGTAGCTGTTGAGGCCTCAAACCTCCAGGGGTTGACATGGTTGTACTGCCATGCTCATGCTGGGGTTCTAGACAATGAAAGAGCTAACATCATGGCTTCACAAGCTCCCATCATGGACACATTAGTGATGGATATAAGTGACATTTGAAATCAATCAATGACTGCCTGCTAGATGAGGACATCGCGATAAATGAAGCTGCAATCTATAGACTGCACAGTTTCGACATTAAACGAGGTTCGAGCGGAGTATGGCGCATAAGACGACGAAGACGGAGAGCAACAGAAAACGAGCTACAGGGACCATCAGCATTCATATCCTACGCCATTTGCTGAGAGAGAATGAGCACCTATGCGTATGTCTGGAGTTCAGTGATGTTGATTCTTAGAAATAGAAACTATACATCAATGTACACAATGTTATTTTGCATCAATTTAAAGAAAATAAAGTTAGTGAGAGTAAAAACAAATTCCAAAACAAAAAATAACCTGAGAATTTGAAAAGTATAATTAAAGTAATGCACATTTTTGCCTATTTTAGAAGTATGTTATGAAAACTGAGGAATAAACCAGGATAAGACTCATCTTTGCATGATTAAAAAAGTTTAACTTGCTTTCTGCTCTCTGGGCTAAAAAAGAAACTCATAATTTTTATGAAAGACAGAATTTACAAAACAAACAAGACATTGTATAGAAGAGAATTCAAGATTGGATAACCTACAGAGAAAGAATTTAAGACAATATTTAGAAAATAATTCAAGACATCTTCAGTAACAAATTTAAGACAGTCAGAGGAAAAGAATGCAAGGCCGTCTACGGTAACGAATACAAAACATTTTAAAAATAATTCTAAATATAACATTCTAAGGAGAGTAAATAAAATAATTCAAGAGTACCTAACATAGGTAGTTCATAAAGCAAATCGAAAAAAATGCATTACTAATTAAACAAAATAGTAAAGGCAGACTGCAGAAAAGAATTCAATACAGTCTAAAATAAATAAAAGTACCCAAGACAAACTAAATCAATTAATTAAGTCGTCTAAATTAAAAGAATCTGGGACATCTAAATACACGAATTCAAGAACGTCTGCAGAAAAGAAATTCAAGATATCTAAATAAAATAATAACCCAGAAGTCAACTACAACAAGAAAATTGGAAACTATTTACAAACAATCATTCAATGCAGTGTACATAAAACTATTCTAGATGCCTTTAACACAAGTTTGTAAAACCAGTCTAAAAATGTAAACAGAAGCACACATAGCGACCAAATTCTACCTCTCCAGGTTTTCCGGTAGCAGCTTCCATGAGAATATTAGTGAACGTGGGCCCAGGACAGATGACTGTTACATCTATGTTATGTTCGCCCATCTCAGTTCGCAGGCACTCAAAGTAGCCCTGCAATTGTTCGCTGACATTTACCAACACTTTTATCTATAACATCCTCTAATTAATTATGTATAATTGATTAATTAATATTATAAGTTACCCATTGCAAGCAAATATGGCGACTGTGTCGGACATGTGTCTTCAGTTGTGACTGCAAATCGCAGCGTGATCGGAGCAAACTCTTCCGTACATGATGCACACGTGGACATCGTCGGAAATTGGACCGTCTTGAAATTCTTCTTCTTCTTCTTCTTCTTCTTCTTCTTCTTCTTCTTCTTCTTCTTCTTCTTCTTCTTCTTCTTCTTCTTCTTCTTCTTCTTCTTCTACTACTACTACTACTTCTTCGTTCATCCTCATATCAAGGTCCCGGTTTCTCTTACTAAGGACACCGTTGCTTGTAAGGCTGTTTTATCTCCATACAGCTTTTGTCTCATATCTGTCTCACGAGGTGAGTATTGTTCTCTATTTTCCTGCATGAGCATGCAGCTTTGTAGGAGGTGTTCCTTGGTCATGGTATGCTCCCCATATGGACACCTGTCATCTGTCCCAACCCTCATTTACGTGTAAAAATGACCTTCGAGTCTGTTATGCCCATTTCTAGGTCTGAAGATGGTGACTTGCTCTTCTATTTATGTTAAAGTAGCTGTCTTGTTTTCAGAAGTCGGGGTGCTGATCAGCCCATTTTCCCCTGAAGTTGGTTTTAATTTCGGTCTTGGCTTTATTATATGTGATGCTCAGGTCTATTTATGGGGATGCTCCTCCACACTTTGCTAATTTGTCTGCAGTTTCATTGCCTTCAATATTGCAGTGGGATGGAATCCACTGTATGACCAACCTTGGGTGTTTTGCTGGGAGCTGTGTCAGGGAGAAAATACATTGCTCGAGATCTTCATCTTTGTATTGTTTTAGAGCTGCAAATACTGACGCAGCGTCAGTTAGTTATACTATGTTTTCTTGGTGGATATCTTTATCTTGGATTACAAGCTCAGCTGCGGCCTTCAGTGCCTTTGCTTCAGCACGGAAGTTATTGGAGTATGTTCCCATTGTTAATACTCCAATTTTCTTCTTTTCCATTCCTTAATCTGTAATATACCCCATCCAGCTCCATTGGATGTAGCTCTGTTAGATGAGCCATATGTATATACGTGTCTCCATGTTTCTGGTGGGTATACTCTCATAAGATATTCTTCTGCAATAAGTTCCCATTTTTCCTATTCCCTCTATGGTTTATACTATATTAGGGGACTTGACTTTATTTTAATGGTGGGATTTGAGTTGTATATTTCAGATCTCTAGCCACTGCCTGGCTTATGATTTGATCTATTCTTGCAAGCTCTTTTGTTTTTTATATGAAGTGGTTTCTGTTTATTTTAATCTCTTCTCATGTGATTTATCCTGTCATATATTGGGTGATCAACTTGTCCTCCTGCTAGAGTTTTTTTTAAAATCTTTTCACATCTCCATACTTTCGACTCGTGTGATGTTCTCAATTGCATTTATTGGTGTTGTTCTCATAGCTCCAGTGATGATACGTATACCTTGGTTTTGAGTTGCGTTTTTTGTTGTTGAAAGTTAGTCTTTCATTTTGACCTTTCATGCCGCTCGCTTATTTCTGCATCTCAATAATGGTTCTCTTATTAGTGATGCGAGCACCATATAGGATGTCAGTACGTCAGACTGTGCGGTTCGTAACAAGCAGTTAATTCCCAATTAGGCGACATTAAAAGAGAAACTGTACAAAGAAACTTTCAGTCTTTGTATCATTGCTTCTGTCCCTCCGATGAGCGCTTGACTGTCCTGAGTTCACTGTACAATATCTGCCTAGGGAGACACTCTTTATTCATGCATAGAACATGTCCAGTCAATATGATCTAGGCTCTCTAGCGTATGGATGCCAACGTCTTGCCCTACTGAGGACTACAAAGTTGAGCACTATATCATGTTAACCAATCCCGAGCAGCCTGTAGGTATAGCTCATGTAGAAAAGGTTGAGTTTTATGATGTGCCTGCTGTAAATCGCCCATTTATATACAAGTTGTTGTTGTTATTGATTAACTAGGTCTACGAGCTGTTCGCTCTTTCGAAGTCAATGACAAGTTGTAGAATTTACAAATGTTTTGTAGCTGGTGAGTGGGGCTATATAAGGTGTTGGTGTGCTCGACAATAACTTTTCTGTCTGTGGTGAGTCCGGGGCAAGCTAGCAGCACATGTTGCACTGTCTCGTATGGGTAGGTGCAGTTGCGACAGTTAGGTTTTTGTGTAGGGTCTAACTTGTTTAAGTATTTGTTAAGTCCAATGTGTTCTGTTCTAAGTTGAACGATTATGCTCTGCTCCCTGCATGGAAGTTTGTTGATGCTCTAATTTTTGTTTGGATGTTCGGTACACTTTCGTGCTTTATTTTATGCTTCTAGTGAAGACTGTGAATATAGTTGTATGTGTATTTAATTGCAGTTTCCAAAGCCTGTAGTATACAGCTGTTGTGACCAGTTCTCTGTTTAACTTTGCTTGGGCCAGTCTCTTGAGTGTTTCTGTTGTCCAGACGAGTAAATCGTCTGCATACAGCGTCTTATGGACCTTCCAGATAAGTGGGATGGGCAGCGGCGGGGGAGGGAGGTCATTTATGAAGATGAGGAAGAGGGTGCAGCTTAATGAAGAACCTTTAGGTAATCATTCCTCTAGTATTTTTTTGGTTGATGTAGTGCCATATATTGTTGTTTGAATTGTTATATATGTCAATGGAACATTTTTCTGTGTATGCCCATTGTTATCATTTTATTAAAAAGTCTTGCCTCCATATGTTGTCGTATTCTTGCTGCAGATCGATGAATACTGCTGTGGCGTATTTGCTCTCTTGGAAACCGTCTAGGGTTTTCTGTACAAAATTCAAAAGCTGGTCATCAGTTCTGCAATCTTTTCTGAAGCCTGCTTGGCTGCAATCAATTATTTTGTTGGTTTTGAGCAACGCAATATAGTCTGTGGTTCACCATTCTTTCAGTAAGCTTACCAATTGTTGATGTCAGTGAGTCTGGTCTTTCATTTTTTGGGTCGTTGGCTGTTTTTTTTTCTTTCACAATTGGCTTAAAGTTTGCAGGAAGCCATGCTTTTGGAAGTGTGCTTTCCGACCATGTTCTATTGATGAATTTCAGGAGAATGGACTTTGCTTTTAGGCCAAGTTTCACTATGATTCCATTTGTAATGTTGTCTGCTCTTGGGGCCTTTTTGGTCTTCAATTTTTGTATCACATTTTTCATCTCTAATGCTTTGTACAAAGTCTCAAATAGTCCAATGTTTGATTTGACAGCTCTTTGTTGTATTCTTGTTGTGTTCTTGAATGCTTTTATCTAGTTGTTTCTTGTGATATGTTCTGCTCACTTCGGTATATAATTTGTTGAAGATTTCTGCCTTTTTCTTATTGTTTGTTACGATTTATCCACCAGATCTGAGTGGCTTGTAGACTAATATTTAAGCCAGTATGCGACAGGCAGTGCAAGTGCAACGCTCCCAAATGGCTACAAAACCGTATCCACTTCTGTCCCGCCTGGAATATTAAATCCTTTTCACTATCCGCTGTAGCCCGTTTCTTTCTCTTGTTCCAGCTCAATGTTTTATGAAACACAAAATGTTCAGGTAAAACAGATTCTCTAATTTTCAAATATTTGAACTAAATTTAAACCACGCCATGCATTATTATTAAAATATCAACCCCTGAGAATCATTTTCATGTCACATTTCAGATCAATGTAAATTAGTTAATGTTTATCAGCTAGACATGTAATGTAAGATTGGTTGAGCAGGACCTTTCAATCAAACTCGGTGAAGTCCCTAAGAATACTTTCTGAGCATAACAGTTGTCTAGACTTGTGTTGCAAGATGTGTTCTCATGTGACTGTAAAGACTAACCTTATATTATTAACACATCATACAGATGAGAAAATATTCATATTTGTATGGCAGTATTTAAGTGTAAGTAAAGTATAGTAAAGTAACCCATAGCATTACTGCCATCAGGATATGAGGTGTTAGCGATCTCACATTTCAAAAGCTCAGCTATATTGAGGGCGGCAGCCATCTCCTCTCCCTCGCCACTTTTACTTCCCGGGCGGAACCGGTATCCATTAAAGGCTGGGTCGACCCTGGTGCCATTGCGGTCTGAAAAACATTACCGCCTAAACTGGGGAATGACCCCAGGACCACTCAGATGCGAAACCAGAGCGATAACCACTGCGCTACGTGGCTCCGGTGTAAAAGTATTTAAGTATAAAAACACACATGTAAGTATGCCGAATAAGTCTTCATCAAGGACAACGAACAACAACAATAATGAGCTAGTGAATCATGGAATAAGGGAAGAATATAAAAGGCAATATTTAAAGAGAAAATTTAATTTAATTAAGCACATCTTCCTGAATGGTTACTGTCAGTTAGAAATGTATCCTAGGGCCTTGTTAAGAACATGACTGATATCAGGTGGTTAAGTAAAATGTTGATAGTCTCAATAAGTGTATGTTAGTACATTATTTTTGTTTGACTTGAACTTAAATCTCGTTGTCAGACGTATGTGCTTCTGAACGAGACAAATCAGAAGTTTAAGTCACTTATCAATTATTTAAAAAAATTCAGATAAGAAATGTCCCCGCTGTTCATTTTTAGCTTTAAGTTCTCATGAAAACTAATAATTGATAGATAGGATGTGCTCCATTAACGAATACCACTAATAAATAAACAAGCACTTACAGACACCGCATATTTTGACCCTGTGTAAGATCTGGAGTTCGGTGAACCTGAGGTCATTGAATAAAACAAATTTTAAAAAAACCTGACAAATATTTGAAGTTAAAATAATGAAGAAAAATAATTAAAGAATATATACTACTAAATACCGTCCATTTTAAGCTATTCAAATATTGGTATACACATTTTAAGGGATAGCAAATAATTTAAATGAAACAAGCCCAAATGTTCAAGTACCTGGTACACATTTTATATCGATAACAGAAGGTACCATAAAGAAATTGAAACCATATGTCATGAATCCTCTGCTATGCCACTTCATGTTACCACTTCTTAAACTCCCAAACACCAAGCATGCAAAGAAGAAAAAGGAACACCCAAGCATATCATGGTCCCAAAATTACATCTGATAAACAGTACATGTATACCGCAAACCAACTCTCTGCCACTAGTGTCAGACTTGGTACTTATCAAAGCACATGAGAGGGAAATTACGTACGAAATTAAATGCACGAGAAAAGTCTTTAATGTCACTAGAAGAGATCAAATGTGAAATGAAGACATTAGAAATATTGTGAGAACTGTCTCTTTTGCTGAATACACACCGAGACAGAAAATACGAAAGTTTAGTCATCAAAGGAGCATGCAACCCTTTCAACTCCCACTGCATTCAGATATATTTTTTTTTTTTTTTTTTTTTTTTTGCGTTCGCCTTATTTCTCTAATCCCCAAGGCGGTGTGCGTTGCACTGTGGTTTTTATTTTGCGCCTGTCGGCCCAATGCATCCGACTTCAGCATGCATTTTATGTAAGGGTCTGCTTCCTCCTGCATTTTCTAAGGGTTTGCTTCCCCGGGGTAACGGCCGGTGCTGTGATGGGGATCGAACCCAGCACCTTCGGATTGTGAGCCGTGCCACTTATCCACTAGGCCACGCCGTCCCCTGGATTTCAGATATATAATATACGACGGTTTTTGGTTATAAGACACGAAGAACAGCACCTGACAGATAGATAGATGACATAGATCAAAATTACATCAACACATGCTAATAGCGACCGGCATAACACACTTGGTCCAAGAAAGGCTAGTTCACGCCCAAGCCATGCCTAAACGGCATAAGTGGAAGGAAAACATAAAATAGGGAAACAGCAAGTTAGTTAAAGTAAACAGATCTTGCATTTTCTTTTTGTCTTCATATCTCTCCTTACCCTGGTGCGGATGCTGATTCAGATCATATTTTGCTTATTATGAAATGCCAACTACGATGGAAGAAACAATGAAAACGGCAAAACGTAGCAAAGTTGAATTCAAGTGCTTTAAATTAGTTGGAGAAAAGAATTGGATTCCAAAGCTTAATGACTTCTGCTTTAGGGGAAAAAAAAACATGTCTCTGAAGATATAGATTATCAGTGGCATAATTTAAAAGAGGCAGTAAAAGAGGCAGCAGAAATAACATTGGGTAAAAATAAAGCAGAAAGCAAGAAACCGTAGGTAACATCTGAAATGATAAACAAAATGGAGGACAGACGCAAATGGGAAAACATTAATACAGAGTATGGTATTGCAACGTATAAACGTATCAAGAATTAATTGGATCGAAAATGCAAGATGGCGAGAGAAAAATAGTTGATAGACCAATGCGAAGAAATTGAAGATCTGGAGAGAACGGGTAAATTCGATCAAGTACATAAGAAAGTAAAACAATCGTTCCGTAAACCTAAGGGCATACAATCGCGGATGGTTAATGATAAGAATGGGAAACCAATAATAGATCCAGAGAACAAAAAATAGATTGAGAGAATATGTTAAGGAACTGTACGATGATGGGGGGCCTGTATCAAGATAACACGCCACCAAATAACGTACCATTTTCAGAAGAGAGATTATCTATAACCAGAGAAGAATTTAATAAGGCACTTCCTTTAATCCCGAACAGAAAGTCACCAGGGATAGATGAGTTACTTATCGAGCTACTCAAAGCAGCGGGAGAGACTTTACTTGATGTACTTTTTAAACATGTTTATGATATTTACATCAGGGGAATACAGCCAAAAGATCACACAACTGCAATATTAATTCCTTTGCAAACAAAATCCCCAAAAAAAATCCAATGCTGTATAAAGCCTTTGATCAGGTTCGCTATTTACGATTTTGCAGCAAATAAGTACATAAATATCACTCATTACGTTAATCCAGAACCTGTATGAAAATCAAGAGGCGATTATTTCAATCACAGAAGGTCTCACGGATCCAGTTTCCATCAGACAGGGTGTACGACAGGGCTGCTTGCTTTCACCGAGTCTCTATAACGCATATTCTGAGATATTAATGGCCAAGGTTATGTGGAGTTGTAATAGGGGCGTCAAAGTTAATGGTATGAAAGTTAATGGTATGAAAGTTAATGGTATGAAAGTTAATGGTATGAAAGTTAATGGTATGAAAGTTAATGGTATGAAAGTTAATGGTATGAAAGTTAATGGTATGAAAGTTAATGGTATGAAAGTTAATGCTATCAAATTTGCCGATGACCAAGTGATAGTGCGAGGATCAGTAACAACGTTCCAAATGGTGCTTGATAAAATTAAAAGCACCGCCAAAGATTTTGGCATGAAAATAAACACATCGAAGACAACAACTTTGGTAATATCTAAGCAACATAGGCACATAAATATATCCATCAATGGATATGAAATCGAACAAGTACAGACGTTTACATATTTGGGGCAAACCATAACAGAAGATGCCCGCAATGAGACAGAAATAAAGACGCGAAGTATTGCAATGGCAAAAAAGGGCTTAAGAGGAAAATATAAATTGTTGACATCAAAGAATATCAGGACAGAGCTGAGTAAAAGAATAATCGCCACTAATATATGACCAATTGCACTGTATGGGGCTGAAACATGGACTTTGGCAAAGAAGGATGAAAAAAGCTTTGAAGCATTTGAAATATATTGCTACAGTAGAATGGAAAGAGTGAGTTAGACAGAAAGAAGATCCTTGACAATGCACTCAATGATGTGAGCGCACAAAGACAATAATTACATATGATACAAAAACGTCGGTTGAATTGGCTGGGTCACAATATGAGACATGAAAGTCTTCTACAAATGATACTAGAAGGCAAGGTTCAAGGAAAGAGTGGACCGGGGTAACCAAGACTCACCTTTACAACTCAGGCATGCAGGGACATTAAAATACCAAGTTATGCTGCAATGAAGAGAACTGCAAGAGGATAGGGTCAAATGAAGAGACATACTCATACAATATTACAACCAGTCTCCGGACTGACCAACCAGAGGATCGGGTCAAATAGAGAGACATACTCAGACCTTACAACCAGTCTCCAGACTGACCAACCAGAAGATAGGGTCAAATGAAGAGACATACTCATACAATCTTACAACCAGTCTCCGGACTGACCAACCAGAGGATCGGGTCAAATAGAGAGACATACTCAGACCTTACAACCAGTCTCCAGACTGACCAACCAGAGGATAGGGTCAAATGGAGAGACATACTCAGACCTTACAACCAGTCTCCAGACTGACCAACCAGAGGATAGGGTCAAATGAAGAGACATACTCATACAATCTTACAACCAGTCTCCGGACTGACCAACCAGAGGATAGGGTCACATGGAGAGACATACTCAGACCTTACAACCAGTCTCCGGACTGACCAACCAGAGGATCGGGTCAAATGGAGAGTCATACTCAGACCTTACAACCAGTCTCCAGACTGACCAACCAGAGGATAGGGTCAAATGGAGAGACATACTCAGACCTTACAACCAGTTTCCGGACTGACCAACCAGAGGATATGGTCAGATGGAGAGACATATTCAGACAACCTCAGAACCAGTCTCCGGACTGACCAACCAGAGGATAGGGTCAAATGGAGAGACATACTCAGACAACCTTACAACCAGTTTCCGGACTGACCAACCAGAGGATAGGGTCAAATGGAGAGACATACTCAGACAACCTTACAACCAGTTTCCGGACTGACCAACGAGAGGAGGATGATGATAATCTCTGCTTATGAAACATAGTGCCACCACTGCGATTGACCCACTAAGGAGGCCTGCATCAAACCATTTCTCTTGCACTCTTTAAGAGAAGACTGTTGCTGTCATTTCTGTTACATCATAAGGTTGTAAGAAGCCCAATTCACAACCCTGTTTAGCCACCATTCACCTCCTCAATTGTCTATCCACTCTGGTGTGGCAGAAGAGCTTGTGTGATCACATAAATTATGTTGTTGCATATAGCAAGCGGGATATACCTGAGTGTACGGGCCAGCCAAATTGAGACATATACTTGTTGCCTTGCATGTCGAGTAAACCACTTTGTCATTGACGCTGTTTTAGCTCATCACATGTTTGTTTTATCTGCACTGTTAGCTAATCAATGTTGTCAATTTACTTTCAATCAACATTTTCATGTAAAGCGTCCCAAATCACATAGTATCTAGGGTTAAGATCTGGACTACATGACGGCCATAAGGTTCAATGCATGCTGGTGTCTCCTGAGTGAGCGGTGCAACTGCATTCATAGCACGATAGGGGTGCTGCTCCATCTTGCTGGAAGATGAAAACTATGGGAGGTATGTCTGACAGAAACGCCAGGTAAAACTGAATTTACTATCCCACAGGCCTAGCCAAACAGTACAACATAATTTACCTTGACCAAAAGCAAACGAAGAAGATTTACATCTTACAGCATACTTGACAGATTCAGTGAAGATATTCTTTGTTCCCCGGGATCAACAGAGAAGAAAACAATTTACTACATTATTGTTATTATCTATTCACTGATGGCATAAGAATTAAGATATTACCATCAATATTATCAACAGTTTTTCATCTCCCAGTTGGTATAAGTTTTCATTTTCACCAAACGGGATCAATATTCTGAGCAGCGTACGGGCTGCAGCGGTAAACGACTCATAGCTGGTTGCTGGCGTCAGAGGAAGCGAACCAGAGCTGCCAAGACCACTCTACGCTTCAACGAGGTGATCCTGGATAAAGGGCTGCAACAGAGCAGGCTGGCTAAGGAGAAGGGATCGAAGAGGGAAGGCTAACTCGGTACTTACAAATGTCTGCTGCAGTCGGATGTGTCAGACCGAAAAGTGCAAATATCGCAGTCAAGCTATAAACTACTACACAACGCATTCCGTTCTCTGGACAACATCCTGCTACTTGCAAAGCCCTTTTCAAGGCTTGGTAGTGGGAGATTGAGAACGAACGAAGAAGAGGAAGAAGATTTCAACAAAAACATGCAAAGTCATTAAATGTTGACCTGGCTTTATCTGTTAAAGATATTGTGGCTTAAATTTCTACATGATGGGAAAGCCAGTTCCAGTCCATCCCACTTAACCTCTAATGACATGCTAGCAGATTATAGAATATATGCTTCTCTTTCAAATTCTGGTTGACACTAGGGTGATTAGAATCTATAGTAAAGTGATATTTTTTTGCGTTATTTTTTTGCGTTCACCTTAATTGTCTATCCCACACGGCGGTGTGCGTTGTACTGTGGTTTTATTTTGCGCCTGTCGGCTCAGTGCAACCGACTTCAGCATTCATTTTTATGTAAGGGTCTGCTTCCTCGTGCATTTTCTAAGGGTATGCTTCCCCGGGGTAACGGCCGGTGCTGTGATGGGGATCGAACCCAACACCTACGGGCTGTGAGCTGTGTCACTTAACCACCAGCTCACGCCGTCCCATATAGTGAAATTAAATCTAGAACAAAACCTATGTTTGTAAATAAACACAAACTGACCTATTTTTCCAGATAGACTGCAGGTGACTACTACATGACCTTGCTTTCGTTGCAACATGTGTGGCAATACCTCCTGGGTCAAGGACACCGGCCCGAGAACGTTGATGTCGAAGAGCTCGTGATCAACTTCAAGATCTATTTCTGTCCACATTGCTCGCTGACTCTTACCAGCATTGTTGATGAGTATGTCGATCTGCAAGGTCAGATTATTATTCAGAAAATGCATATCTGCTTCTCATAACACAGCAATAAATATAATCATAGTCGTGTAGCTTGTCGTTTTCAACAACAGCTGATCTGTAAAACTTTTGATCTCTAGCCAGAACTCTTGCCTCTGTCGCTGTCATCTTCAGGACCTCCATGATATCTTGTGTCCATCTTCCCCTCTGTCTGCCTCTGTCCAACTTTCCAGGCACCATACCCTCAAATATCGTTCTCTCCAGGCCATTATGGCGTTTGATGTGGCCAAAATATTTTAGCTTTCTAAACAAGATATTGTTTACTGACCAATTTTCCTTGATATCCAGTTCTTTTAATATATCTGCATTTTTTGTTTTCGCTGTACAGGGGCTTATCAAATGTCTTCACCCTGACTATGAAGGAGTAGGACGAGAAAGTTGAAATTTGGCACACATGTAGCTCATTCAATGTGTATTGGACGTAAGAAGTATGAATTTCCCTTCTCAACGGGTTTACTCGGTATGGTGCATGGCGCAACACACCTTATTGACCGAATCTGCTACTCTAACGGTTTGTCAGAGCAATGGAGAAATCAGAGGCCAGAATTTTGTAAAATTCTTAATGTTGTAGGGAAACACACCTACAGAAATACACAATGAGATTGAACCAGTGTTTAAGGAATTCTATCCTTCGTATACTTTTGTAAAAAGCAGGTGTAGGCAGTTTAAGTGTGGCCGTTCTCATGTTGCTGATCTTCCAAGATCAGGAAAACCATCCTCAGAGTGCAGGGATGAAAATCATTGACCAGGATAAGAAAATGACAATTGCATAAATATCTAGGTCAGTAAAACTGAATGAAAGTACAGTTTAAAACATGAGAAAAGAGCATGTCTCTGGGTCCTGCAGCTCAAAATATGAGTTGAAAAACATGTTGCCGACCATGTTGACAGTAGATGAGACTTGGGTTCACCATTCTGACCCAGAATCCAAAATTTCCAGCATGCAGTGGAAAACCCCGGGCTCACCAACACATGTCAAGCCAAGAGCACAGACATCTGCAAGAAAAGTGATGCTGACTGTTTTTTGAACATAAAACGAGGGATGGTGTGCACTCGAATTCTGCCTTTGCTTCAAGACAACACACCCTTCCTTAAAGCAAATCTTGTGCTGCAACGATTTGAATATTGAAATTCTTCCACACCCACCATAATCTCCGGATTTAGCTCCATCAGACATTTTTTTTTTCCAAAACTTAAAAAAACAGCTGAAAGAAAATCATTTTGACAGTGACGAAGATGTCATACTGGATTGTGATAACTCATTTAGTTCGAAAAATAGGTTACTTTATTCTGAAGGTATTTTCAAAGTCCCGCATAGATGGCAGAAATGTATAAATTCAAGTGGTGGCTACATTGAGAAGGAATAAGCACTGTGCCAAATTTCAAATTGCTCCCCCTACTCCTTCATGGTCAGGGTAAAGACTTATGACAAGCCTCTTGTATATGGTATTTTGATCTTCCTTCTGCAGCATTTCAGTTCAACAAATTCAATCCTTTTCTTGAGTGTTGTGTGGCGGTTTACATTTTACACCAGAAAGATGCAATTTCGTATAATTTTTATGTTCGTCATTTTATTATAGTTCTGTCATAAATTTATCATTTCATTCAACCTCTGCATTACCATAGCTAGTCTTCGTCGGACTTTCTTTAGGCAATCTCCATTGTTGCTTATAATTCACCGAGGTACTCAGTACTTGTGACTTTCTCAATTTTCTGTTGATCGAGAATAACTTTAGGTTTAGTCTTTGTCTTGTCTGTGCTCATTATTTTGGTTATACGAATATTCAGGTATATATTATGGTCTTCGCTGTTATTTTACCGACATGATCATGAGTTCCAGCCCTACAGTGCTCTTTGAGAGAACAACTGTGTCATTTGCATATCTGAACTCTGGTATCTCGTTACCACCAATTGTTAATGGCTCGAACTTGTCACATATTTTCTATAGTTTGTGAAATTCCCCATTATAGTTCAGCATATATATTTAACAGATAATGGAAGAGTACGCAACTCTGTCTTACGCGCTTATAAACTTGGAACCAGTCTGACGTTTCGCCGACTATTCTGATCACAGCTTATTGTTTCTGGTATAGTGATTCGATCAATTGAATCAAGTGCGCTGGGAACCCCATGTCTCTCATTACGTTCCTACAATGCTTGGTGTTGCACACAGTCGAACTCTATCGTGTAATCTATAAAGCAAGTGTGTACGTTGACATTGTACTCTGCATTTTTCTATAATATTTCCTATGTTGAGGATGTGATCGAAAGCATTTTCTAAAACCTGTCTGTGCTTCATGGAGCTCCTCATTGAGCTTGTTCTTTAGCCTTTTCGCGATGATCCGTATAACGATGTTGCTGACATTACTTATTAAAACGAGGATTCGATAGTTTTAGTTATAAACGGTAAAATGGCGAGACAGGACACTTGTCACCGAACTCAAAGAAAATTCAGACCTGGTACAATACAATTTCTAACACCTTACCCCAGAGGGATATGGTAACCGCGTTATCTTGTTATTGTATAAGTGCCAATGAGAAAAAAATTTGCTTCAGGTGAAGGACAATTTAGGAATGCTTTTAGTAATGAAAGTAAACTAAATTTGGTATAATGTTGAGGAGTGAAATTAAAGACAGGCTACAGTTGCTGATAAATGTGTATTACAAACCTTATTAAAATATTCCAGCACCTGCTGCACTGCTGATTTATGTGTCTTAAATGCTGCAACATCCACAGGCAAGACAAGTATATCCTGTTTGGTAACTTTGCCTGCAGAGATAAGATAATAACTTGTAAGAGCTTCATCATTTAACACTGAATTGCTGAGGAAGTTTAATTCTCCAGATTGTCATGGTAGAAGAGACCATGTGTCTCCATAGCCCATAGAGTTATGCCCACAGTAACCTAAGTAGAAGCAGGATTCTTCTTCTTCTTCTTCAGACAGTAACCTTTATTTTTTCGAAAAAAGCGGCGGTCATTCTGAGGCTGTCGCCACTGCCATAGAGCTTGTCTTGCAGTTCCACTGGTGATGGCCACATCTGATCTCTCTGATCCTCGTATGTCGGGCAGTTCTGCAGCAGATGTTCAGCGGTCATTTTACCAGTACCGCACGGGCATTCGTCGGTACACCCTATCTTCAATTTGTTGAATAGGTGGTACCTCAGTCTATTGTGACCAGTGCGAAGTCTGAAGACAACGACCTGCTCTCTTCGGTTCAACTGGTAATAGGCATCGTTTTTGGTGTAACCAGTATGTTCGGTTTCCCATTTGGTCATGTATCTGGCTTTGATAAGCCGTTTTGACTCTTCGTATGTCATACTGGTATCTGTTTGTGGTAGTCTTGCACCTTCTTTTGCCAGTCTGTCTGCCTCCTCGTTGCCTTGGATGTTGCAGTGTGATGAGACCCACTGTACCACTACCCTTTTTGGTGCGGACTGCTGGCACAGTTTGCAGAGTGCTGCTCTTAAGTCATTAAGCTCAGTGTTTTTCTGGCTTTTTGGCGCTGTGACTACGGCGAGAGCATCTGTAAGCAGGACTATATGGCTTTCATTTTCACTGTATGTCACCATTTCTTCCACTGCCGCCCTCAGTGCCTCTGCCTCCGCTCTGAAATTGCTTGTGTACTTACCAGTAGCGAATGACAGTGTTATTTGTCTGCCATTTGGTAGGTTCAGGAATGCTCCTGCCCCTCCGTTCTGTGTTGTGTTTGTTACAGAACCGTCGGTGTATGCATGGGTCCAGTCCATGCTTGGGTAGCTTTTCGTTATGAAGCTTAGGGTAGTATCTCTCCTTTCTTTTTCAGTCTGGCAGTTTTTGTTTGCAATACCTGGTATATTTTCTACCACCTCTGGAAATATATCCTGCCTCCAGGTAGGTTTTCGTACAGTAGTGATGGGTTTTGATGTTGTTAGTGCGTTTATGGGATCTTCGTGCATCTTTGCTTTTGCTATTTCTGCAGAAGCAGGATTAAAGTGCTAGACTTAGACAGACACAAAACTAACGCTCAGAAGATTTGGGACAGGAAAGAAGTAAGGAAGATAAACCTTACAAAATTGCCTGTTCAAATCAAATGCCCTTCTACACCTCCATGCGGTGATCCTAGATAACAGGCTGCAACAGAGCAGACTGGCAAAGTAGAAGGGATCGAATAGGGAATGCTAACCCGGTACTCAAAAAGCGATTGCTGAAGTCGGAAGTGTTGGACCGAAAGGTGCAAATATCGCAGTCAAGCTGTAAACTACGACACAACGCATTCCGTTCTCTGGACTACATTCTGCTACTTAAGCCCTTTTAGGGTTTGGTAGCGGGAGATTGAGAACAAACGAAGCCAAGCCAAGCCAAATGCCCCGAACCACAGGTTTGAAAAAAAAATACTGTTTGCAATTTAATTGAACATAAGTGTTCGATGAAGAGAATGAGCCCTTCCTCGTTTCCTTTTGCTTTCGTTCTAAATCTCCCGCTATAAAGGCCTGGACAGGGCTTTGCAAGTAGCAGGATGTGGTTCGAGGAAAGGAAAGCGTGGTGTCGGTAGATTACTATGATTTCCTTAAGACGTCCATTCTGCATCAATGTACAAATAGACCGGCCGTGTGGTCTACATGACTGGTTATAGATGGACGAGGAGGGTGTCTTTCTGGTGGTCATACCACTACAATCAACCATGTGGCTGACCGCCTAAGATATGGAGAGATGATCTACATCACACCTTTGGACCATCATGCTACTCCAGAGCGAAGGACGGACACCGATTCAAGCAGCTCATGGCTGCCTGGGATCAGGCAGTTTGCAGTTTTCCTCATTGTCTTGTCTTTTCAAATTAAGCCGTAGTTTTCTGTCCAGGGCCAGACGTGTCGCTGAAGTAGTCGTCATCCCATGACGATTTAGAATATCCGCAAACATTTCCTATCCATCTGTTTTTAAATCGGCATACCGTTTTTGAAGTTCATAAGTTTGCCTCATTGAATACCAGAATTTAAGTATTCAAGTAAGTAAATAAAGCAAGCAAATAATTTAATTTTTTTCTCTTACAAAGAGAACTTTCTATGTGCATTATTTTTGCTGATATAATTTTAAAATGTGTCATTTTCTGAGTTCTTCATACAACACACGTATTCTCTGGTGGCAGTTTCTACTGGTCCTTCTTACAACCCAGGGTGTACTGAAGTCTTGGACCGGCTGGTTGTAGTTCAAAATTATGTTTCTCGCCACATCAGGGAACACAATGATGATGCTCACATCGTTGACAACGCTTCTGTAACACAACTTTTCTCCAGATACAAGACATGGGTGTAAGGTGTAAGCATGCAAATGAAAACATACCAATTTCAAGGCATCTTTCTTTAACTTTTTCTAGATCTTCAAGATCAACAGGACGAGCAGTCAATACAAGTTTACATCCAGATCTAGCCAACCAGAAGGCAATGTTTTTACCAATCCCACTAGACGCGCCAGTGATCCATACGACCTTTCCAGCTAGGCTGTCTGTGAAATAGTGGATGGTAAAATTAAATTTATTGCCCAAAAAACTGATATTGCATTCAGCAAACATAACAATTTAAAATACATTCTTCAATAATTAATTGCAAAACCAAGTTATAAATATGTGTATCTCCTCTATCACATTATATCATTCAAAGTACGTGTTTCGAGATCTTTCTTTCAAACCTAGTAGGACTACTGAGATAGAGAGAATATGATACCAGCTGTTGAGACACCTTCTACCATAGAATGCATATGACTCTTGTGTCTTGACTTGTCTTGTCTTGTTTTATCTATTTGTGCCGTGAGGCGACGTGGGGAGCTGTAGTTTTCTGTCCAGGGCTAGACGTTTTGCTAAAGTGGTAGTCACCCTTGACGATTTAGAATATGCGCAACATTTCCATTTCATCTAGTTCTCGGTCTGCCACGATTGCGAAAATCCCAACGTCGTGCGTTATAGGAGAACAGGATGCATTCTCATTATGTGGTCGGATTAATTGATTCTTTATTCAATAATATATTCAGAGCAGGATCTTGCTTCAATTATTCTTCTCACTTCTTCATTGCGCATTCTGTATCTCCTTGTTACATTGATTGTTTTCTGGAGTCATCTCATCTCATATGTCGTGATCCTTCTCTATAGAGTTTTTGTTAAAGTCCATGTTTGACACTGGTAACATAGAGTTGGAATGAATATACTGTTGATTAGCATTCTTTTTGTGTACATGTTTATGTTAGAGTGTTTCAATAATGGTGACAGCTGGTATGCAATTCCATTTGCTTTTTGTTTGACACCTGATCTCAGTCTTTCTATCTAAACCTCTATCCTGTGTGAACATTGCCTAAGTACTTGAACTCATGCACTTGTTTGATCTTGGTCCCATTTACCATAATGTTCATGTGTTCAGGTGATCTGCTTATCTGCATAGTTTATGTTTTGTATGTGTTAATTCTCATACTGTATCTTTCACATACAGAGTTCAGTGTAGTCAGATGTTGCTGCAGATCATCTTCACTCGCGTAAAGTAGACATTGATCTTCTGCAAAAAGGAGTTCATTTAACTGATCAGTCTCTGTCCTTTCTTCCTCTGCATTTTTTGGCAGATGCTCTAATTTGACCTCCAGTGTTATTCTGTCCATATGTGTGTTGAATAGTAGTGGCGACAATGGAGATACACAAGACACGATGGACAAGACACACCCTAGTTATCTCTATTGTTTCGGTCAGACCCTCTGTTGTTCTTACTATACGTTGACACCCTTGGTTCAGTTCTCTAATATTCTCTAATTGCTGCCCCTGTACTCCATAGTCGTCTAGGATGTCCCATAGTTTATTTATGTCTATTCTATCGAAAGCCTTTTCGTTATCTATGAAAGCCACTTTGAGTTTCCGATCGTATTCAATGTTGGTTTTGCTTAGTTGTCGCAGGGTGAATAAAGCGTTTGTGCAGCTCTTACCACGTCGGAAATTGCTGGAGATTGTTGTGTAGAGCTATAAATCAACATAGAGGGATGTAAAACTTTGCTTGAGATAACTGATCAGGAGTTTGTATAATTACAAGAATACAATGAATACAGTTGCAAGTTGGAATGTATTGCCAGGGGAGGTAGTGGAGGCCGAGACAGTTAATGCATTTAAGAATAAACTGGATGCGCATAGCTTTTAGAGCAAGGTGATGTAAATGTAACTGATTGTATACAGACTCTGCAGGGTCTTCTAAACCAGTATAAAGACGTTAAGTTAAGTTAAGTTAAGTAGTGAGAGAATGTTTGACATGCCAAGTTGTATTTGATAAGTAACCAACAAAACTCAACGCAAGCATATGCCGTAACAAAATGCAACATCATTACAAAAGTCGGCCAAATATCTTAACACTTTCTAATGATGTGAACTTTTCCCTACATATTTTGAAAAAAAGTTAATTTAAAATGCATTTTCATGCATGAAAATACCTATCATTTTTTTTTAAAATGTGAGTCTCACAACTTTCACTGCCAAAAGACCTTTATTGTCCGAAAATGTGTGGCCAGCAGAACTGACGGACATTCATATGGATCGCTTCTTTTGAGTATGGTAAGATATAACACTGGTTCAATATCCATTAGCACATATGATTTTCTGATTGGATCATTGGGCTACTTGCTGGAGAGGAAAGAATTGGTCAAATGCATCTCCATACAAAATCACCAATGCATAAGCAAACAAAGTGCATTGCTACAGGTTTCCTAAAAGAGACCGACTGTAGTGATGGCCTTATACCTCTATTTGTTTGAGTGAAAAAGTAGACACAATGCTCATTCAGATACATGTTCAGTTGTTGGTCAATTATGTTTATGTTCTTGTTTCTGGCAGTTTGTTACATGTTTGGGCAGAAAATCTATGAGGACAAAATGAAATTTGATGGGATTTTACTCTTTGTTATGACAATGATTATGATACTCGGGAAAAGTGACAAGAAACCATGTATGCAGATAAAAATAAAAGACCAATTACTAGAATAGGTATAGCATTTCTCATTTCTTGGTTATTTAATAACGGAAGATGCTAGTCGTGGAAAAGAAACAAGAAGAGAATAGGTATGACCAAGATGGTATTCGACAACATGCGACACATACTGACATCAAAACAGAGAAATCTCAATTTGAAAATGAGAATTGTCAGGTGCTATGTATACTTATCACTACTTTATGGAGCAGAAGCATGGACACTGAATAACAAGTTGGAAAAAAATATTAAAGCCTTCGAAATGTGGGTATATAAAATATTGAGTCGCATTTCTTGGAAAGAGAAGAAAGCAAATCTGGAGGGAATGAAAAAAATGGGGGCGATAAGAGAATTAATGGCCGAAATCAGAGTTAGACAGTTACGTTATGTTGGTCATATAACAAGACATACCCTTTTGTTGACGATCATACTAGAGGGTTAGGGTGGAAGGCAGTCGTTCAAGAGGCAGACAACGTTTTAAATGGGTGGATAACATCAGGAAATGGAATGGAAAACGCCTGTCAGATTGCTCCATTACCGCAAGATATATGTACAATGGAGCTCCATTGCAGCCGACCTATGATGCGGATATGGCACTTGAACTGAACTCTTGAATTTTTTTTGGTTTACATATTTTGGTCATATTTCACTTGCATACTGTTGTCATTAAAAGTGTTAATGTCTTATGATCGACACAACGATAACACAAATGCAAATATATATGCCCTGCCTTTTGTGTATTGTATTACAGCTAAGAAGTGAAGCTTCAACTGTGGATCTAGTTCTGGCAAAGACAATTAATAATAAAACTGACCACAAAACCTTTGTTGGGCAGCTGATATAATTTCTGCAACTGACATTTTTATTTTATCAACGTAGCTTGTATGTCATTTTGCAAATACAGCAAGATGTCTCGAATGGGAGGCAACACCATTGACTAACATGCATTTGCACTGCCGATCTCACAGGAGAGTTGCTAACGAGATGAAGGATCGACGTGATCCCCATAGTAGTGAGTGACATGCAGATGAAGCCAAGCATAGCACAGCCGCCTGGAGCACCCCGGTGCACCTTCATCAGCACGCTCGGGATGTGAGGAAAGCTACTGCATCCCGCCACTTAACGTCCTTTTCAGGGAGCACAAAAGAGTAACATACTCATTGTGGGCATTCACAAACAACAATAACAATCGGTAATTCATTATTTATTTAAACCGATGTCAGAACTTACTGTTTCTTAGATTTGAAGCAAAATGTACTGTTTTAGTAATTTAAAGAACTATTAAATGGAATAATATTTATGTGAATGTTTTACTTTTCATTTAGAAGTGAATTCAGACTAAAACCAGTTCAAGAGGCTCCCTACAAAAATGACTTCAGTATCAGAACATTGTTGTTCTGGTTGATTTGGTGTTCTGCATCACTAACGTCTTCGTCAACTGGATTAATTGTAACTGCTTGGAGCACACATTTATGCACTTCCAGGTTGCACATTTTTAGAATCAGAAGGATTGGAAGGACTTGTAAGAGACTAAATCTGATAGTTTATTTTGGTTTAGCTGGCCACTACGAAACTTTTAGAAATAAGAGTTTGTTTTTCTTGATAGATGTGTTGAAAAAAAAACGAAAAGAGAAAGTGAATGAAGAAACGAACAGGGATGTCTCGAGGTAACGTGTCCTCCTCGGGTGCCGGAGGTCGTGGTTCGAATCACGATGGAGACCGAGATTTTTTTCACGTGGATCTTTTTGTGTAAACTTCCCAGATCTCTGCGTAGAGAGATCAGACTCCTGTGTCCAGTGACGAGCAGGTTAAAAATCTCTTGGCAGTTAGAAATCGAAAAGAGTAGGCTTAACGGCCGCAGCCGGGACAAAATAACACAAAAATATAGCTAAAAATCTACGAAAAATAATGTGTATATTCCACTGGCTGCAGGTCTACTTGTCTACTTAGTTCTAGTGTTTGAGTCGTCTATTAAGATGGTTGAACCACCCACCAAGAAACTGGTTGTACACAGACTCTGCAGAGTCTTCTAAACCAGTATAAAGATTTTAGGTTATGTATCTAGCCAGACTGTTGTGAGATAGCATGTGCCCAGAAGCACGGACAATGTCAGTTCTTTCAGTTGACCCTGATTATTGTTTGTTCCTGCAGATAATTTTTCGAGGCGTGTTCAAATGAAAACGAACCAGACTGCACGAAGTGAACATACGTACGATGTGCATGATGACGGCACTTCAGGTGTAAACAGCACATACCGACCGTCACGTTTGCAATACTTCCTTATACGCGTATACTCCGACTCATAGTTTCCTCAGCAGACCGTTGAAAACATGGCGGGTGTGATATGGAATCCGTCCAGAGTTGATCAGCGAGCGGTGATTCGATTTCTAACAGCTGAAGGATGTCGACCAGTTAACATTCATCGCAGAATGAAGGAAGTGCATGGTGACAAAAGTGTGTCGAAGACAACAGTGAAGAACTGGGCAACGCTGTTTAAAGAAGGACGTGATTTAACGAAAGATCTTCCGAGACCAGGTCAGGCGCATTTTGTTGCATCAGAAAACCCATCGCCAAAATTAATGCAGCAATTCGGGTGGAACATCGTCGGAGCTTACGTTCGCTAGCAGAGGAATTCCCTGTGCTGGTAGCGAAAGTTCAAATGGTGGTTAGCAAGAAACTGAAATATCGGAAGGTGTGTTCACAATGGGTACCTCGGTTGCTGACCAATCACCATAAGGAAAGAAATGTCCATAGCGACACAGCGAATTCTTCTTCTAGCAAACGTAAGCTCCGGCGACGGTCCAGTCGAATTGCTGCAACAATCTTGGCGATGGCATCTTCTGACGCAACAATATGCGGCTGATCTGGTCTCTGAAAATATTTCGTTAACACACATCCTTCTTTAAACATCGTTGTCCAATTCTTCACTGTTGTCTTCGACACACTTTTATCACCCTACACTGCCTGCATTCTGTTATTAATATCAACTGGTCGACATCCTTCAGCTGTTAGAAACCAAATCAACGCTTGCTGATCAACTCTGGACGGATTCCGTATCACACCTCCCATGTTTTCAACGGTCTGATGAGGACACTTTGAGTTCGAAGATGATGCAATTTTGCAAACTTGACGGATGGTATATGCTGGTTACATCAGAAGTGATGTCATCATGCGCAACGTACTTATGTTCAATTGGTGCAGTTGGTGCGGTTTCATTTGAACACGCCCTGTACAATCATGGAAACGATGTTCATCCCCGAATAGGACTCACTTTACCAAGCATTTGTTTTGTGTTATTATAGTTAAATGTATACCTGGGGTCTTTCCAAATCTGTTCACAAACATAAGCACTAAATCTCCATCAGACCTCGCCACGGCAATAAACAACAACAGAATCACGATAATAAAGAATACAGCACCCACGTTGAGTAGAAAGCTCAGCATTTCTTTTCTCCACTTCTGCAACAAATAAAAAACAGTACAATGGATTAGAACGTTAATAAAACATAAATAAGAATGGTTCGGTTATTGCACCAGGACACAACAGAAACCGTTGTAACTGCCACAAGGCTTTCATCCAGGACAAAGAACAAACTAAAATATCTAATGAATAACAACAATGAACTTGTTAATTGATACAATACGACTAAAGGCGATGGCAATTGGCAATAGCGTGGTCAAGAATGTGTGAATCTTGATATGCCAGTTATGACAGAAGTGATTATACATACAAAAAACACACCTTGCAAAATGTGTACAAATGAAAAAGTACATACATTCCTACATGCTCACAATTACAAATAAGCATCGATACATGAAATCATGAGTATATGCAGTAATACATATCACATATATTGCGAGACACAAATATACTAGGCGTGTTCAAATGAAACCTGACCCAACTGCCCCAAGTGAACATACATACGATGCGCATGAGAACGTCACTTCTGATGTAAACAGCATATACCAACCGTCAAGTTTGCAAAAATTCATTATTCCCAGAATCATTGTTTCCTCAGTAGACGGTTGAAAATAATGGCGGGTGTGATACTGAATCCGTCCATAGTTGATAAGCGAGTGGTGATTCTATTTCTAACAGCTGAAGGATGTCGACCAGTTGACATTCATCGCAGAATGCAGGGAGCGTATGGTGACAAAAGTGTGTCGAAGACAATAGTGAAGAACTGGGCAACGATTTTTAAAGAACCACGTGAGTTAACTCAACAATATGCGCCTGACATGGTCTCGGAATATCTTTCATTAACTCGCGTCCTTTAAACATAGTTGTCCAGTTCTTCGTACGTATGTTCACTTGTGGCAGTTAGGTCTGGTTTCATCTGAATACGCCTCGTAGATTCAGTTTGAGCTGCGCTTGATTAACTGTGCTTACGATTAGCTCCGGTATTTGTGTCTGTTTCGGATGTTCTCGAGTTTCTGAACGGATTAATATTTGCACTGCAGAGCTGCTTTACTGTGAGAGTGTCTTTATTCATCTTATAGGTGTATTTTGAAAGTTGCAATGCCTTTTTTTTACAGTCGTTGCATCGTTTTGTAAAAATATAAGGCCATTTTCAGTCGAATATCGTTCATCTCCCAGTCACGGAAATCGAGGCCTACACGACAACACTTGCTCCGCTTAGCTGCTCTCCAGCGTCAGGCCAAAAAAAGATGCAATATACAAGGGCTCTTCTTCACAGCTTGATGTCAATATTCACTCGCTCCCTACCGGAGACTCTAGGCACCGTCTCATCTCGGTATTCTATACGGAGAAAGAATTTCATCGCCTCGCAGGAGGAAAATATTCAGAGTGAGCAGAGGGGAAGCTCAAGAACGGAAGACGACAGCCCCTGACACCGGTTCGGCACTTAGGAGAAGTAGAGCTCCTCAAACACTCCCTCCTCGCGGCTCCCATTCCAAGGCAGCGTAGTACCCAGACCTCTCCTTCCCACAGGAGTCCTTCACCTCACATCTGCCCTCCTTCCCACAGCTGCCCCTCTTCCCACAGATGCCCCACCCTCCCCACCACAGCAGCACTCACCCGCATAGCTCAAGTCTTGTAATGGCGTCCCCTGACATAATAGGCCCAACGAGAGGAGCTACTTTGATTGTTTTGACATTAAACGGGATTGACTGCGTCACAGTACTAGCCAGAACGCTAGGCCGATACAAGAATGTAATAACCTGCGTCACTGAAGCAAGATTTAAGGGCCAAGGTCAATCTGACGTCGAGAATGCGTGCCTACTGCATTAAGGTAGCCAACAGCACTGAAATGGCGTAACCTTATTTAAAAGACCCCCCACTAAGATTGTGCACGATATCTTGGCAAGACATCTCCGATAGGCTTCTCCTTGCGCGTCTAAGGCATGAACACTGCTACTTATCCATAATGGTCGCTTATGCTCCCACTGATATGACTTTACCCCAGGTAAAGGACGATTTTTATCACGATTTGACCAATGCTACTGCCACAGTTCGTGATCTTGATGAACTAATCCTACTGGACGATTTCAACGCTGTCTCAAGATCCAGTCGTAACGGCTTCGAGTTTGTACTAGGCCCATTTTGTAGCGGATTCGCGAATGACAACTCAGAAAGATTACTGTCATTCTGTTCTACTTTCAACCTGAAGATCACCAGGTCGTGGTACCGTCGTTTAACTACCAACCGATACACACGGATTTCCAACGACCGAGAAACCAAGAAGGAAATCGATCACATCCTGGTGAGAAGTCTCGACCGAGTGACCTCCTGCCACGTCCTTCGACGCGCGGAGGTCCCAGCTAACACTGACCACCGTCTGCTGATAGTGATGTTCTCCATCAGTCCAAATGCTGCTTTTAAACCGGCCCACCCCACAAGATTAATGCCAAGCTTCTCAAACTCGACTCGAGTACTGCCGAGAAATATCTCAATGCTGTCAGGTGTCACCTCGCCTCTGACGACCCCTTCTCAGATGACCCGAAGGCAGTATGGTCTACCATAAACGATACCATATGCGATGCCGCCAAGTCTATCAAGGGATCACAACAACCAAAACGCAAACCGTGGCTCTCTGACATCACCTGCGACATAATACTTTTAACAAAGCTGGCAAGATCCACAATGACCTTGTCGATCGCCGACGACAACACAGTCGTTGCCGCGCTGTGGCAAGAGTCGACAGGGAACGTTTCTTCACTGACATTGCTGATTCGATCGAAGTTGATCTCAGGCCCGCCTACTAGGCTATAACGCTTCTCCTCACTGGAGGTAAGAAGAAGGCCCACGACAGTGTCGAGTTTGTGAACCAGGTAGATGCCTCCCCCTGAACATCACATGAAAAAGTGGTGGCTAGGTAGAGTGATCAATACACGCTTGCATTGAATCAACCACCAGCCACGGCTTACTTTGACCTGGATGATGAATCTGTAACTGCTTCTCCCGATCCACAGACTAACACTGACCTTCCAACTTTGGCAGAAGTCCAAGCAGCCATACGCAAGCTTAAATATAGACGTGCCGCAGGCCTCAACCTCATCCCGCCGGAACTGCTGAATTATGCATTTGACCCGATCAGTTCTGCTCTACACCATCTATTCCTTGGAGGATCGGAAGTGTTGATGGGATAGTTGTCGTCCTTTACAAAGGAAAGGGTAGCCGCAAGGAATGTAACAATTAAAGGCCAATAACGATGCTTTCAGTCCCAGGTTTTCGCTCAACTGCTGTTGGCCCGACTGAAACCACTGCTGGTAACAAAAACGTCGCACATACCATTAGGGATTCAGGCCAGGTCGATCAACAGTGGATGCCATCCTCGCTCTCCGTCCACTGTTAGAGTTACACCTCGCATTTACTCGCCCTCTTTGTGCTGCGTTTGTGGACTTGAAAGCGGCATTCGATTCGGTGGACAACTCGGCGCTGAGGAAAGCCACGCAAAGCATCAGAACTCCTGCTACGCTTTTAGACTTGATTAAAGACTTGTATGCGAATATTGGTGTCAGAATCCGTCTCAGGGGGCATTCTCTCTGAAAGATTCCCTATATTTGCGTGGGTCTGACATGGTTGTGTCCTCTCTGATCTCTTTTGTCGGGCAGTCAACTGGCTCCTGGACCGCCATAGCTGTCAGCACCATGTAATCACTATTGACTAAACGTGCATCTCTGACCTCGTCTACGCGGATGACATAGTCCTGCTAAGCCCGGATAGCAGAGTGCTGCTTCAGTCTCTTGAGTATCTGGATAGTACAGCTCAAGATATAGAACTTTCAATCTCGTGAGCAAAACCCAAAATTCAGTAGATTGGCTCTGATACATGGTCCCAGAACATAGTAGTTCGCGGTTACAAAGCAGAGAGCGCAAATGAGCTTTCTTACCTCGGAAGCACAATGTCGTCTGGCGGACGCAGCAGCCCAGATATGTTTAGACGGATTGACCTCGGTGATGAACGATCTCCGTCGTATGTGTAACAATAGTAGATTATCCCTGAGTTCAGAGATGCGTATTCACAAGTGGTGTGTGATTTCAGTGCTAATATATGTAGCCGAAACCTGGACTCTGCTGAAAAAGGACATTTCAAATCTCGAGTCCTTTCATATGCTCAATCAGTGGCGTATTCTTGGAATTCGTTGGTACGATCTCCTACGTAATGTCGAGGTCTCTACTAAGACTAATCTCCCAACTGTATCGGAAGTCCTGGACCATCGTCGCCTTTTTCTGTTTGGACATGTTGTCCGACTGGATCTAGAAGTTCCAGTTTACCAGATCCTTATCTAGGTATTTCAAAGTGCTAAGGGTATCCAGCCAGCTGGCTGGAAGAGCAGGAGAGGCCGCCTCTGAAACACGTGGCTTCAACAGGCAGCAACCTTTCCTCCCTGTTGTAGAAGAGGTCTGGCAGATCGCCGTTTTGAAAGGTCATGTAGCTTCCAACAGACGCAACGGGCCTCAGATGCCTAAGCGAACATTTATTTGTATTTGTATACATATATATCTCACCTGTCACACAATGAGAGCTTTGGCTGGATTTATCACCTCAATGTGATATTGATCAACACTGCAACGCTTTATGCTGATATAACCAAATATACTATAACTGATCGAAATGTAAACACCTTAGTGAAAATACACGTAAACATTCAAATCAAACAAACCTCACTCTGCTAGTTCCCTACAATAGTTTTTATACCTGGACAAAAGTTTCAGGCCTTATTTCCGAACTTGACAAAGATAAGAAATGATTATATGACCACGATTTGAAGAAAAGTTTCTGCTTGGTTCAGGCTTTAATGGTTCACTGTCGTGGTGTATGCTCTTAATTTGTCACAGAGATTTTAAAAAAAAATGCCGTGCCATGCTATTGAATACTAGTTATGATTAGCTAAGGTGTTAATTTGAAAGGAGTTAACAAATTATACAGGTAGTTAAAGAACGTCACAAGAAACAGTACATGCAACTTATGCGCATGCGTGACATAATGGTTATGTAAACTAGCTACGTCACGTCTCGTTCTTATATCACGTTGTGTTATATACATAAACGACATCACTGTGCTCCGGGCAGATACAGGTGCGCGAGAAGTTGAGACGGGCCTACTGATTCATGAGGAAAATGTAATATCGATTGAAAAACATTCTGATTGAATGATTTATTCACAATGTCTGCTTTCAAAGTCAAGATCTGTGTTCTCCCATAACCGTGAGTCCAAGCATACACAGAGTATTCAAATAAGCAACTGGCGACTTGATGCCTCTATGTCTGTTATCCAATCATAATGCAGTAAAGATGGTGGCAATCGGTGCTTCTGAAGCTGTTTTTGAATGCTTACAATGAGTATGAATACTCTTAAGTGGCAGGTTGTCGTAGCTTCCCTCACATTCCGAGCCTGCGGATGAAGGTGGGCCGGGGTTCTCCAGACAGTTGTGCTATACTTGGCTTCATCTGCGTGTAGCCCACTTCTACGGAGATCACGTCGATCCCTCACCTTGCAATCCAGGCTCCCATGAAAACAGCCCTTTTTCCAATAAGGGCTACGGGAAAGCCAAAATGAGGGTCTTGTCCACTATGTTTTTCCTGATCCTGACTAACATGTCTGATCAGTAAATTTTGCCTGGCCAGACGTTAGTCTTCCTTCCCATGTGCTCCTGAGAACAAGAATTGATAGTCCGACACAGTTAATGTCCTGATTAATAAAATCTGAGATGGTCATCTAAGAGCTGAAGCAACTATCTCACTATCCATTCTCATTCTCGATAATGTAATGTATGCACTCTTCCGGCCCACAACGATATTACTGTATTTATACCAATTACTGAGGTGCACCGTGAGTATTTGTTTGATCGAAAAATTAAAGCAGATTGATACTCGAGTCGCCGCGCAGTGAACAGGCTACGATAATTTTATTTTACTCAAAATAGAAAAACAATATTCTACCTTACCGATGTTTTGAATCGTTGTTCCCTGTGTATCCAAACCGCTTGGCCACCCGCTCCTCATATACAACAACATTATCATCACAAGTATTATTCCGTCTCAGACGTGGAGACGCAGAAGGGCCCTTCCCGCACAGTATGGCTCCAACAGATATCAACCTCCACCTTCACCCTGAACGAAGCCTGGAACCACGCCACAGCAGTGGGTCATGGATGTGGCCGACCGACGCAACGGACCTCAAACGCCTAAGCTGACATTATTATAATATTATTATTGTTGTCTATCACAGCACCCTAGTCATCGTATAATGAACAAGGTGACATCTAACGTTTTATTGTAATTGTGAATATACTCCTTTCCATTGATCATGATCGCAACTGTTGTCCATTTGTTTTCTCTGTCTGGGTTATCTTTGACTGACGTATCTTTATTGATTCTAGTCTTTCATTCTATCCAACTGTAATGGAGTGCCTCAGACTGCTAGAGTTAGGGTAGATATGGCAACTAGGAAGGGAGCTTTTCCCTTCACTTTACCTCACAACAACTGAGATCTCGCAGAACAGTGGCAAATTGTGCCCTGCCCGGGTAGAGATATGCCCGTGACATATCTCTCCCACTCTTAGCAAGCTAGTTAGATGTGATGCCCCTACGACCTGTTAGAGTTACGGACGCACAATGTAGTTTCTAACCTTTCATCTGCAACATGAATGACTGCAAATGTAATTCACCTTAATTTGCGTTGACCATTTCAATGCGACTGTCAACAGTGAAACGCAATACGAATGTGGATTGGAAAGACAACCAATGTTAAAATGCGTTTTTACACGAGAACAGTAACAGTCAAGAGCTGTCGAGTCGAATATTTTTTTTAAAAAAGACCACACAATACGCAGAGAACAATCATGTGAGACAGCGTGATTTAGGAGTGAAACGTCCATTTCACAATCCCAAGGCGCCCGTCACGAATTCCGCCGTGTACTTCTTCTTCTTCTTCTGCGTACACAGTCAGACAGTAACCATTATTTTTTCGAAAAAAGCGGCGGTCATCCTGAGACTCTCGCCACTACCATAGAGCTTGTCTTGCAGTTCCACTGGCAATGGCCACATCTGCTCTCTCTGATCCCCGTATGTCGGGCAGTTCTGCAGCAGATGTTCAGTGGTCATTTTACCAGTACCGCACGGGCATTCGTCGGTACACCCTATCTTCAATTTGTTGAATAGGTGGTACCTCAGTCTATTGTGGCCAGTGCGAAGTCTGAAGACAACGACCTGCTCTCTTCGGTTCAACTGGTAATAGGCATCGTTTTTGGTGTAACCAGTATGTTCGGTTTCCCATTTGGTAATGTACCTGGCTTTGATAAGCCGTTTTGACTCTTCGTACGTCATACTGGTATCTGTTTGTGGTAGCCTTGCACCTTCTTTTGCCAGTCTGTCTGCCTCCTCGTTGCCTTGGATGTTGCAGTGTGACGGAACCCACTGTACCACTACCCTTTTTGGTGCGGACAGCTGGCACAGTTTGCAGAGTGCTGCTCTTAAGTCATTAAGCTCAGTGTTTTTCTGGCTTTTTAGCGCTGTGACTACTTCGAGAGCATCTGTCAGCAAGACTATGTGGCTCTCATTTTCACTGTGTGTTGCCATTTCTTCCACTGCCGCCCTCATTGCCTCTGCCTCCGCTCTGAAATTGCTTGTGTACTTACCAGTAGCGAATGACAGTGTTATTTTTCTGCCATTTGGTAGGTTCAGGAATGCTCCTGCCCCTCCGTTCTGTGTAGTGTCTGTTACAGAACCGTCGGTGTATGCATGGGTCCAGTCCATGCTTGGGTAGCTTTTCGTTATGAAGCTTAGGGTAGTGTCTCTCCTTTCTTTTTCGGTCTGGCAGTTTTTGTTTGCAATACCTGGTATATTTTCTACCACCTCTGGAAATATATCCTGCCTCCAAGTAGGTTTTCGTACAGTAGTGATGGGTTTTGGTGTTGTTAGTGCGTTTATGGGATCTTCGTGCATCTTTGCTTTGGCTATTTCTGCAAAGTTTCTCCGCTTTAGTTTCCCAGTTCCCAAATTGTTTAGCCTCTGGTACATTGGATGGTCCGTCAGTCTTCGGAGTTTCTCTGACTGCAGCTGGGCTCTGCAGTCTCTTCTGTCGGTCATGGATTGCAGTTTTGTAATCTTTTCAAGTTCTACAATTGGCGTTGACTTCATGCCACCTGTTATGATTCTCATGGCTTGGTTTTGAAGTTTGTTAACTTTATCGAAGTTCGCCTTCGCTGCTGTTGTCCATGCCGCGATGCCATACTCGAGAACTGGTCTCACTCTTCCAGTGTACAGTTTCTTTAGTATGCCTTCGTCTGCTCCCCAGCTTGTGCCAGCAAGTTTCCTCATGATCGCCATTCTTTCTCTGGCTTTCATTCGGTTTCTCTCAATCTGACTTTTCCATGTCATGCGCCGATCAAATGTGACTCCCAGATAGGTTGGGTTGTCGTTTGGCTGCAGGATTTTGCCATTTAGGCTTAATTTGGTACTTTGGGGTTTTAATGAGAGGGAGAATATTGTGCACGTGGTTTTCTCCTCGTTTATTTTGACCAGCCATGAGTTCGCCCACTCTTCCAGCGATGTTAGGGCCGTTTGCATCCGATTTCTTGCTATGGTGAGATTCTTTTCAGAGGTCCACATAGCCAGATCGTCTGCAAACATTGAGCTATGGACTCTTCTTGGTATATTCTCTGTAATATCGTTTATATATACCAGGAAGAGTGTGGGTGACAGTACTCCCCCTTGGGGTACTCCCTGCTCGAGTGTCACCTTTTTGCTCATCTGCCCTTGTACTTGGACTCTGGCCGTTCTTTGTTTGAGGTAGTGGTTGATCCACTTGTACATCTTCCCACAAACATCACTTCTTCTTAGCTTGACTCTAAGTCCATCCTTCCAGACTTTGTCAAATGCCCGCCGTGTACAGTTTGACAGAAGCGGTTTTTTGTTGTTGAGTACATCCGCTTCTCCGAGTAAAGAAAGTAATGGCAACCTACCGTGCTGCATATCTGCCAATAAATTATAACAGCCAAATAGGTTGGCGGTTTTAAGCTGCAAAGAACATGCTACTTTTACATACAACGGCCATCATGGTGTATTGGGAGACAAAATACTTCTAAAGATGGAATCATTCATGTTTCTTGGTAGCAATATTTACGAAGTAGGAGGTATACACTGGGATATCAAAATAACAAACAATTCAACAGGCGAGAGGGACTTTCGTTGCTTTAAGAAAACTTATAGAAATCTAAATAAATTAAGTTCACCACAAAAATACAGATCTTTAACTCCAAAGTCCGTTCTATTGGATGGTTTTAAAATTTGGAAAACGTCGAAAACTGCAACGAAAAAGTTTCAAGCTTTTATAAACGGATGCCTCCGCCAGATAGATATATTTAATTCGTTTGATAAAATCATTAATATGTAAATGTAGGTAAGAACTGTACATATGTCAGTGGGTCTTGACTTAAGGAGATAGGTTGGTGTTCGATTGGACACACATTATGGAAACAGCTGATAGCACTACAAGACAGTATCTGTTTTAGAATCCTTAAAACAAGATAAGTAAAGGTAGACTCGCGGAAAAGAAAGCTAATCGTTACGGTTGGTAGTTTGTCAAGTCATGTTGCTATTTCGTGAGATTTTTTCGCCTGTATTTTAATCTAGTCCCTTAGCTAGTAGTTGACGGTAGGCATTGGAATTGGCCTATGACCAGAGTCGCAAACTCTAACCAGTCCTAGGTCCGCATGATGCTAAGTTTAATAGCTCAGTAGCAGCACAACAATGCATCCTGTACTATTTATTCTCTTCTTCATTGTAACATAGAGAGTCATTTGGTCATTACATAACATTGTTTTATAAGTTAGCTCTTGATAATGAACTAACAAGACATTTCGTTACTAGACAAATGACTTATTTCAGCTTCAGAACTGTTTCTTTCCCATATTAAGTGAAAGCACAAAGTCTTACCATGCATCATATCATAGTGGTGATGCATATTATTTCAGTTTAGCAGCGCATTTGTCAAAATCTAGTTCTGTATAAAATTATAAATTCTCAAATTTATCCAGGAAAAATAGTATTTTTACTACTGAAAAGAACAATTCACTGAGCAAAATCATAATCTCTCTTCCATGTAGAGTTCCCTGGAAATAGACTGTTTTCCTGGCAGCCTGGCTTACGAGATGTGGATCGATGTGATCCCTGTATTAGTGAATGAGACGCAGATGAAGCTAAGCATAGCCGAACCGCATGGAAGACCCCGGTGCATCTTCATCAGCACGCTCGGGATATGAGGAATGTTACTGCAACTCGCCACTTAATGTCCTTTTCAGATCGCACAAAAGAGTAACCTACTCATTTCTAGACCTTTGTGATAAAAGAATGTCACTGAAAAAACACAATCACCCACCGGAGGAGGTCGGCAGTTATAAAGAGGTCAAGAAAGCCATTCAACAAAAGACGAGAGAGGCGAAAGAAGCATGGATATGTGAGCAATGCACAAACATCGAAGAGAGACTAAACAGAAATGATGCTAAAGGAGCATACAAGGTTGTCAAAGAACTGGTAACACCTAGACAAGGCAGGAATCTTATGATCCATGATAAAAGCGGCAAGTGCCTTATTGAGGAAAATGGCACGATGGACAGAGTACTGTTCCGAGCTATATAACTATGAAGGGCGGAACGAACCTGAAAAAACAATACACCCCACCCCCCCAACACCAACAAATATAGAGGATAACCAACTGATAACGAAGGAAGAGGTAATTGCAGAGGTAAAGACATTGAGAAGAGGGAAGGCGGCCGACGTGGACAATATACCAGCAGAGCTCTTACAAGCAGGTGGAGAGGTAGTGGTGGAAGGCCTGACACACATCTGCAATAAAATATGGGCGACAGGAAACTGGCCGGACTTATGGAAGAAATCAATAGTTATACCGTTACATAAGTCTGGAAACCTAAAGCTGTGCCAAAATTACAGAACAATAAGCCTCATCAGCCACCCTAGCAAGGTCATGCTTAGATTAATCCTCGACCAATTGAAACCCCAAGCAGAGAACATTATTGCCGAGGAGCAAGCAGGGTTCAGACAGGGAAGAAGCACTACAGAACAGATATTTAATTTAAGGCTGCTAAGCGAGAAATATCTAGAACATCAGCAAACACTGTATCATGTGTTTGTGGATTTTAAAAAGGCGTTTGATAGGGTATGGCATAAAGCGCTTTGGGCAACCATGAGGATGTATAATATCAACGGAACTATTATAACGGTCCTTGAACACCTGTATGACAAGGCGTCTAGCGCAGTTCTTGTGAATGGGAGGCGAGGAGACTGGTTTCGCACATCAGTTGGTGTGAGACAGGGGTGTACACTCTCTCCAACTCTTTTTAATATATTCCTTGAAGGAATTATGAGTGAGGCACTTGGAGGTCACGTTGGTACTGTCAAGATAGGGGGCCGAACAATTACCAACCTTCGTTTTGCAGATGATATAGACGGGTTGGCGGGTTCAGAAGCAGAACTCCAGGAATGGGTCAGAAGGCTCGATGAAATAGCTCATGACTATGGAATGGAGATACACGCGGGAAAGACAAAATTAATGACCAACAACGCCACGGGCTTCAATAGCAGGATAAAAGCTAACGGTCAAGAACTCGAAGTGGTTGACCGTTTTAAATATCTTGGGTCGATTGTCAGTGATGAAAGATCAAATTGTGAGGTATTGGCCAGAATAGCACAGACAATAGTGGCGCTTGCACGGCTTAACAAAATCTAGCAATATAAATGTTTAGCACTTTGCACGAAAATCAGATTAATGCGTACACTGGTCCTGTCAATATTCCTCTATGCGTTTGTGACATGGACAGTTACAGCTGACTTTCAACGAAGGATACAGGCCTTGGAGATGAGATGTTTCCGAAAAATTTTAAACGTCACGTACAAAGATCGAGTTACAAATGAGGAAATACGAAATAGAATTACAACAGCAATAGGGCCTTTCGAAGATCTCTTGGCAACTGTCAAAAGAAGGAAACTCACTTGGTACGGTCACATATCGAGATCAAGTGGTCTTGCAAACACAATCCTCCACGGAAAGTTGCATGGCAGACGACGAATAGACCGTCCCAAAAAGAGATGGGAGGACAACATAAAAGAATGGACCAGTCTCCGACCAGAAGAGTCACATGCAGCGGCATCTGACAGAGAGGTGTGGCGTGGGCTTGTGAGGATGTCTTCATGTGTGCCCCAACGACCTCACCGGTTACGGGATGAGCTGACCTGACCTGACTCATTGTGGGCATTCGCAAACAACAACAACTTGACATTCGATCTGCTACCTTCCTTGTCGGCAGGCAGGCATCGAAACCATTCGGTCATGCGCTCCACTTTGTGATAGCACTGAAATTCAAATCATGGGTACGCCACGGAGAACGGATAAGCTGAGATCATGTGGCCCGCGAACTTAAAAGTGATGATTTGGAGGTCTCAAACTGGCGGCCTGTGGACCACATACTACTCACGGACCCACTTTCTGAAGACCTCAAATTGATTTTTGTTTTGACATTATGTGCCACTCCAAAGGTAATTTCAGTTCAGTTCAAATGCCATCTGCGCATCGACGGCCGACTGCAATGAATCTCAATGTACTCTATCTCTTGCCGTAAAGGTACAATCTGAGAGGCTTTCTCCATTCTATATCCTAATGTTATCACTCTATCTCTTGCCGTAATGGTACAATCTGAGAGGCTTTCTCCATTCTATCTCCAAATGTTATCACTCTATCTCTTGCCGTGAAGGTACAATCTGAGAGGCTTTCTCCATTCTATCTCCTAATGTTATCACTCTATCTCTTGCCGTGAAGGTACAATCTGAGAGGCTTTCTCCATTCTATCTCCTAATGTTATCACTCTATCTCTTGCCGTAATGGTACAATCTGAGAGGCTTTCTCCATTCTATCTCCTAATGTTATCACTCTATCTCTTGCCGTAATGGTACAATCTGAGAGGCTTTCTCCATTCTATCTCCTAATGTTACCCACCCACTTGAAACGTTGTCTGTCTCTTGAACGAATGCCTCCCAACCCCCCCACCCCCCCCCCCCCCGTCAGTATGGTCCTTAGCTAGGAAGTATGTCTTGTTATATGACCAAAATAACATAGCTGTCTATCCCTGATTTCGGTCACTATTTCTCTTTTCACCCCCAACTTCTCCAATGCCTCCAAATTTGTTCTCTTCTCTTTCCAAGAAATGGGACCCGATCATCTATATACCAACATTTCGAAGGCTTCAGTACTCTTTCCTAACTTGTTATTCATTGTCCATGTTTCTGCGCCATAAATTAGTGACGAATATATATAACACCTGACAATTCTCATTTTGAAATTCTGATTTATCTGTTTGGATGTCAATATGCGTTGGATGTTGTCGAATACCCTACCCTTTTGGCCATATTTATTCTCTTTCTGATTTATTTTTCATAGCTGTCTTCTTCCGGTACTATATGCACTAGATAGGAGAAACTATGTACCTGTCCCAGTAGTTGATCTTTTATTTTTATCTGCATAATTGGTTTCTTTTCACTTTTCCCAATTATCATAGTCTTTGTTTTCTTTATCTTTATGTCTAATTCAAAAGCTTGACTTATTGTGCATATTGTTGTCACAAGCTCCTGTAATTCTTTCTCACTTTTTGCCATCAAAACTGTTTCTTCTGCATATCTTAGATTATTCATTACCACTCCTCCAATTACAAGCCCTGGCATCCATTTAGCTGTTTGAATATTTGTTCTGTGTAGATATAAAAAAGATAAGTAGATAATACACATTCCTGTCTCATTCCTCTTTTTACATTTACACTCGGAGAGCATAACTTTCCTGATTTTATATTTTAATTACGTAATTTATATTCTTAGTTCTTAGTCGACCTGTACTTTTACAGAGGCAGATGCCAATGTGCAGGTTCCAGCTCTGGTGTGAGCTGGATGTAGCCTGGAGGAGGATTTCCTGCTTAGTGGGTTAGGCTCGAGCAGCTTATTACCCCGCTACCTTGTGACAAGTGCCGCTGAGGGTGGTTAACCGATGTGCGAGTCCATCTTAATAGGCTCAAACACTAGAGCAAAGTAGACCCGCACATGTTAGGCACCATCTATGCTGCTCTAAGCAAACTACTTAACCATGGCCTGTGTTATGCCATGTCCCACAGTTAATCGTCTCTTACGAGTAATCCGCCGGGGTCTTTGTGTATGACAAGGACAAGCATAGCACTACTGCCCCACGTAATTTATATTCATTAAAAAAATGGTAACAAAGACTTCATAGAAAAAAACATCACTTAAAATGCGAGTTTACACATACGAGTATTACATTATCCGCGGCGTCGCTCCGACAAGTCTGCCGTATGCGAGGTAGCCAACAGCACCCCCTATGCTTCCCGGCCGTTTGCTGTGCTAAACAAATGCAGACTTAGCTCTTTTGTTAACTATCCCCTCACCGCAAGTATCACCTACCCATGGATGTATATAGCCATAGGGACATTAAAACACTATTTTCAGTGCTCACCTATTGTCAAACATGCGTACTACATGTCCAGTGCAGCGATATTCGCACGATACTGCGGTGTCCACGATGTCTAAACAAAACAGTCTGATGTTGAATACGTGCTTTTTTTATCTCTGCTTTTCTTTGAAGAGTTCCTTTTGTCAATTCTTTTAAATCGAATCATTGATGTATTCTTGCGGGATGAGGCGCAATTGTACATCTGTTCCACCAGAGTGCTACCAGGACAGTTAGATGAGCAACGAATAGTAATGCTGTAGTCTACCAGGCATGTAATAAGAGGAAACTAAAGAGGGTTGGAAATGGAGCTGGCTATCCCATCGTGTTGAAACTTAATGCCATGAAAACGTCATTAGATATAGGTAGGTCAACATTTGAAGGCTTCACACCTATTTGTTGACGACGACATAATCTTTACAGGAAAGTCAAACGGTTTTGACGATGAATAAAATAAATTAGCTCTACTGGCATTGGTTGTTCATCTCTCTATTTGCTATTTTATTCATGATGATGTTCAAATCTGCAATGAGTAAGATTACTTTTTTATACGCCCTGAAAATGACGTGAATTGGCGGGTTGCAGTAGCTTTCCACACATACTGCGAGTGCTGATAAAGATGGACCGGGGTCCGCCAAACAGTTGTGTTATGCCTTGCTTCATCTGCGTGTCGCTCACTACTACTGAGATCACGTTAATCCTCCACCTCGTTAACCTTGCTGCCATGAAAACAGCCAGTTTCTGTGTAAAGGTGAGGAGGGGACCTTGGCCAGTATATTTTACCTGAACCTGACTAACATATCCGATCAGTTTGTTTCGCCCGGCTCTAACTAACATTTCTGATCAGCATGTTTTGCCTGACTGTGACTAAAATGTTCGATCAGTATATTTTCCCTACCCTGACTAATATGTCCGATCAGTATGTTTTGCCCGACCAAACATTAATCTCATCTTCCCTGCTATTATATTAAATGTGTCTAATGAATAATGAACCTACACATTATAAAAGGGTTGCAATTTGCAGTTAATGTAAATGTAAATTGTTCTTCTTTTTTAAATAGTTTTAAAACATAGATTAAATCAGAAATAATTTAAAATTAGACACCTCTAAAAAGAGAATTCTCCAGATTAAAAAAAAATATTTCCTGTACAAATATGACATTTGTCTGAGTGTCTCCAACACTCACTTTGTTTTCAAACAATAGCTGAACTATAATAGGATACCATTAATTACTGCTACTCTGCCGAACACGGATGTGTAGGACAGAAAGGTGCAAATATCGCAGTTCGCAGTCAAGCTGTAAACTATCGACACCACGCATTCCGTTCTCCGAACTATATCCTGATACTTGCAAAGCCCTGTTCAGTGCTTGGTAGCGGGAGATTGAGAACGAACGGAGAATAATAATAATAATAATAATAATAATAAGAAGAAGAAGAATTGCCACCACGATACGATGGGTGGCTGGACAAAGTGATGTTGCTGGAAAAATTAGAAGACAGTTTCGAAACAGAAACAAACATTTCTCAATCACGCACACACATTAACAGGCAATTAAAGAACAACAAGGACAAAGAACAATACAGAGCTTCAGTTAAGCGTGACCAGTAAGCCACTAAACATGTGCTCAAGCAGTGTCGGACTAGTTAGTGTTTAAGACCACTGTGCTACAGGTTATATTAGAAGGACTAAGTCAAGAAGTCAAGATATGAGGGATGCTATTCTGGCTTTGTTTAAATGGCGAACTTTACCGTGGTTGTCTCGCTTGAGCAAACCGGAAGCTGTCGTCGTTCAGCAAGCCAAACGAGAAAAAAAAGAGAGACAAAACTGATGCCAAATGTAGGGAACATTTGATGACTCATACATTTGATCAGATGCATCTGATTACTGGTGGCAGCATAATCAAAGCAGGTATGGTGAGTGCATCATGCATTTGGTATTTTATATCACTCAGCTATGGTATTAGGTTCACGAAACAACAGTCCTCGTTTCAATTTGAGTTATGAGCGTTGTTGTGGTTGACTACAAGGTAAAATGATGAGCATTCTGAGGTCACAGAAAGCGCACGTCTTGTACTTTAGATTTGAAATTGCTGTAAATTAACAGTGACGAACAAAATTGATATTTTGAAGGTATAATTACATTACTTTTTGTGTAGTCACAGTAATTTCAGAATTCAGGAGTTTTCTATTTAGAGCATTAAAGTATCAGTGAGCGACCTAATTATTTTGAGAATACTTAACTTGCAATAAAAAAAGTTAAGGATTTCATGAGTGATTGTGAAATAAGTAATACGTTTTACATGAGCATTTTAACGTACGCCTGTTACAGCTCTCCATGTTCAACTGCAATTTCAACATTTTTGTTTTTCAGCCATCATGGATATTGCATTTTACTAAAGTCCCTCATATGCATTATGTTTCTTATGCTTTTTCTTCCATTATATTCATGTCTTGTCATACATATTGTTATGTTACTTGTTTCTATATTTATATATTGTGGTTTTTGTTTGTTTATAAAGCCAACATGTATAAATGAGAAAAATGATCATGACATAATTGTTATGACGTTATTAGTTGTGATGTTATCATTCTGATTACTTAATTTTAATGTTCTTGAACATCTTCATCATTCTTAATCATTTCAATTATTTACATTAAACAATCCTTTTCCACTTCATCTTAAAATTGCTTTCCTCTCTTTTTATTCATTGGAGATCAATTTTGTACATTCAATATTTTATAGTAATTTTCTTATTCTAGCACATTCCACCTATTTTGAATGTATTTTTTCTTTCATTGCTTTCTTTCATTCATGTTTAAGGAAAGAACAAGCTAATTGCTTTCTTTCTTTCTTCTTCTTTTCACTATTTTGTCCTGTTTGTGTCTTTCAATGCCAGGTTATGAAGAGGTTTCTTAACAAGGTCCTAGTATATGCTTTGTACATGGGGAGTTTCACAGCTTCTGTTGTTTCTGCCATCCATCTTTTGCATGGGTGACCCTTGGTTTTGGATCCATTGTATCTGTAAAACATAGCTTTCTGAGGGATAATATGCGTGGTTTGTCACCTGACTGAACCATTTGGTTTGCTGTCTCTTTATGAGGTCTAGCACTGGTGTTGTACCTACTTGTCTCCTAATATCTTCATTTCTGATTCTATCCATCCTTGTTACTCCAAGCATTCTGCACAGGGATTTCATCTCTGTTATTACGATGTCTTTTACCTTTGTTTGTTAATGTTCAATTGCTTCCTGATTTGTAAAAATGCTGCCCTATATTTATTACAATTTTTTAAAGATTTCAGCTGTATGTGGAACATCCTATACAGTTACACTTAGTTGTGTCTCCTTTCCACTGCAATTATTTTAATTCTTTATTTAGTGATTTGCATTTTCATTTCAATTTTCCTTTTGGTTTTTTCTAGCCTTGTGCATATTTAGTTGTCAAAAAGAGGCAAAACAGATAATACTTATGAACTACTTTGCTTACATTCTGTCATGGCCCTCTATTCAACTTTATGTGAATGCTGCTATAGGGAGATATAGAAGGAGAGGAGACTAATGTCTTGGTCAGACAAAACATACTGATTAGACATGTTATTCAGGGTCAGGTAAAATATACTGGACAAGGCCCTCACTTTACTTCCAAGTAGGTTTCCTTGGAAACGGGTTGCTTTCATGACAGTCTGGCTAATGAGATGGAGGATCAATGTGATTCCCGTAGTAATGACTGACACACATATGAAGCCAAGCATAGCACAACAGCCTGCAGACCCGGCCCACCTTTATCAGCACGCTCGTGATGTGAAGAAAAAAGAATGTACTGGCTGTTAGCTAGTTCAAATCATTCTCACAATAAGTGCCCTTGAAAATCAATTCTGTTTTGAACTGTATGATGAAATGCAACCTCTTCAAACTTGAGGAGAGCAATCTAAACTTCAAGTGTGGTGTCATCATGTCTGCAGAAGGAAAAACTGTCTTGAGTAATATCAGTTCAAGAACCAGGGTGTCTGCTGAATTGGCTACATAAGACAGTTTCTGAGAGACTGAGTACTAGACTGGAACCAGCCTAAGAGGAAGACAGCAGATTGAATAGTCTGGCTTTCCCTCTGGCAAACCTCAATACAACACGGTAGTGCCTGAGCAAGTAAGTCAGAAAGTACAAATCAATATGGAGTAATGAGGGACACAATCATTATCTTTTTTCTTTTTTTTTTCAGAAAGTGGTGAATGCCTTAATGCTTTGCCACAGGAAGTAGTGGAGGCAGGGACAATTAATGCATTTCAGAAAAGATTGGATGTGATTAGCTTTTAGAGCAAAGAAATGTAAATGAAACTTGTTGTATACAGACTCTGCAGAATCTTCTAAACCAGTATAAAAACTGTTATTTAGTTAAGTTAAAAGTGAAGTATTTATGGGTTCTAAAGCTTAATATTGAAAGAAGCCATGGCTAAACAGCAAGCAAGTCAATTAATCTCCCATCCCATATAATGAAGAGTTGACTGTACCTTTTTTTACTTAGTCGCTCCTCTTCTACCAAGAGGTGGAGAGGTCTGTACCTTAGTTTATTTTTGTTTTATTATTTGAAAAAATGTCTCCATAGATCTTGTCCTCTAACTGGGGAGGATAGAAAAGGACAACAGCACCTTCATGCATGTTTCTATGTACAAGAAAGTAGGCTTCTCAGGAACACGGGGCAGGACAAAGTGCCTAACTAACATGTTGAGCATTCATGCACATCTGAAATTGGCTACGAGGACAGGAAATGTTGTTCGCATGTCAGATGAGCACATTCCAAAGCAGTTGTTATACTGTGAGCTCAAAACAGGCAGAAGCTCACCAGGAGGGCAGAAGAAACGCTATAGAAACTCCTTTAAAATGTCTCTGAAATTCTTTAATATTAAAGTCACCTCCTGGGAGATGCTTACACAAGACCTAGCGAGCTAGTATCACCGATAATGCTCAGATTGCAGAGAGTACAGTCATTGCGGAAACTCAACGAAAGCATGCTGCCCCAAAAAACAATACTCACAACGATTCCACAGCCGGCTCCTCGCATGTGTTCCCTGTATGTAGCAGAGTATGCCAGTCCAGGATTGGTCTTTACACTATCAGAGAACACATTTCGCAACAATAGTCTGATGCTGTGATGGATTCCGTATCACACTTACCATATTTTCATTCGCTCAGGAAACTATGAGTCAGAGTATAATGACATTTTGCAAACTTGACGGTTGGTATGTGCTGTTTACATCAAAGTAATGGCATCATGCGCATCATTCGTATGTTCACTTGGAGCAGTTAGGTCCGGATTCATTTTCATTTGAACACGCTTCATGTTTGTATATCTATATATATATATATATATATGTGTGTGTGTGTGTGTGTATATATATATATATATATATATATATATATATATATATATATATATATAATAATAATAATAATAATTTTTTCATTATTTCTCTCAGACATTGAAGCATTGGTTGTAGAAGTGCATAGATGAAAGAAGACACTGGGCAGCAGGATGGAGCATATGACACTTCAGTGTGAGGAACATCACACTGAACTGCTGGAGGAACTGAAGGTCATGTTTGAGGAAGGCCTTTTGGTGGATGTGACAATGTGTATCCAAGAGTGTCGCATACCATGCCACAGGGCTGTCCTGGCTGCAGCTAGCCCCTACTTTAGGGCAATGTTCACCTCAGATCTTCATGAATCTAGGCAGCAGGAGGTTTGTATTGATATCAGCATAATTTTATTCAACTTCATTTACTCTTGGTTATTGTTCGAAACTACGAGGGGCATTCAGAAAGTAATGCACCACATCGTTTTTCTCAGGAGTTGTTTATTCAAATTGTATGAAAATTCTACACAATACACATGGATATGTCATGTAAACATCTATATTGTTCAACATAATCCCCATCAACCTGTACAGTTTTATGCCAGCGCGAAACAAGTGCATGTATTCCTAGCCCGTACCAGATTAAAGTCTTGTTCATGTAGCTATTTCTTGGTTGCATGGATCACTTTTTCATCATCTTCAAACCTTGTCCCAAGGAGTGCATCTTTGAGTGGACCAAACAGATGAAAATCAGAGGGTGCCAAATCAGGACTATCCAACCACAGTCCAAGCCAATTTGGTGATTGCTTCCCTTGTTGTCAGACTTGTGTGAGGGCGGGATTGTTGTGAAGGAGAAGTAGGTCTACTGGATTCTTGTGCGGCCGAACTCTGCAGAAATGTCGATTGGGTTTTTTCAGTGTCTCAATGTAAGCTTGCAAAATGATAGTCTCTCCTCTTGGCATCACATCCACAAGAATCACACCTTCAATGTCCCAAAAGACAGTGATCATGATCTTTCGAGCTGAAGAAGTTTTCTTTAATTATTTTCTTCGTAGTGATTGCTGGTGGTGCCACTCCATGGACTGTCTTTACATCTCAGGTTCAAAATTATGTGCCCAGGTTTGTTCATCTGTAACAATGTTACCTAAAATATTCTCTCCATCAGCATTGAATTACTCCAACAAATCAGAAGAAATTGTTTTCCTTTGCAATCGGTGGTCATTTGTGAAACTTTCTGGAAACCCATCTTGCGCAAACCTTAGAAAATCCTAGAGTTTTAATAACTGCATTTGCACTACCAGTGCTGATTGATAGCTATAAGTCCACTTGTTGAGTAGTGATTTGCCTATCAGTAATATTAATGCCCTCAGCGCATTTAAACATTTTTGCGTTGGTGGCTGTGACAAGACGTCCACAGCACAGCTCCATATCTACACATCCTGGTTATTTGATCTTCTGAACCCAGCCACTAACTGTACTCCTGTTGAATTACAGAACGTCTGTATACATCACATAGACGCTTGTAAATTATCACAATTTCCTTCTTATAACGCAAGTTGCTAACATGCTTCATTTCAACGGGTTAGTGCAGTCATATCATTTGGCTGATTGCGGTGCAATTATGTACACACAATCGACACATGCCATATTTGAAGTGTGCAAAATTTCATGCATCTATTTTTGTTAATAGCTGAGAAAAACTATGTGGTGCATTACTTTCTGAACGCCCCTCGTACCTTTGCTCAATTGAGTTGACTATTGCTAGCAGGCTACAGTAACTCTTCTTACATCCTGAGGTGTACGTGAGAAGGTGGATTGGGATATTCCTGGCTGTACTACAATGTGAGGTTATGAAGTGTCCTCACCACTAAGAGTATAGCAGTATTGATCACCCATCACAGAATAAACCAATAACAGAATCAGAGAACAGAAAAAGTATATGGAGAGAATATGTTAAAGAACTTAAATGAGGATTGAGGACTGTATCAGGACAACAAACCCTTAATGACATTCTTCTGTTAGAAGAGAGATTGGGATCAAGATACTGAGCAGCACATGAGCTGCAGTGGTTAGTGACCCATAGCTGACTGCTAGCGTCAGGGCTGGCGAACCATAGCTGCCAAGACCCTTCTACACCTCCACGCGGTGATCCTGGATAACAGGCTGCAGCAAGGCAGACTGGCTAAGGAGAAGGGATCGAAGAGGGAATGCTAACCCGGTACTAAAAAAATGCTTGCTGAAGTCGGATGTGTTGGACCGAAAGGTGCAAATATCGCAGCCAAGCTGTAAACTACGACACAAGGCATTCTGTTCTCTGGACTACATTCTGCTACTTAAGCCCTTTCAGGGTTTGGTAGTGGGAGATTGAGAACGAACGAAGAAGAAGAAGAAGAAGAAGAGATTATCCGTAACCATAAAAGAATTTAATAAAGTATTTTACTTAATCCCAAAGATGAAAAAACCCAGAGAGAGATGAGATACCCAGTGAGCTCCTCAAAACAGCAGGAGAGACTCTACAAAACTAACCTTTTAAGTATATGAATAATATCTACAGTAATGGAATACGGTCAAAGAAACATACAACTTCAATAATAATTCCTTTGCCAACAAAATTGAATGTAATAGAATGCTGCCAATTCTGAACTATCACATGCATCTAAAATTCATTTCTATTAAAGATACACGGGTAAGTAAGTATGTAGGTCACAAACTGAAACGGGATAGCTGAAAAAATGTAGTTGGTAGTTTCTGAAGGTGTCATTAATTGGCAGTAACATCCAGCTTTATGATAGCTGAAGGTAGCAGACGCTAAGTGTCGCATGCATGTGCACTACTCAGATACAAAATGGCATTTATGCTCACAGAGGGGGCAATCAAAGAACAGTGTGCTGGTGTGCATTTCTTTTTGGCAAAAGATATTCATAAGGAAAGAATTTCTCTTTATGATGAGAAGTGTTTTGTCACTTACAGTGGTGCATAACTGTATTGTATGTGTTGATGGTCTCGCAAAGCCTGAATGTGAGTATGACAAATTGGTCCAAAGTGGACCGCAGGGGTCTTTGTGTATGACAAAGACAAAAATAGCACCACGGCCCCACAGAGAGCATGTTGTAAGAGGCCACTAACTATGTGACATGGCATAACAGGCCATGGTTAGATGGTTTGTTAATAATTGCATAGATGGTGCCTAACAGTCTGCGGGTCTACTTTGCTCTAGTGTTTGAGTCTATTAAGATGGACTCAAACATTGGTTAACCACCCTCTAAGAAACTGGTTGTATACAGACTCTAAGAGTCTTGTAAACCAGTATAAAGATGTTAAGTAAGTTAAATCGGTTGCAGTCAGCTCTTTTGTGGTTCCAAGGCAAAAATTAAATTTTTATTGTCAACCTGTGGTCGCTGCCTGCTAGTTTACAAAGAATTTCTGTAACAATTTTTTGACTAATGACCATCCTTTAATCGCTTGAACCATTCATAACAATGCAGATGACTCGTGCACTGGTCCCCATAAACTTGTGTTAATATTTAATGTTCTATTAACATATCCTAAACTTGAAATAAACCTTGATGTTGATTTGCTGCTCGCGAAATTCAGACATTTTGAGCAACGCAATCTGCATGCACATAATCTGCTGCACGCTTCAGGATGATAGACAATCATAACAGATAAATGCATGAAATATTGGTGCTTAAAAAAAGTCAGCAGTAGGCATAACCACTGGCGGACTGTTGCTATGACATTGCAGTGGCACACAATTTCAAAAATTCTGGAACATTTTTAACAGACCTAGTATATGTGAAGGTAGTACCATATCAGATATTGCTGTCGGGAATGAAATATTAAGTTTATTGCAGCTGATAAACTTGATGGCGATGCACTTCACTAGTCAGTTGAAGATAAGAATGTGCATTGTGCACAGATCATTCTTCTTCTTCTTCGTACGCAGTCAGACAGTAACCATTATTTTTTCGAAAAAAGCGGCGGTCATCCTGAGGCTGTCGACACTGCCATAGAGCTTGTCTTGCAGTTCCACTGGTGATGGCCACATCTGCTCTCTCTGATCCTCGTATGTCGGGCAGTTTTGCAGCAGATGTTCAGCGGTCATTTTACCGGTACCGCATGGGCATTCGTCGATACCACCTATCTTCAATTTGTTGAAAAGGTGGTACCTCAGTCTATTGTGGCCAGTGCGAAGTCTGAAGACAACGACCTGCTCTCTTCTGTTCAACTGGTAATAGGCATCGTTTTTGGTGTAACCAGTATGTTCGGTTTCCCATTTGGTCATGTATCTGGCTTTGATAAGCCGTTTTGACTCTTCGTACGTCATACTGGTATCTGTTTGTGGTAGTCTTGCACCTTCTTTTGCCAGTCTGTCTGCCTCCTCGTTGCCTTGGATGTTGCAGTGTGATGGGACCCACTGTACCACTACCCTTTTTGGTGCGGACTGCTGGCACAGTTTGCAGAGTGCTGCTCTTAAGTCATTAAGCTCAGTGTTTTTCTGGCTTTTTAGCGCTGTGACTACGGCGAGAGCATCTGTAAGCAGGACTATATGGCTTTCATTTTCATTATGTGTCACCATTTCTTCCACTGCCGCCCTCAGTGCCTCTGCCTCCGCTCTGAAATTGCTTGTGTACTTACCAGTAGCGAATGACAGTGTTATTTTTCTGCCATTTGGTAGGTTCAGGAATGCTCCTGCCCCTCCGTTCGCATAGATCATTCAAAATCAAATGAGTTTTTTTAAATAATGTGTATTAAAATGTATATATATGACATCAGAGAAGTTAGAGCGCTTTATTCTCATGGCAAAGGGGTTGGATTTTATTCCCTTTCTATGACAAGCTACGGTCTATCCACTTATAAATAAATACCTGACTTACAGTTATGGAAGGTGATATGGCTAGAAAGGAAACAAGTCACTCCTCTCCATAAAAATCTAGGAAATAGTACACAAATTTCACTTTCATTTGATCGTTAAGGCAGTATCTACTATGAAACTACCTTTATATACCATATATATCGTGGCCATTCACCTTTTCGTTCCAATGTAAGGCATAGGTTTTAACTGCAGCTGTTCTCTTTAGGAAGCCAGATCCAAGTATTTGCAATGACTGATTATAGTGACACGGTATTTTACATGATGAGGTTGCTCGTCCCAAGCTACAGATCATTTCCATCTTTTTATTTTATGTGTTGATTATTATTTCCATGACCTGTTAGTTGTTTGTATGTGTATTGTCCTTTATACCTGATGAAGGCCTTTTGATCGAGATGTAGTTTTCGTTCTTGTAACGTGGTATCTGAACCATATGTGTCCTTATTTTTATACTCTAGCCCCAAGCACATTCCTCTTTAGTGATCTTTTATTTCATCCCAGTTACAACTCAGGATCTTTTTTCTTGTTCTTTTCACTTGTTCTGCTTGTGCCTTTCATTGTCAGGTTATGAAGAGGTTTCTTGACCGGCCCTAGTATGTGATTCGTATACGGGGAGCTTTACTGGTTCAGTATTTTCTGATATCCATCTTTTGCGTGGTTATCCCTTGGATTTCTATCCATTGTATCTGTATAGCATTGCTTTCTGAGGGATACTATCTGGTGTTTAATATGTCAAGTGGCCGAACCATCTAATTTGTCATCACTTGATGAGGTCTAGCACTGGTGTTGTACCTACTTCTTTCCTAATATCTTTGTTTCTGATTCTCAGGGATGTATATATAAAAAGTGATTTCCATGTCTTTTGATGGCTAAAAGAGGCATTTCTTGGAGGAAAGACTCAAGTCTGATAAAGAGGTCCAGCAGGTGGTGCATGAGTAGTTACACACATGACCAAGATCATTTTTTTCTATAGGAATCCATGCACTTTAAAAGCGCTGGGGAAATTGTATTGAATGTAATTGTGGCTATGTTGAAAAATTATACACTTTTGTTTCACCTTTTTCAGAATTAATTTACAAAACAAATATAAGGTTTTCACCCCCTTTTATTTTCATTGGAACCACATTTGTGTTGTTGCCAGTGATGTATACACATATATCTAGAATGCTAATTTATTTACATTTTGTCCTCTGGAAGGTGTGGCTAAGAGAAACTGACCCATATGCTGTAAGCCTTCTCATTGGATACATATATTCTGGAAAATTAGAAATTACATCAGCCAATGTCCAGAGCCTTCTGACCACAGCTTCCCTTCTACAGATGACCAGTGTTCAGAAAGCCTGTGCCAAGTTTATGGAAACACAGCTTGATGAGGCAAACTGTGTTGGCATTCACTGCTTTGCTTCAGTTCATAATTGTGAAGAGCTTTTCACAAAAGCTCGAGAGTTCATCGAGAAAAACTTTACCGTAGTGAGCAAAACGGAAGAATTTCTAGACCTGCCATTGGACAAGGTTGTGGACATAGTTTCATCTGACGAGTTGAATGTGGAAAAAGAGGAGATTGTGTATGAATCAATTATGACATGGGTTAGTCATGATCTGAAAAATCGAAGGCAGCACCTGGGAGAACTAATGCTTCATTTGAGATTCCCTTTAGTGGGTGTGAAGTTTCTTCAGGAAGTGGTCTATCCAAATGCCATGCTTATGGAAAGTGACAAAGGGAGGGTTGTAATCCGCAACATCAGATTGTTTCTAGAAAATCCAGAAAAGGTATACAGTGCCAGTAATACCAAATACCCGTTCCCACTTCGGTCAGGTATGATTCAACCCGAGCACTGTATCTTGTTGGTCGGTGGCATTGATCAGAACAAGCCATCAGCAATAAACTGCTACAACCCACTGACCAGGGAAGCTTTCTTCATGGCAACTTTTCCTGAGTGCGAAGAGAAGGCTAGGTATTACTGTGTTGAAGATCCGGCAGTAATTGTAACTGATGACAATACAATATATGCAGCAGGGGGTAACTACATTTACCATGCAAATTATGGAGAGTCACAGTCGGATGAGGACTCTGTGTCATTTGATGATTTCGAGGATGAAGAGTCTGTTCGGAAAGACCTTTTCTTATATGATAATGACCATAACAAATGGCTGCAGAAAGCACCCATGCTCTTTCCTAAATCAAACTTCACCTTGGCCTGTGTTGACAACAAAATTTACAGCTTTGGTGGGATGACCTTGAATCAGCATCCCACGGAGATTGTTGAGTGTTATGACATTGAGAAAAATCAGTGGAATTACGTGGGCATGATGCCAACCACACTTATTGACCTTAGTTCTGTTGTTTTGAAAGGGGAGATCTACCTTTTAGGGGGTAGAACAGGTGTTGGGGCCCATAATGTTGTTATGAAATTTGATCCTCGTAAAGGTGAATGGACTTCACTTGCAGGGATGCCCACTCCTCGATTTAATTTTGGTGCTAGCATTATTGACAATGAAATTTTAGTTGCCGGGGGGCAAATCTATTCCCATTCCACAAACACCATTCACCGTGATGCCTTGCGGTCATGTGAGATTTACAATGTGGAGGCCAACCAGTGGCGACAGGGACCGGAGCTGACAGAGGAGATGTACAATGTTGGGATTATGCATGTTAATGGTTGCGTATATGCCATGGGGACATCAGAGTATCAGAGGACACCATTTCGGATATACCGATATAATGTAGTGTGTTGTCTGGACATGAACCGGACAAGATGGGTGCAGGTAGAGTCAGATCTTTGTGATATACGCAGCTATGCTTCAGTGGCCGCAAAACTGTACACGAGAAAGCTATCTCAGGTGTTCCGACCGGAAGTGGACACATAATCTGAAAATATGACCAGTTTTGTCTTGAAACAGCTGGTACCCCATTCCAAATAACCTATTAAAACCAGATTATGTCAGATTTTTACTGTCATTTGAAAATGACATTTACCTTGTTTTGTTAATCTTGTTTCATGTTCTCATCCTGGATAAGTAGTACTTGACATACAACATGGTTCCGATTGAACTACTAATTAATGTTATTGCAAGTCGGATATCGCTATTTGATTGGAACCTTAAGGTCTAAGTCACTTTCTAAAGTAGTAACAGCTTTGCTTTTTCTATTATCTTTTTCGTTCCTAATTAAATGTTATTTCTCTTGTTCCTTTTACACACCGCAAGTCAAATTACTATTCTGCTTGCTGGCCATTTTACAGAGAAGTAATACGACTAAGAAAAAAACAAACAAAATGTTTTGAATCTAAAAGAAATTGTAACATAATCTAGACAATGGCAAACTTGATAGCCTTACTTACTACTACGGGGATCACGCCGATCCCTCACCTCGTTAGCAAGGCTGTCATGAAAACAGCTAGTTTCCAGGGAGGGCTACTAAGAAGCTGAGGTGAGGGTCTTAACCAATATATTTTATCTGACCCTGACTAACATGTCTGATTAGTATATTTTGCCTGACCAGATGTTAGTCTGTCCTCCCCTCATAGGGGATAGTGGTGCCATTGTTAAATTTTATGAACCAACATTGTAGTCAAAAATAAAATAATATGATTAATTGAATAACATTCAGATTTAACTCTTAAAGGCCATAATTATTTTTTCTATAAAAGCATTCTCTTTATAAAACTTTTCTTAATTATTTGACAAGGAAGACAAACATGTTATATATCAAATTAAAGGAAAATGAATATGCAGTAAGAATATGGTCTTGTAGAATTTCAGAAAATATTACAAGTAATTGTAAATAATTATATTGAAATTTTTTTGTAATAAAAATTATTTTTCACACACAAAAATGTCACCAATCCATGAATAACAACTGAAACGTAATGCAGATTGGTCTAGCGTACTTCAGAATAATACTAATCCACATATGAATAATATCTACAAGAAAATATTTTTTTGTAGCAGTAAAATGGAGTTGATGTGTCACTGAGTTGTAGGTCTCAATTCACTCCACATGGTCAACCACATTTTGGCAGCAATCTGAATGAGTTCTAGGTCTCAGTCAGCCAGTAGTGGTGATGGAATTTGGTATTGAAACCCATTCTTAATCATGTTTTCTAGAATTTGCTTTAGAAATATTGCATCTTAGTTTTTTCTGTTGATGGTGCAGTCAAATATTTGTGCCTTTTATTAGCACTAGGTCCTGGCTGTGACAACGCCCCCTCATCTTCAGCATCATATTCAGTAGGCTGCGTAGGTTGAATAATATTATATTCTGTATCTAACTCTAAGTCAACATCAGAAAAATGTGAATGCTCGTAACTAAATTCAACTAGAGTATACAACTTCCTAGCCTTTTCTACAGATAAAAACAACCTACTATTAGACAATCTTGAAGTGCTAGGTTCACTACACATTTTTTGTGATAAACTGACTTGAAAGATGACAAATGTTTTCCAGCTTTGATTTTCCTCACAATGAACGTACAATTGAAGCACAAATATAAGAGTCACTTCCCTTAACATCTAATGTCAATTAAAATTTAGAAATGCTGAAAAAAACCAAACAAATTTCATTCAATGTGCTGTTAACAATATGAGTGTTTTTCTGGCATGAAGCGGATGCCAGGAAGAATGCTGACAGCGTTATCATGGCCTTTAAGAGTTAACAAGAACAAGTGATTGTGAGTTTTATTCATCATAGGTCAAGGACTATCTCTACTTATATTTTATCAGCCTTGATTTATTTTGTCTTTGTTATTCTCTATTATTTATCTTGTTAATTTTGTGTGATTAACTAATTTTTTTAATTTATAAAAAGGGTTTTTGTGAAGCGCAAAATATTTATTAACGTGGAAATATTAACTTTTTAAATAAATATTTTCTCTCCATGTGATAGCTACTTGTTTTGTTGCTGATTCATGCAATTTAGATTAATTATTTAAACAAATTTTCACACAAATCTGTATCAATATTTTGTTGTGTTTACTTTAATTTAAAATTGTGTATTCCTGTGCTATACTTAACAGCTAGGTAATAGACCTAAAGTATTCTCATTCTTGAGTCTTTCAAAATTAATCTAAAGAAATGTATTAACAAATATATATTTAATTACTGTCTATTTCCCATTGTTGGGATTCACTGGGAAGACGTATGAGGGTGAGGGATTAAGGCAGCTTTCCCTGGAAGTCACTGTACAATGCGCAGGCTAGATTTGTAATTTAACCCCAATATAAAAAACCTAGACCATACCAAGGTTTAAACATGTGTTTCAGACAAGGAGACTGGTAAAACAGTATTTTATTTGATATTTTTTATAGTTACTTAATATGCTGTGACTTCTTTAACTTTTTCAGGACAAGAGGCCACTGTCATGTGCCCTTTTTTGCCTGCAGTTTAGGACAGGAGGCCACTGTCAGGGGCCGTTGACTTTAAGATCATACTTTTTATAATATAGATATATATTTTTTCTGTGTGACTGACATTTTATATACTTCAGAAACATAAGTTGATAGTTTAGTTTCATATAAAACTGATAAAAGTAAACAGTTAAAAAAATATATTTATTTCTGCCTGTTTAAGTAATTAAATTCTATTATTTTATGCAAAAAGTGCTTAGTTTCTTTGAAACTATTTATGAAAATGTACATTTTATTTTAGCTCTTGTGATAATTTTTCTAGTCAAGGTGATTTATTCTGACAGAGAAGTCAATTCTTCACAAAAACTGGGCGTTGTTGGATAAAGTAAACATTGCATTTTTGAGGCTGTAGACAATAAACATACATTTTTTTAGTCATCTGCATGATAGACATTTTATATGACTTGAAAACGAAAGTAGATCTATTCTTTCTGTGTTTTGCTATAAATAAACTAATTTGAAGCTGGTACTACCTTACATTTTTATAAAATATTAAATGTTGCCCTTTTAAAGTGATAAAGTGGGCGTTTTCGCATCAGGTAACAATGATTTTCAAAATTGTCATGTGTTAGACCAATGTCATGTTAGATCAACATTACATAATTTCATAAGTGGATGTAGTTTTGAAACAAGCATGTCATAAATGACAAAACACATGGATTAGGAGAGTTTATACTTGGTAAATCTGACATGTTAATTGTTCTTTCTGAGCAGTTTGTAGTTGCTTCTGCATGTTTCTTACTTATTTAATATTATACAAATGAAGATATATTTATATCATTTATATTTTCTTATTGCACATGCAATCCACTTTCATTATATATATGACACGGACATATAATATGATAATTTAAAACATAGTGACACTTTAACTGTAACACTATATGACACTCTTAGAGGGATGAAAAATGCGCTGCACAAAACATGGGAATTTGGCTACGTCCTGAAAGAGTTAATGGAGTATATTTTATGTTTTCTATATTTTGCTTGTCTTGTTTCAACTATTTACAAAGCATAATGTGACTAGTGCTGTTTGCCTCCTTGCAGGAAGTTTGTGCCAAATCGCTTAATGTGCAATGTTGGATTATGTATGATTTGCTCTAGATAATGAGGTGCATTTATCAAATAGTGGTGTTAAAGAACGTGTTTTTCATTTTTAATGTTTACTTATGTTTTCTTGAAGCGCATAATTTATATTGTCTTTATTGCTGTATTTATTCTGCCAACCTTCTTTAATTGTTTTCTTTTTCCATTTCTTATAAATGTTTTACAATTTATTTGCTTCACTTCACTTTTTATCTTACATTCCCATGGTAACGTGTAGCAGTCATCTTAATCCTTTTCTGTGAGATTCTGGCTTTCATAATCATTTCTTTACTAAGTGTTCTTCAGTCTCATATATCATTCTTTTCCACAATCAAGTTTCTTTACCAAGTGTTCTTTAGTCTCTTATTTCATTCTTTCCCATAATCAAGTTTCTTAACCAAGTTTTCATCAGTCTCCTTTATCATTCTTTTCCCCAATGAAGTATCTTTACCAAGTGTTCCTCAGCTATTCTATTTCATAGTGGAGCATATATCCTAGATGTTGTGAGCTTCGTTAACAATCCTAACATACCAGGTTGCACTTGCTTATCTATAACTGGGTATGACATGTGTTTTTTCATGGTATAATCACTTCTTCCAGTTGATTCAACTGTAAACCACTCTTTTCAAAAATGAAGTCATTGCCGCTGACTGCACATTTTATCCTCTATAGCCATTTTAATGTCTCATTTTAGTGCTTTGTGTGTTGTTTGATAAGCATAGTGGTAAAGCCCTTACTTTTCATGGCAAAAGTACATAGTTTAAATCCCATTCTGGCATGCTCCAGTCGACCCAGCTGTAAGTGGGTGCATGGCTTACTGTTAGGAAAGAAAAGGCAGCGAGCAAGGGAGGTGGCTACCCTACCTCATAAACAAGCTACAATGAAGCCTCTAGCACTTCATCCCCAACAGCAGTATCTATAGGACTAACTTTATCTATTGTTCCCTTTAGTTTATCAAGGAACTCTTGCAAGGCAGCATCAACTGTTTTATATTTTTGTCAACTGCAATATTTACCTGCTTTTCATTTTCATCATTTCTATAATTTCCTTTTTTAACAAATATTTTCAGTATGTTGTTGCCTCATCTTTAATTGCAAAATTCATTCTCTTATCTTGAACTGTTATATTATGATTGTTTTCTTTGGCTGTATAATATTTTCGTTTACTTGAATTGCAAAATGTTTTATTAGTTAGTGGCAAAGTAGGTGATTGATATTTTACATAAACACACATATACCGCAGCATACTTTACTACCAAAAAGGTCTTCCCAGGCACATGAGAAAAGGCACATATGACTAACAAACAAAACAAAATAAATTATAATTTTTTAACTCCTGTGCAGCTGAGCTGAAGAAGGTGACGCCTTCTGCTATTTTAAAAGACTTTTTTCTTTTATGCTGTTTGTGATTCCTTTAAATTTGTCAAACATTTATCATGATTTTTTAGCCCACCTCCTAGTGCAGACCTAACATCTCCGTATATGCAGAGAAAACATATGCAAGATTTATGCTCTACTTGTGATACATCCTCATGAAAAATGAAAAGGGTCAAGCTTTACATGTGATATTCATTCACAAATGTGTAGTACTTTATGTGTGAATTATTTTCAGATAAAAATCACATGATATGTTGCTGTTGCTTTGGCATTGTATGGCTGAGTGTGTCTGTGCATTTTGTAACAAATCTGGCAAGAAGATTGTACTGCCCAAGTAATATGTATATGAGGAGGTTTATTAGTTTATTAGATAATAGCGAAGATGAAGTCCAAGTTCTCGAGCTCGTTCCCTGCCCACAATTGTCTGTGGTTGTATCAGGTCTTCTTGGGCTCTAAGCATGTGACCAAAAGTTTGATCCAAAATAATATCACAGAATCACTCTGCCTGTACGAGTGCTTCCTGTTATCAGATAGAGACAAGCTGGTCCGCTTTTTTCAAACATGTTTAGTATCATGATGGCTGTCTCCTATGTGCTAGTTGTTGAGGTTCACTGTTCTAATTCCAGTCTCTTTAGTTTGGGGGTTAGTTAATCCAGTTACTGGGACCATAACCACCTTGAAAAATGTGGCTTTTCATTACATATAACTCTTTAAAAAGGAAAAGCTTAGTGAAATCAAGAGGTTGACATCACAGTGGTTGCTACTTTCAGAAAAGAAGTCACTATGACTAGGCTGAACCAAAGAGGACCAATGTGAAGGTGACTTCTCTGCTCACTGCATCAAACTATCGTTAAGACTGTCCAAAGTCACAATCTATATGTGCAAGCCTTGTCTTCACATTTCAATGTTTTGATCATTCTGAAGTTCGTGACAGTGAACGAGCTGATATCCTGGCTTTGAAAGCCCATTTAGTGGGGACATAAGATGTGTATAGGGCTGACATTAGATATGGATAAGGCTGACATTAGATGTGAAAAAGGCAGACAGATGTGGATATGGCTTATATTAGATGTGGAAAGGTCTGACATTTGATTTAGATAGTGTTGACTTTAGATGTTGATAGGACTGATATTAGATGTGGGTTTAACTCTATGTTGGGTCAAGCAATTTGGGTGCCTGAAAATATGGGGCAGGAGGGTGCATAAACATTGCTCTACAAGGGTCATCAGTATCCATACTATTTACTGAGAGTGACAGAGCACATAGGAGTCTACCCAGAGTACAGTGATGTCCATTTTGTATATCGTAACATCAATACGTGCAATGGAAATGTGGTGCTATAGAAAACTCCTAAATGTTACATATAAGGATCGTGTCACGAACGTAGACATCCGTCAGAGAGTTGAAGACGCTATTGGTCCTTTTGACGATCTGTTCACAGCTATCAAAAGACGAAAGATGGCCTGGTGCGGGCACGTTGCGAGGTCCAACGGAATTCCCAACTCGATACTCTTTGGATCCGTACCGGGGCGGAGAGGGCGAGGATGTCCAAGGAAGAGATGGGTGGACAACATCACTGAGTGTTCAGGCCTTCGTCCCGGTGAGATACATCAGGCGGCGACAGACAGAGAGGGTTGGCGTGGGATTTTCATGTCTTTATGTGTGCCCCAACGACCTGATGGGTTACGGGATGAACTGAACTGAACTGAACATCAATAAATGGCATGTTATATTTGCTTGTTCTAAATCAATGGCGTGTCTAATTTCTTCTATTGCTGTATTGAAATCACATATTTAGGGGTGAGCAGAGTCTTTCAAGTGTTTGTCCAGTATTAGAAATAATTTTCTGGTGTGGGCTTGTTGTTCTATAGATGTAACATGTTTTTAGAATATTGCTTTGAGGCCATTTAATTTATTTCTATAGGTTTTGATTATAATTTGTGGAATTTACAGTACTTTCTCTTGTAAAACTACAACTCTGTGACTTTGAGTTATGTCCTTGTTTGTTTGATAATTGTCCATGTTACTCTGTCATACTTTTACCTGTAACTGATATTCCTGATAAATCCATTAAGTATGAGGGTGAGTCAGTAAGTATGTCACAAACTGATATGAAATAGCTGAAAAATGTAGTTTGTGGTTTCTAAAGGTGTCATTAGGTGACAGCATCATCCAGCTTTGTGAATATTTTAGGTAGCAGATGATTGGTGTCACATGCACGTATGCAGCTCAAATACAAAATGGCATCATGCTCATAGAGTGTACAATCAAAGAACAGCGTGCCATTGTGCTTTTTAAACACACAATTTTGGCAAAAGGACTTTCTGCAAAAGATATTCATAATGAAATGCTTCCTGTTTGGAAAGTGTTTGTTGAGTCTAGTGGTGAATAACTGGGTTGATACATTTTCTCAAGGACACTAACAAATTGCTGATGAAGACCTTGTCGTCCTGTTCAGATTTCAACAGAAGCATCTGTGCAGAGGTTAGGAGAGTTGATTTGAACAGACATGTGAGTTACAATAGACAGTGCATGAACTGCAATAGAATGTTTGCATGGTTTAACCTACAGTATGATTCATGATTAACAACGAACACAAAATTAACCAAATGGGACTGTCCTTGCAGCATTTTTGTTGATATACAGATGAAGAAGAAGATATGCTTAACAGGATTTTTACTGTAGACAAATCATAGCTGCATAACTATCAACCTGAATCAAAGCGAGCTACAGTGCAATAAAAGCATCCTTCTGCCAAGGAATTCAAGGTTATGCCATCAGCAGAGAAGGTTATGCCTCGGATTTCCATGTACTGTTAATCAATTTCTAGAAGAAAGGTGACAATGTGAATGCTGTTTTGTACTCTGAAGTTCTGTTGATGCTTCGAGATGAAAATCTAAGAAAATATCCAGGCCTGCTGATTAGAGTACTACTGCTCCATCATGACAATAACAGACAATATACAACTTGATTAACTTGGGAGACAAATAACCAAAAAGAGTGGCCAACTTCTTGAACATCCCACCTTACAACTCTGACTTAACCCTGAACTCCACCCGTTTTGTAAACCCACCTTTGTAGAAGTTTATTAACGAATGATGAAAAGGTTGAATATGAAGTACAAATGTGGCTAAGACAGCAAGCCAAAGACTTTCTGCTGTGATGAGATAAGTGTATCAATGTTGGTGAAAATTATGTTGAGAAATCAGAGACAATCTAAGTGCAATAATAGATGGTTTTCAAGTTTGTATCTCATTTCATTTTTGTTTTATAGCCATTTCTGATCTATTTACTGATTTGCCCTCGTATTAGGTTTAAACTGTTCCAAAAATAAAGCAGGTCATGTGATAGAACTCATTTGCCAAATTTCCTGTTGTAACAGTTTGAAATTCCTGTTTGGTGCTAATTCTTACAGCTGCTCTTTGTTGCCAATACATGTTCTTAATTATTCATCTTGCTGAATTAAGTTTTCTAGCATTTCCATAACTGCTTGATGTTTTACTCTATAGAATGTATTAGTGCAGTCATTCAGTATTTATAAAATAAATTTACTACTGTATGTTTCTTTATCAATATTATATATATTAATATTAATATTATATAATACAATTGTTTATGCCTTTGTATTTCACAAGCCAATACTGCTCATCATCAATTTCTAGTTAATTGCAGTTCCCTTTTCTCATGATAATTCTTTGCAGTAATTTGGTGATCTGGTCTTTGAAAATGATTTAGCTCTTCTCTCCCATAACTGTAATCAGATGCAAAATAAAATAAGCACTCTTGATGATTGAAATTGGCACTGAGAGTATAAAATGAAAAAAGAAAAGATTATGAGAATAAAGGCAACTAAAGACAATCAGGTTGTGTTGAGATGTATACTCCTACAAGATGTAGAATCATTCATATTATCTTCATAGCAGTATAGACAAAGAAGGAGATAAAGATTTCAAAATAAAAAATACTGAAAGAAATAATAGCTTTCATTACATGAATAATGAAGAACTTATGAAAAATCTAACACAGAAATACAAATCTTCAACTGCACTGTAAAATCTGTTGTATTCTTTGGCTCTGAAACATTGAGAACAACATAAAATCAATGATTAAATGGTAACCCGAATCAAATACATGTTGTTTTTCAAATAACAACTGATCCTTTTAAGAAAAATCACCACCTAAATCCAATTTATCAGCATCAAAATCCTTGAAATTACTGTCAACTTGTTTTGTAGTTAGTCTTTTAAAATGCACTGAATTAACACCCTTTCATCACAAAAATCATAGTGAAGACATGCTTTGATATTTACCACGCATATTTGTTATTTACGTAAATGTGTGTACTGTGTAGATGTCACTATATTATGGCCAAAATATAAGCAGTACAACCCAAAATGCGCCTTAAAATAATGGTCCACCCATCACACTGGCAAACAGGCGACTCTTGGAATGCAGTATTTACACACAAAACCCGAAATGTGGGTGTCACAGGTTTAAATGGTTAAGCGATAAAGATACCAAAGTTAAATTTGGTTCTGTAGCAGACATTGGATTAAGTGTTGGAGACATTATTATGCTAGATCTTCAGCATTAAGAGGTAATTAGACCAAAGGTAAATTTGGTTCTGTAGCAGACATTGGATTAAGTGTTGGAGACATTATTATGCTAGATCTTCAGCTTTAAGAGGTAATTAAACCAAAGGTAAATTTGGTTCTGTAGCAGACATTGGATTAAGTGTTGGAGACATTATTATGCTAGATCTTCAGCTTTAAGAGGTAATTAAAGCAAAGGTAAATTTGGTTCTGTAGCAGACATTGGATTAAGTGTTGAAGACATTATTATGCTAGATCTTCAGCTTTAAGAGGTAATTAAACCAAAGGTAAATTTGGTTCTGTAACAGACATTGGATTAAGTGTTGGAGACATTATTATGCTAGATTTTCAGCATTAAGAGGTAATTAGACCAAAGGTAAATTTGATTCTGTAGCAGACATTGGATTAAGTGTTGGAGACATTATGCTAGATCTTCAGCTTTAAGAGGTAATTAAACCAAAGGTAAATTTGATTCTGTAGCAGACATTGGATTAAGTGTTGGAGACATTATTATGCTAGATCTTCAGCTTTAAGAGGTAATTAAACCAAAGGTAAATTTGGTTCTGTAGCAGACATTGGATTAAGTGTTGGAGACATTATTATGCTAGATTTTCAGCATTAAGAGGTAATTAGACCAAAGGTAAATTTGATTCTGTAGCAGACATTGGATTAAGTGTTGGAGACATTATGCTAGATCTTCAGCTTTAAGAGGTAATTAAACCAAAGGTAAATTTGATTCTGTAGCAGACATTGGATTAAGTGTTGGAGACATTATTATGCTAGATCTTCAGCTTTAAGAGGTAATTAAACCAAAGGTAAATTTGGTTCTGTAGCAGACATTGGATTAAGTGTTGGAGACATTATTATGCTAGATCTTCAGCTTTAAGAGGTAATTAGACCAAAGGTAAATTTGATTCTGTAGCAGACATTGGATTAAGTGTTGGAGACATTATGCTAGATCTTCAGCTTGTTGAATAAGACCAGAGTGCCTGTATCCCGAGTTGCCTCCAGTCGTCTCGACCAATAGTCTTGCCAATGATCCAAGGCAACTCAGGATAAAAGTGAGATTGATGACCAGCGCATATTCTTCCTCACTGTAATCCAAATATAGTGCACATCACATTATTAAGACAAAACCATCAGCTGTTGTGGCAATCATTGCTTTGTAATGGGCAATAACTTTTTTTTTTCAACAGGTAATTAGACCAAAGTTTAATTTGATCCTGTAACAGATAATGAATTAAATGTTGGAGACTTTATTGTACTAGATCTTCAGCTTGAAGATGTAGAAAGACAAAAGTTAAATTTGGTCTAGAAACAGATAATGAATAAAATGTTGGAGACTATTATGCTAAATCTTGGCCTTAAGAGGTAAAGACACTAAATGTAGTCCAAAATAAGATCTGTAGTAAGGGATGAAGTGTTGGAGATTTCAACTTTATGACATAGATAGGCCTGTTTCCTTCCTTGTTGCTAGTTCTTAGAAGAGTCATGTATTGAATTTTTTAGTTTTAATAGTTGGAGTGTGCATGACCAAGTTATGTACCTTGTTACTGTTCTGTTAGGAGCTACACACATACTTAACTGCTCTGCCAGTCATAATTCCTATATTACTTCCAGCATATTTTTATTTTTCACGACTCCTATCTATATCATGTTCATTAAAATACAGCACAGACGTGAAGATACAGTTATTCTAATCTTATTTTCTATACTAGATGTCCAACTTTCACATTGTTACAAGAATATTCTCTAGGCATAACATTGACACATTCTTTGTCTACTTCTTATGAACAAAGTTCAAATGCTGTTTTATATGTAAGCAGTAAAGGAAGGAAGACTAACGTCTGGTCAGGCAAAACATACAAATCAGACATGTTAGTCAGGGTCAGACAAGATATACTGGCAAAGACCCTCACCTCGACTTCCAGATAGTCGTCCCTGGAAACGGACTGTTCTTGGCAGTCTGGTTAAGGAGGTGGGGGATCAACGTGATCACCGTAATAATGAGTGACATGCAGATGAAGCCAAGCATGGCAAAACCAACTGAAGAACCCGGTCCACCTTCATCAACACGTTCAGGATGTGAGGAAAGCTACTGCAACCTGCCACTAAATGTCCTTTTCAGGACATTGTGAGCATTCACAACAACAACATGTGAACAGTAATAGACTTGCACCATAGTTCAACCTAAATTGACCTTTTTCAAGTATTGAGCAAAAGAACACAGCACAAACATAGACAGCGAACTCGGTAAAACTGATATCATAATTAATGATAGGTCAAATTTTTTATAAAATTAAAGAATTTTTGTCATCATCATGTGACATATTTTCTTCCAGAGTATTCTTCATTACTGCAGCATTAAACACATTGCGGTTTCGAGCAAGTTGGTCTGCGTCATACAAGAACATCTTCATTTTGTCAGTATTTTCTTGATATAATTTTCTTCTGTGTCTTTCTGAGCACCGCACCCACCACTATTAAGTCTTTCCAGACAAGTGTGTTGCTTCATATGAACAGATTATCTTAGCATTTTCCTAGTGAGATTGTCTATAAGCCAATTTTCTTTAAACCCAATTTACTGTTTGTACTCTTCTCTCTTCACACTATTGTTTGTCTTCTTCTCTCCTCACACTATTGTTTGTCTTCTTCTCTCCTCACACTATTGTTTGTCTTCTTCTCTCCTCATACTATTGTTTGTCTTCTTCTCTCTTCACACTATTGTTTGTCTTCTCTCCTCATACTATTGTTTGTCTTCTTCTCTCCTCATACTATTGTTTGTCTTCTTCTCTCCTCATACTATTGTTTGTCTTCTTCTCTCCTCATACTATTGTTTGTCTTCTTCTCTCTTCACACTATTGTTTGTCTTCTTCTCTCCTCATACTATTGTTTGTCTTCTTCTCTCCTCATACTTTTGTTTGTCTTCTTCTATCTTCACACTATTATTTGTTTTCTTCTCTGCTGACACTATTGTTTGTCTTCTGCTCTGCTCACACTATTGTTTGTCTTCTTCTCTCCTCACACAATTGTTTGTCTTCTCTCCTCACACTATTGTTTGTCTTCTTCTCTCCTCACACAATTGTTTGTCTTCTTCTCTCTTCATACTATTATTTGTCTTCTTCTCTCTTCATACTTTTGTTTGTCTTCTTCTATCTTCACACTATTATTTGTTTTCTTCTCTGCTGACATTATTGTTTGTCTTTCTACTTCACACTATTGTTTTTTTTTTTTATCTCTTCACATTATTGTCTTCTTCCCTTTTCACACTATTGTTTGTCTTCTTATCTCTTCATACTATTGTTTGTCTTCTCCTTCTTCTCTGCTCACATTATTGTTTGCCGTTTTCTCTCTTCACACTATCATTTGTTTTCTCTTTTTAACATCCTTTTATTACACTTCATTTTGAAAGATGCCTTTTTAAAAGTTGTTTTGTTTAATGTCCATGTCTGAAAACCATATGCTGTTAAGAGAAAATCTGTGCCAGCAGTAATACAATCTAATAAATCAAACTGTGACATAATCAATAATAAAAGTCCTGAACAGACTATGTTGTATCTTCTTTATTCAGAACTTTTTTAAAACTTTAATAGCGATATTCATGTAACTTATATTGCTGCTTTTGTTTGTCTTATCATGAAAATAAGATTTAAGTCAAATGACATTATATGCCTGCTCCCTGTTTTGATGTTAGACTGCATTTGATTCTTACTAGCATTACAGCCATAGCTAGTATTGAGTTTTTCTGCAGTTTTATATATTCTCATTTTTCTTAGAAGGCCAGTTTATTAATTTTCTATTATCTTAAAACTAGTTTTTAATAACTCACATTCAGTGGGCAAATTTCTAAACAAATTAAAATTTTGTTGCTGGATATTGTTGGTTACTGTTTGAAAATTCAGAATGTAAGCCACCACTGCATGTTTAGAATAGGGAACAATCCTTCCCAGTCCAGGGTCCAGTGAAAGATGTACAACATAGATGACAGGTCATGAATTTTAACTATTTCAGGATGAAAGGTCATTGTCAGAGTAATTTTTTTCTTTCATTCAGGACGCAAGGCCACTGTCACGGGCTGGTGACTTTAGGGTGATAATTTTTATGATACATATATATTTTTTATGTGTGACAGACTTTTTAAGTATTTCAGAAACATAAGTTGATTCTTTAGTTTCGTTTTATATAAAAATGGTAAAATTTAGCAGATTTTGCAGAAAAATTATTAACTACCTATTTAAGTCATTAAATTCTAACATTGATAGCTAATCTGCACTCTTCAATCTGCTCTTTTTTCTGCACAAAAAGCGCTTAGTTTCCTTAAGACAATTTATGAAAATGTAGACTTAATTTAGGTGTTGTGTTGATTTTACTAGTCAATCTGAATTATTCTGACAGAGAAGTCAATTTTCACAAAAAGTGTACGTAAAAAAAAGTAAACATTGACTTTTTCAGGTCGGAGACAATAAACATACATTTTGTTTCGTTTTCAGCATGATAGACATTTTATATAACTCAAAAACGAAAGTAGATCTACTCTTCTGGTGTTTAGCTATAAATAAACTAACGTGAAACCTGAAATTTTAATAAAATATTAAATGTTGCCCGTTTAATGGGATAAATTGGGCGTTTCCGCGTTGGAAAGCAATGATTTTCAAAATTGTAATTAGCTAGAGTAATTCTAGATCTACATTAAATAAATTCATAAATCAATGTGGTTTTGAAACAAGTGTATCAACGACAAAACACATAGATTAACAGTTTATATTGGGTAATTGTTTTTTTCATGGCAGTATTTTTTGTCACTGCATGTTTTTTTATTTCTTAACTATTTAAGAAATAGAGATATATTTATATAATAATAATTTGTTTTATTGCTCATGCAATCCTCTTTCATTTCATAAATGACACGGACAGATAATATGATAATAAAAAACACAAAGACACTTTAACTAAAACACTATATGAAAATCTTGGCGGGATGGAAAATGCGCTGCAAAACATGGGAATTTCACTACGCCCTGAAAAAGTTAAGCTTCATAAAAAAAATGAGATAAGCCTATTCCAAGAAAATGTGTATTCAATCGCAAATATAATAAACCTCATCAATTAATTGAAATGAAGGAATTAATTTGAGAGGTTTAAAACAAAAGGGTATTCTGAATTTATTGAATGCAATAGTGAACTGAACAATTTGATTAGTATGCTGAATTCAGGCTGCAGTCTCTATGTTACCCATCTTGAGTGGAGGAAGACTAAAGTCTGGTCATGCACAACATACTGATCAGACATGTTAGTCAGGGTCAGGCAAAATACACTGGCCAAGACCTTCACCTTGGCTTCCTTGCAGCCCTCCCTGGAAACGAGCTGATTTTATGCAGGTTGACTAACGAGGTAAGGGATCGACGTGATTCCCGTAGTAGAAAGTGACATGCAGATGAAAGCCAAGCATAGCACAACAGCCTGGAGGACCACTGTCCACTTTCATCAACATTATCATGATGTGAGGAAAGCTACTGCAATTCACCACTTAACATCCTATTCAGGGCGTACAAAAAAGTTAATCTACTCATTTGTGAGCATTCGAAACAACAACCCACTCCTGACAGAGACAAATTTTGAATAAAAAAGTGCTTTCTCTAATTCAAATTGCAAACATTTGTGCACATCAATTTTTCATTTGAAAATTTTTCTTTTTTTTCAATTTGTAAAATTCTATAATATTTAGTAATTTCTAAATTTGATACATACAATAATTATCCCTCTCTGTGGAACAGCTAGAAGCCTTACAAGTTTTCACATTTTATTTTAATGTGCTTATATTTTATGTGTTCAGTGAATTAGTATGTTGATTTGCACTAGAGCTTTTATCCCTATGTGCTTATATAGTATTTACTGTTGTTAATCATTTAATAAAATATTTTTTAACAGTTTCAGTAGCAGCTTTTGCTAAACTTGTATATATATCCTAAAAATGAATCCAAACTAAAGGTTAATTGTTACTGTACATCCTATATCTCATGTGCATTTTGAATCTGTTTGCTTGTAGTTCACTGCTTGTTGACAATTCTTAGTTTTACAATGTTGGTATTTCTGAGAGTGATTTTGCACTTTGTCATTACTGTTATTTAGATTATCAAATCCATTTGAATTAAGGTAATATGAAATAAAGTCAATAAATAATTGCGTTGAAGGACATCCTACAGGATGCCAACCTTCTTTTTCTTCATCGATCAACTGATGCTATGCTTCTAGTCCAGTGAGGTTCATGAAGGAGACGCACATTTCAGGTCTTCATCAGCCCACAGCTTTTCGAGAATGGCTGCTCCTCCAAGCCAGACTGCCTCTCTTTGGTCTGCATAGGTAGGGCAGTCCCGCAGAATATCTTCTGGTGTTTGCTTGGGTACTCCACAATCGCACGTGGCAGTGTCTCTGAGACCCATTCTGTGGAGGTGGGCCTTGAGTCTACAATGTCCTGTTCTGAGTCTGAAGATCTTTGTCTGCCCATCTCTGCCAAGTTTGTATATGTTGTCATTTTCTGGCATGTATTATTTGTGCTGGTCTCTCCATTCTGTCCTCATGAATCGTTTGATAAGTGTCTCTGTTTCTTTATAGCTTTTTGGATAGGGAATCAGCGTGCCACCACTTCCGGCTTTTGTGAGCTTTTGTATCATCAGCAAATTTTGCAATCTTGGATCCCATATCTACATCTAAATCGTGTATATATATATATGTATTTTTATCAAGAACAAAATTGGTCCCAAAACTGAGCCCTGTGGCAGTCCACTTTTCACTTCACACCACTCAGAGTACTCTTTATTTATGCCCATCCTCTGCCTTCTTAACTTTCAAAATAATCTTTGATGAGGTACTCTATCAAAGGTCTTTGCAATATCTAGATAAATAACGTCCACTCACTCCCCTTTATCTATCATTTTAGTAACCTCCTCTATGAATTCTAATAAATTTGTTAAACATGATCTCCCTCTAGTAAACCCATGCTGACTATTCCTGATTATATTAAATTTGTCTAATTGCATTACAATGTTTTCTTTGATTATTGACTCTAACAATTTACAGACTATGCTCATTAAACTCACCGGTCTATAATTTGCTGGATCTGATTGTTTGGCCTTTTTGAATAAGGGGATCACTCCTGCATCTTTCCAATCCCAGGGAACAATCCCATTTGCAAGTGATTCAGAACATAATATAACCAATGGTTTTGCTAGTTGGTCTCTAATTTCATACAGCAATTTTGGATGAATACCATCTTGACCTGGACATTTATCCACTTTCAACCCCTCCAATTTTTTAAAAACCATTTGCTCTGTAATACAGATTGATCTTACTCCCGCTGTATCCATGTCTCTTTGAAAAATATCTATAGGCTCTGTGATCTTGGAGCAGTCCTCTTTTGTGTAGTCTGTGCCAAAGTACTGACTCAGTAGATTAACTGCCTCCCTATTCTTACTTATTATTTTCCCTGTACTGTCTATGAGAGGGCCTACTTTGTCTTTCGTTCTTTATTTATTTCTAGCATAAGAAAAAACGCTTTTACTATCAGTCTTGATTGTCTGAGCAAGTCTATTTTTGCTGTTTTATTCACTTTCTGAGCTATGTTCTGCTTGTCCAAATATTTTAAATATGTTTCATTTGAATTATGTTAATAAGAAATGCTAAAATATGGGTTATGCCAAAAATTAATCCTAAAATATGGATTATGTCAATAAATAATTCTAACATGTGGATTATGAAAATCCTAAAGTAGGAATTATGCCAATAAATAATTCTAAAATATGGGTTATGTGAATAAATAATCCAAAAGTATGGATTATGTCAAAAGATATTCCTAATATATGGATTACGGGAAAAATAACTCTGTATGAAATAATTATGTGAAGAAAAAAAGTAGGGTTTATGGGAATTAGAAGATTCTCAGAAATATAGAGTATGAAATATGAGTTAATAGCTGTCCATCGTTGTCGATGAGGACCGCCGACATCATCCTTGTCACAGATTTCCCTGTTGGGTGTGGGTGCGCATGTGGCTGAACAGGCCAATGCGAGCACGAAAACATCTGCTACATATCGGGCACACGAGGTTTGTAGAAGGGGATGGTGTTCCCGCTGCTCGGGATTTCCGCGTCTCGCGTCTGTTCTGGGCTTTCACAACACGGTCATCTTCACCGGCAGCTACACCCGATTTGACTGCACTTCTCCAGTCAGATCTGTTTTTCGCAAGACATTCCCAGGTGTCGAAGTCTATCTGGCAACTTTTTAGTGAGTCCTTCAGACCGTCTTTAAATCGTTTCTTTGGGCGCCCTCTCTCGCGCCATCCCTCTCTCAGCTCGCCGTAGAGAAGCTTCTTTGGGAGCCGCTCGTCTGACATACGGACGAGGTGTCCGGCCCATCCTAGTCGTGCTTTTTCTAGCAGTGCATGTATGCTGGGCATGTTAGCCCTCGAGAGAACCTCGATGGCAGTGACACGATCTTGCCATCGGATGTGGAATATTCGCCTCAGGCAACCTGTGTGGAAGTGGTTTAACCTCCTTGCATGTCCAGAGTATACAGTCCAGCATATAGTAGGGTTGGAATGATGGTTGCACGGTAGACTTTCAATTTGGTCTTGACGCTGATGCCACGACGTGCCCAGACCATCGAGCGCATTCTACCAAAGGCTGTGCTGGCCTTTGCTATTCTGCTTGCCACCTCATCGTCTAGGCTGACAGATCTCGACAGCGTGCTGCCCAGATATGTGAATTTGTCTACGGCATTCAACGTCTGCCCGCTGACTGTAGTCTCTGGTTTTGTGTACGGCATGCCTGGTGCTGGTTGGTACATGACCTCTGTTTTTTTGGCATTTATGGTCAGGCCAAAATTTTCGCATGCGGCAGAGAACTGGTCCATTCCAACCTGCATGTTCAGTTCTGAGTTGCTCATTAGAGCACAGTCGTCAGCAAATACAAGTTCCCTGATTATGTCGCCAGCAACTTTGGTTTTGGCCTTCATTCTTCTGGAATTGAGTAACTTGCCATCTGTGCGGTACTTTATGGGTATTCCAAGCTCCAATGATCTGAAGGCGTCTTTCATCGTGGCCGCGAACATCATGCTGAACAAAGTCGGGGCGAGTACACATCCTTGTTTTACTCCGTTTGATACTAGAAACGTTTTAGAGATTGCACCGCTGTCCAGTACACGAGCACACATGCCTTCGTGTAGCTGTTTCACCATTGTTATGAACTTGTTGGGGCAGCCAAACTTAGACATTATCATCCACAGCCCTCCTCTGTTTACTGTATCAAATGCCTTTGTCAAATCAATAAATGTGGTGTACTTCTTCTTCTTCTGCGTACGCAGTCAGACAGTAACCATTATTTTTTCGAAAAAAGCGGCGGTCATCCTGAGGCTGTCGACACTGCCATAGAGCTTGTCTTGCAGTTCCACTAGTAATGGCCACATCTGCTCTCTCTGATCCTCGTATGTCGGGCAGTTCTGCAGCAGATGTTCAGCGGTCATTTTACCAGTACCGCACGGGCATTCGTCGGTACACCCTATCTTCAATTTGTTGAATAGGTGGTACCTCAGTTTATTGTGGCCAGTGCGAAGTCTGAAGACAACGACCTGCTCTCTTCGGTTCAACTGGTAATAGGCATCGTTTTTGGTGTAACCAGTATGTTCGGTTTCCCATTTGGTCATGTATCTGGCTTTGATAAGCCGTTTTGACTCTTCGTACGTCATACTGGTATCTGTTTGTGGTAGTCTTGCACCTTCTTTTGCCAGTCTGTCTGCCTCCTCGTTGCCTTGGATGTTGCAGTGTGACGGAACCCACTGTACCACTACCCTTTTTGGTGCGGACTGCTGGCACAGTGTGCAGAGTGCTGCTCTTAAGTCATTAAGCTCAGTGTTTTTCTGGCTTTTTAGCGCTGTGACTACGGCGAGAGCATCTGTCAGCAGGACTATATGGCTCTCATTTTCACTGTGTGTCACCATTTCTTCCACTGCCGCCCTCAGTGCCTCTGCCTCCGCTCTGAAATTGCTTGTGTACTTACCAGTAGCGAATGACAGTGTTATTTTTCTGCCATTTGGTAGGTTCAGGAATGCTCCTGCCCCTCCGTTCTGTGTTGTGTTTGTTACAGAACCATCGGTGTATGCATGGGTCCAGTCCATGCTTGGGTAGCTTTTCGTTATGAAGCTTAGGGTAGTATCTCTCCTTTCTTTTTCAGTCTGGCAGTTTTTGTTTGCAATACCTGGTATGTTTTCTACCACCTCTGGAAATATATCCTGCCTCCAAGTAGGTTTTCGTACAGTAGTGATGGGTTTTGGTGTTGTTAGTGCGTTTATGGGATCTTCGTGCATCTTTGCTTTGGCTATTTCTGCAAAGTTTCTCCGCTTTAGTTTCCCATTTCCCAAATTGTTTAGTCTCTGGTGCATTGGATGGTCGGTCAGTCTTCTGAGTTTCTCTGACTGCAGCTGGGCTCTGCAGTCTCTTCTATCGGTCATGGATTGCAGTTTTGTAATCTTTTCAAGTTCTACAATTGGCGTTGACTTCATGCCACCTGTTATAATTCTCATGGCTTGGTTTTGAAGTTTGTTAACTTTATCGAAGTTCGCCTTCGCTGCTGTTGTCCATGCCGCAATGCCATACTCGAGAACTGGTCTCACTCTTCCAGTGTACAGTTTCTTTAGTATGCCTTCGTCTGCTCCCCAGCTTGTGCCAGCAAGTTTCCTCATGATTGCCATTCTTTCTCTGGCTTTCATTCGGTTTCTCTCAATCTGACTTTTCCATGTCATGCGCCGATCAAAAGTGACTCCCAGATAGGTTGGGTTGTCGTTTGGCTGCAGGAATTTGCCATTTAGACTTAATTTGGTACTTTGGGGTTTTAATGAAAGTGAGAATATTGTGCATGTGGTTTCCTCCTCGTTTATTTTAACCAGCCATGAGTTCGCCCACTCTTCCAGCGATGTTAGGGCCGTCTGCATCCGATTTCTTGCTATGGTGAGATTCTTTTCAGAGGTCCACATAGCCAGATCGTCTGCAAACATTGAGCTATGGACTCTTCTTTGTATATTCTCTGTAATATCATTTATATATACCAGGAAGAGTGTGGGTGACAGTACTCCCCCTTGGGGTACTCCCTGCTCAAGTGTCACCTTTTTTCTCATCTGCCCTTGTACTTGGACTCTGGCCGTTCTTTGTTTGAGGTAGTGGTTGATCCACTTGTACATCTTCCCACAGACATCACTTCTCCTTAGCTTGACTCTAAGTACATCTTTCCAGACTTTGTCAAATGCCTTTTCCAGATCCACCCAAACAGCTACTGTGTGTTTCTGTGCCTGGTAGGCATCTTCTATCTCCTTGTCTATGAGGATGACCTGGTCCTCAGTGGATCTGTGCTGTCTAAAGCCGGCTTGCTGTGGAATTAGTATTCGTTTTTCTTCCAGATGCCACATCAGTCTGGTGTTTATCATCCGTTCCATCAGCTTGCCGACACAGCTCAGTAGGCTTATGGGCCTGTATCCATTTGGATCTGTTTTGTCCTTTCCTGTTTTTGGTACTGGTACCAGTATTGCATCTCTCCATGCCTGTGGTACAATTCCCCTTTTCCAGCTTTGGTTCAGGACCGATAGCAGTTTCTTCTTCGCTGTTTGGCCCAGCCCCATCAGCATTTCGTTTGTTATCCCGTCTTTTCCGGGAGATTTCCTTTTCTTTAGTGTTCTCATAGCCTCTTCCATTTCGCGCATTGTTAGTTTTGCCATCATGTGCTCTTCAGGAGCCGTATTCATGTTTTCGTGTCCCTTTAGCTCTTCGCTAATGTCTGTATGCTTATCTGCAGGGACCTCGATGTGGTTTGCTCTGGGATAGTGATCGACAAAGTTTGCGGCTTTCTTACCTGTGATCAAGTTCTCGCCCTGCTTGATAGTAATTTGTTTATTTGACGGGGTTTCGTCGTTCATGGCTCTGACTAGCTTCCATAGCTTGTTCCCGTCTTTGTCCAGGTTTAGACTTTCCGTTAATAACTGTGGTGTACAAGGCCTGATTTTGCTCTCGACACTTCTCTTGTACTTTGCGAGCTGCAAAAATCATGTCCACTGTTCCTCTTCCGGCTCTGAATCCACATTGGCTTTCTGGGAGGTGGTGGCTTTGTTCAAGGTGCATGTTGAGCCTGATTAGCAGTAAGCGCGCTAGGATCTTGCCTGCTACGGAGAGTAGCGATATTCCTCGATGATTGTCGCATTCCTGACGATTGCCTTTTCTTTTGTTAAGGTGAACGATTGAGGCGTCCTTTAGCTCCTGCGGAATTTTACCTTCAGCCCACATGTGACAGAAGAGTTCAGTGATCCTTCTGGTGAGGGATGGGCCAGCTGTCTTATATACCTCTGCTGGTATTGCATCAGCTCCTGGAGCTTTTCCTATAGATAGTGAACTGATTGCCCTGTCGACTTCCTCCTCAGTAATGACTTCATCCAACGCCAGGTTCAGTTCCACCTGCGGCATTCGCCAGATGGCCTCTTTATTTATGGACGATGGGTGGTTTAGTATTTTGCAGAAGTGGTCTGCCCATCTGTCTAGAATCTGAACCTTATCTGTTAGCAGTACCCCATCCGCACTGCGAACTGGAGTATTACTAGAGGGCTGCGGGCCGTAGAGAGCTTTCAGTGCCTCGTAAAACCGTTTGGTGTCATGACGCTCGGCGAACATCTCAATTTCGTCAGCTCTTTTGCTGAGCCAGGAGTCTTGCATGTCTCTAAGCCTGGTCTGGACAGCTTTGCGAGCAGTATTGAACGCAGCTTTTGCTGTCGGAGATGGTGTGTCCCTCTGGTATTCCCTGTGCGCTTCATGTTTTGCATCGAGAAGGCCCTGTATTTCTAGATCGTTCTCATCAAACCAGTCCTTATGCTTGCGCGTGATTGGGCCAATGTGTTTAACAGCTGTATCGTAGAGTGTGTTTCTCAATGATGCCCAGTTCTTTTCGATGTCGTTCTTTTCAAAACGAAGCTCAGACAGTCTACCCTCAAGCTCTTCCTGGAAGCCTCCTCTCGTGGGTTTGTATTTCAACTGAGAGACATTTAGCCTCCTCGGTGGTTTCTTTCCCTGGGGGCGCATTTTGGGCTGGATCTTGAAGTTTAGCTTGGCAATAACAAGTCGATGGTCGGTCCAACATTCTGCACCACACATGCTCTTCGTTACCATAGCATCCGCTCGATCCCTACGTCTGATGATAATATAGTCAATGAGGTGCCAGTGGCGGGACCTTGGGTGCATCCATGTGGTTCTATTTCGGACAGGTAGTCGGAAAGCTGTGTTTGTAATGAGTAGTTCATTTGCGGCACATGTCCTCAGAAGTAGCAGTCCCTTACTATTGCATTTTCCGATACCATGTCTGCCAATGGCCCCCTCCCAAGCTGTATGGTCTGTGCCAACCCTAGCGTTAAAATCACCGAGGATGACCAGTTTGTCAGATTTGGGGACTGCAGCGATGAGCGCCTCAAGGTCCTCATAAAACTTATCTTTTGTTTCCTGAGGATTTGTCATTGTGGGTGCGTATGCACTGATGAGTGTTGCATGGCGCCCTCCTATTAGGGGGAGACGCAGTGTAATCAGGCGGTCATTAATTCCTCTGGGTATGCTTGTGAGCTTGTCGACCATGTTGGTCTTGATGGCAAAGCCAACTCCAGCTTCACGGCGTTCTTCTTTGCTGCGGCCGCTCCAGAAGAAAGTATAACCAGCGCCTTCTTCTGTGATCTGCCCTTCCTCTGCCAGTCGTGTCTCGCTCAGGGCAGCTATGCAGATGTTGTATCTAGCCAGTTCCCTGGCGATCAGTGCTGTTCGTCGTTCGGGTCTGTTTGCTTTGGTGTTGTCCAGTAGCATGAAATATGAGTTAAGTGGATAGATTCAACTGAGTGTTGTGAAGTATGGATCAAGGGATTAATTGTTATCAGAAGTATGGAACATGGATTGATTTATCCTTTGAAATATGAATTATGTGAATAAATGGTCGTAATGCCTTGGCCAAGTAAATAAATGATTCTGGTGCAAGTGTTTATTTAGTATCTTTAGCTTATCCATCCTTCAATACACCTGCCACTCATCTGTCAAACGTTTGTCAAACACATATCAATCACCTGTCCATCAATTGTCAATGGTACACAGAATAGCCATTGATGTTTTATATGAAGAAAGCCAATTATGTAGGCACTTAACGCACCTGTTTCATTTATACATACAGTTTTTTTTTGGCCTTGAACCTTACTTGCAGCACTTTATGATTTGTACCTACTTTTAGTTTGACCAGCTATCTGTTTACAGTTTTACATGATAATACAGTTATGGTTGGTATACATTGTTTTATTTTCATTCGTTGTATTTATCTGATTGTATTGCTTTTTTTGTTATGTTTCCGAAAACTTGAGTACAAGAAAGATAACGAGTGATAGGCTGAAAATGGCCAAGTAGTTTAATGTAGGTATCTGTGTGTGGTAAATTATAATATGATAATGTGTCACATGAAACAACTAACAGTGCAGTCTAACGTTTCTATGGTAGAAGACTGCAAGTCATGGACTTGTACACTCCATTATTCACACAGCTCAAAAACATGCAGAAGGTAATAGCCTTTAAGATCTTGAATTAATACCCCATTTATGAGGCATGTTCAAATGAAACCGGACCTAACTGCACCAAGTGAACATATGTATGATGCACATGATGACGTCACTTCTGATGTAAACAGCACATACCAACCGTCAAGTTTGCAAAATTTCATTATCCTCAGACTCAGTTTCATGAGCAGACTGTTGAAACACATGGCGGGTGTGATACGGAATCCGTCCAGAGTTGATCATCGAACTGTGATTCAGTTTCTAACAGCTGAAGGATGTTGACAGTTGACATTCATTGCAGAATGCAGGCAGTGTGGTGAACGTAAGCTCCGGCGACCGTCCACTCAAATTGCTGCTTTTATCGATGGCATCTTCTGATGCATCAATATGCACCTGACCAAGTCTTGGAAGTTCTTTCATTAACTCACATCCTTCTTTAAATATTGCTGTCCAGTTCTTTACTGTTGTCTTTGACACACTTTTGTTACCATACACTGCCTGCATTATGTGATAAATGTCAACTGGTTGACATCCCTCAGCTGTTAGAAACCCAATCACCGCTCACTGATCAACTCTGGACAGATTCTGTATCACACCCGTCATGTTTTCAACAGTCTGCTCATGAAACTGAGTCTGAGGATAATGACATTTTGCAAACTTGATGGTTGGTATGTGCTGTTTAATCCAGAAGTGTCGTCATCATGTGCATCGTACGCATGTTCACTTGGTGCAGCTAGGTCCTGTTTCATTTGAACATGCCTTGTATGATACATGGGTAAAAGAGTGGATAACTAGTTTTCAATGGAATCAAAATGAGACTGAAGAAATGATAGCAGAGAGAAAAGGTAAAAGGAATGTTAGAGAAAAAGAAAAAATTATTAATAATTTAAATAACTACCGTTGTTGAAGTATCTGATTAGCAAAGAGGTTGTTGCTGTTTTTGTTAATGCCACCCATACTTTAGTTAAGTACTCTTGACTACTTTCTTAAGTGGTAAGTTATAGTAGTTCTACTCTCATCCAAAGGCTTATTTGAGAAGGTGGATTGGGATCCTTCTGGCTGTAGTGCAATGCAAGGTTATTCAGAATGCTTGTCACTGTGATGATCACAGTACCGATCCCCATCTCGTTAGCCAGACTGCTATGAAACAGGCTTTTTCCAGGGAGAACTGCTTGAAAGTGAGGTGGAGTCTTGATCAGTGTGTTTCACCTGACTCTGAATAAAATAGTCCGATCAGTATGTTTTGCCTGACCGTATGTTAGTATCCTCTCCCAGGCGTAGTGGGCGAGTGCTTGCTTTTCACAGCACAGGTACTGGGTTTGATCCCGTTATCAATATGCTGTAGTTGACGCAGATGCTAATGGGTTCCTTGCTTACTGTTAGGGAAAGAAAAGTAGTTAGAAAGAGAACTGATCACTCCACCTTATATAACAAAAACTGAAGCCTAGTACAATATTCTAAAACACTTCATTGCTGGGAAGGCTACTTTACCTTACTATTGCTTTAGACTTTTAAAATTCAGTTTAATGTACTTGTTTGTAAACTTGGAGCCATTAATGGGATTTTACTATTTAGTTATTGTTGCGTTGGTCTATGCTTTTCTATTACACATACTATTTGTTTCACTCATTAACTACCTGATTAAAAAACACTCAGCTAGAAGTGTGTCTATAATTTCAGCTGTAGTTTTCTCAATTTTCACCTAGAGGTGTGTCTATAATTTCAGCTTTGGTTTTTTTCTTCAATTTTAAATAGATTTAAAAAAATAATATACTGTTTTAAAGATAAATGAATGTGCTGTTTAAATAAATAAATATATTGGCATATTAAAATGATATAGATATTATAATTATCACAATGTCATCATCATCATCTAGATGTCTGGTTCCCCTTGGAACATAGGGCCGCAACAGATGCTCTTCATCTCCTCCTGTTCTGTGCCATCTTCTTGAGTTCCACCTGCGAGACGCTGATTGAACTGACTTCCTCCTCGACTGTTCATCACCATGCTGCCATGTGTTTCTTGGCCTTCCTACTTGTCTCTTTCCCTGTGGGTTCTAATCAAGTGTATGTCTGGTTATGTTGTCTGGCTTCTTTCTGAGAGTGTGTCCTATCCATCCTCGCTTTGTCTCCAATTTTCAGCTGTATTGGTTGTTGCCATGTTCTTTCCCATAAATCTGTGTCTGCCATTACCTCTGGCCATCTAACGCACAGTATGCGATGGAGACACTTGTTAAAGAAGGATTGCAGTCTAGATGTATACCCTTAGTCACATGCCATGTCTCAGAGCCATATAGCAGGACGGAATTTACATTGGTGTTAAACAATCTGGCAAAGATGGCGCCGTAACTGGCTGCGAGTCTACATTTCTCTACTGTTTTGGATCATTATGGATGCCGCCAGACCACGGATTTGCCTGGAATTCACACTAGTCGACGACTTACACTTGTGTTCACGGATACTTGGAGTTGTTTTCCGTCTGGACTTGTTATTTCGTTCTTTTTTTCTGATTTCTTCCATCCGTTTATCTGGTCTGGACATCGGCTGAATAGCGCTACGCTTAAACTAGTTATACCTGTGTCGTTTCTCACGGGTTAGTTCTGCCGGTTCACCTTCACGAATATGGCGTGTGGGAATTTTAGATGCTACTATGATGAACTGAATACAGCTGGGGAGAAATGCCAGACTCACTCACACGCTGAGTGTTGTCCATACGACCTCTTGTGGTTATCGAAAAGGCACGACAAACTGCGTTAGATGCCTTCTCACCTTTCTACCCTGCGGGTTACATGTTTACGGAAAGGCTTTGGTGGTAACCCTGAGGCAAAATCTGCATCCTATGCTATCTCCAGTCGTCTCGATGAATGTCTTGCCACTGGCAAAAGGTAGCTTAGGCTCTGTGAGTGAGGTTGACAAAAGGCGCAGCTTCTTCCTCACTTTAATCCAAATCTCCGCGCAAGTCACCCATTTCAGCGGACACAGCAAGAGATACGACTGTCCACACGGCTGAACAAAGAGAGTGGTCTTCATCACTTGTGATGGACAAAACTATTAAACAATCAGATCTTATTCTTCATGGAGAATACTGCTGAGTTCCATACTGAGCGAACACAGTTGAAAGCAAATCTAGCCTTATTGATCTTGGTGTTAACATCTCTGTTTGTTCCTTTGTCTTTGTCAATCTTACTTTCCAGATCGATAAAACTGTGCACTTTCTCAATTAACTGGCCATTTATTTTAATGGGGTCTCCTTGTTTGTTGTTATTCTCATTACCTTTGTTTTGTTCACACTAATATGCAATCCCACATTTGTTGCTTCATATGTTAGTCTGTCCACCTTTCCTTGTATGTCCAGCTGGTTATGTGACAGCATACATATATCATCTACAAAATCGAATACTTCCAATTGCCTATCAAACGTCCACTGTATTCCTGCTTTTTTACTCTCTGTTGTCTGTCGCATCAACCAGTCCATGACCATGAGAAGTGTTGTTGGAGATAGTAGGCCTCCCTGTCTGACCCCAGTTTAAACTATAAATTGGTCTGACAATTTGTCATTGTGGATTATTCTATATTTGGCCTTTTCATAGAAATCTTTTTGAATTCTTAAAAATGTTTCCATAATGAAAAATATTTTCCAAATTGCTGTTCCATCTGCACTATCAAATGCCTTTTCAAAATCTGTAAAATTCAGATATAGGTGTGGCCGCCACTCTCTAGATTGCTCTTCGATAATGAGCATTGCTATTTGATCTGAGCAAGATCTTCCTGTTCTGAACCCTGCCAGTTCTTCTCTCTGCTGTCTATCTGAAGTATCTTTCATATGATCAAGCACTAACCTGGTCAGCACTTTTCAACTTACTGCCAGGAGTATTTTTCCTCGCCAGTAACTGCATATGGACAGATTTCCTATCTTTGGTAGTTTGATCAGGTGTCATTCTTTCCACTTTTTGGGATTGACCTGTTGTTCCCATATCTTCTTGAATAGCTGGTGCAGCATCTCTGTGGGGATTGAGGTGTCAGCTTTCCTGGGTTTTCCTTCTGGTTTGACTAGTTTAAACCTACCAGGAGACCAAGACTCTTGCCGATATAGCTCCTATGATCACCCAAGCACTCAAGCTGTCCCACCACCTCAAGGTAGTGCACCCATGACAGATCATGGGACTGTGGGAGAAAACTTTTAAAAAAAAATAATTAAAAAATGTTTTGTTACAGCAAAATCCTGGTGTTCTGAAGCATTTGATATTTTTCATGTAGTGTATCCAATTATGAGTAGAAATCATCCAAGAAATACACATACACTTATATTTCTACTTGTTTTCATTTATCTAGCTACTTCCACTTCTCTGGGATAAAAAAATAATATTCTGAAGAAGAAATACACAAATATATTACAATTTTAAAACATGCAGACATTGTTATGACTTGGAAAGGTAATTTCCTGTGGTTCTTCAAAAGTTTGAATTGGATTTTGATTTTGATGAGATTAGTCTTTTGTTAGGTACATTTTCTAACTATACCAATCTTGCTACTGGTGCCAGCTTCTGGCCATAAGTAATTTTTTTTGTTTTTGTCTTTTTTTGCGCACACCTTATTTCTTGATTCCACAAGACGGTGTGCGTTGCACTGCGGTTTTTATTTTGCGCCTGATGGCCCAGTGCATCTGACTTCGGCATGCATTTTATGAAGGGAGGTGTCTGCTTCCCCATGCATTTTCTAAGAGTTTGCTTCCCCGGGGTAACGACTGGTGCTGTGATGGGGATCAAACCCAGCACCTTTGGTGTGTGAACCATGTCACTTAACCACTTAACCACTAGCCCACGTCGTCCCAGCCATAAGTAATAAATCTATGTTGCTCCTAGTATCGTGCGTTAGCAAATAAACATCCAACTTCCTACCCTGTTGACAGTCTTATAGTCTTCTCAGAGTGTTGTTCTTTATGCAACTTTATGCTCTTCAACAATATTCAAGAATTGAGACCTGGATGCTGACTGTTTATTGATAGCCTTTATGCCCTGGTATAACCAGAAAGATTATCTATGAGCGAAAGAAGTGCATAGATATAAGTTAAGGTGATTCTATAGACAGCATTGCTGTCAGCAATGCCATTTTTTGGAATTTGTGGTAAGGTGAGTAAGTAAGTCCATGTAGCAGGGAAAAAGGCAAATGCAATGTTAGGTTTTATAAAAAGAAATATTAAATATAGGAGCAAGGAAGTGATTGTCAATGTGTATAAAGCATTAGTTAGACCTAGATTGGAGTACTGTGTACAGATGTGAAGTTCTTATTGTAGAGGGGATTTAAACATGCCGAAAAGGATACAAATTAGAGCGACCAAACTGATAGTGGGATTCCAAAATTATAGTTATGAGGAAAGAGAAAAACCGGCCTACAGTGTCTAGAAAAGAGAAAAATTTGAGGGTGACTTAATACAGGTTTATAAGATAATTAACTAAAAGGATATATTAGATTACAAGAACCATCGACAAGAACAAGAGGGCACAGCTTCAAATTAACTAAAGAAAGGTCCAAATTAGATAATAGGAAATATTTGTTTTAGTGTGAGACTGGTTAATGCTGAGAATGCATTGCCACAAGAAGTAGTAGATCCAGGGACAATTAATGCATTAAAGAATAGATTGGACGAGCATAGTTTTTAGAGCAAGGAATTGTAAATGGAACTGGATGTATACAGACTCTGCAGAGTCTTCTAAACCAGGTTAAAGATGTAAAGTTAAATTAAGGTCTCAGCTTTTTCTGAGGTAGGGTGACTAGTTCCATTTCCTGCTGTCCTACATTCTCTAGCTGTGAATCAGGTAACCATTTCAACTGGGTAGATTGGACCATGGCTTTTACCAAAACAAGGACCAGTTGTTTACTCAACAATAATAGTTTCTTCTTCGTAGTGTAATCTGTATTGCGCTGAATGATGATTTCTGTTGCGATCATTCTTTCCATATTTGTTCTTTCTAGTCCCCTTTTTTAAAAGAACATTGTTTGCATTTGTTATGCTGCTATTAATCTCCAAATGGTCACATAGTCTCATTCTAGTGTTTATTATAGCTAAATTGTGTGTATTTATATTATGTGTTATGTTTCCACCTTGTGGTAACAGAGGAGCTTTGGTGTCACTATAACTTGACTTAGTTACTTCTCTTCTACCACATAGAGAAAAGGACTTTTTTTCTTCTAGGGGCTGACAGTTTGTTCAGGTTGAGACGATGAGTGCCCACACTCCAATCTTTCCTAGTCACCTCTTATAATGGTGTGCATGGCAGATTACAGTCTTCCTTTTATTATTACCATTTTGGGCTCTGATAATACATAGAGGTTTATGTCCCTATGACTTCAAGAATGAACTATGCTGGTGGGAGCACAACTAGCAGCAGTGTTTCACAATTAAAATAGATTAATGGTATGGTCTGACAAGGGAAACACACATACTTGTATCCATGCAGGATGTGTATAGGCAGATATGGATAGCAAACCTGACATTAACACCTGATGAAATCAGATGTATTGGACCACATGCTTAACAAAACAGTGCCAGGTCATTTCTCATGATGAGGATATTCTGCTTTCTTCATTGCTGAGATCTTTACAGTTCTAAGTATATATTTATTTATTTATTTTATTGACTTCATGGTGGTTTAAGCTATTTATTCCCAAATAAATAATATATTGGTGGTCTTTCCTTCTTTTTAGACCACTATGCAGAGTCTGTATACAAACAGTTTCTTCTATTCCATTTGATCTAAAAATAAATGCGTGCATCTAATCTATTCTTGAATGCATTAACTGACCCTGCCACCACTATTTCCTGTGGCAATGCATTCCAAGCATCCACCACTCTCTGACTAACATTGTTTTTCCTAATATCTAATATGGACCCTTTTAAATTAATTATAGCTATGCTCTCCTGTTCTTGTAGCTGGCTGCACTTTATTTCTGTTCGGTTTCTAAGAATCGACATCACCGCACTCTGGGCATACTCATAGGTGCTCAGTCTCTCTCATCAAATGGAGTAAGGTATGGATGCTGATGGTTCTTGTAGCTCGCTGGTTGTACACTCTCCTGATCCGTCCTCTCATGCGCCATACTTCGCTCGAACCTCGTTTAATGTCGAAACTTTGCAGTCTGTGGATTGTTGCTTCATCTATTGCTGTGTCCTCATCTAGCAGGCGGTCATTGATTAATTTTAAAATGTCACTTCTATCCATCACTAATGTGCCCATAATGGGAGCTTGTGAAGCCATGATGTCAGCTCTTTCATTGCCCTGAACCCCAGCAAGAACAGGACAGAAGATCTGGAGGTTTTTAGGTTTCAACAGCTGCTATCCATTCGTACCTAAGTTATCTCTTCTGTACCTTCTGAAGAATGGCTTGCGCGTCAGTCACGATGACTGCCTTTGTTATAGAAGTCTCAGATATCCATTTCAGTGCTGAGGTCACTGCTTCCATCTCCATTCTCATACTGGAGGTTGTTGACATGTGTGCCCTACTGTGCTCAGCAACGACCTGTTCTCTCACTCTAGCCGAGAAATCCCAGCCTGATGTCCCACTGCGCAGCACTAATCCGTCGGTGTGTATATGACGGGTTACTCTCCTGCATGTTCTCAGTTATCAGCTGATTTACCTCGTGCTCTGCTCTCCCGTTGTTCCGTTCTCTGCATTCCTTGACTAAGGTTATGATGACTCTCTGGTACTCTATCATTCTATCACCAGTGTGGACCCATTCTTCCCCCTTGTCTTTTGTCTCAGCTGAAGTGACGTGTCTGATTGTTGTTTCTGCCCGTGTCATCCATGACGCCCCTCTGTTGATACTTGATCCCTTGATATCTGAGATACTACTGTACAGAGGGTGCCGCGTGTCTGTGGTGACACGCTTATAGGCTTTGACTTGTGTCAGTTTATGTCTGGATGTCACCGATAACAATCCCAACATGTAACGCATCGAGGTATCTCTAGGGCAGCCCAGAACCAGACGCATACCTTCATTTTGGATGCGTTCCAACCTTTCACACTGTGTGCTTGATAGTGTGAGGATGCCTAGTCCGTAATCGATGACAGACAACAGGACCTGACGAAATAGGATGAACAGGAGACGTTGTTCCAAGTTGGCAGCAGCCATGATCTTGAGTGCTCCTAACCCTCTCTAACATCTTTGTACGATGTGGTCAACATGGCAATTATAGGAGAGATTGCGATCAAATGTCACACCTGTTAATGGTGCAACCATAAAAAGTGATGCTGGGGAGTTTAGCCTTTACTATGGAGCGCCACATCATGCATGCCTTGATCTTGGAGCTTGCGTTGCCGCACCAATGTGAGATTGCTTGCAAAGTTTCCTGGATGTCTTTGACTAACTCTTGTCTGTCTGAGACAGTCCTGTACGTTAGGATGTCGTCGGCAAATGTCAACGTTCGCCCTGTCTCTGTGGGTTGAATATTGGCCACTTTAACTGTGTAGATGTTGAACAGAACCGGTGAGACCGGAGACCCTTGAGGCAGTCCTGGACATATTCGCCTCGATTCTGATGTCCACGATCCCACGCGTAGCGCAACTGTTTTTTCCATCATGGCAGCTGTTGTCCAACTAACCACCCACGGGTTTAAACCACGCTGATTCAGACATGTAATTAAAGTCCCAAAATCGTCACAGTTGTATTCGTCTTCCAGGTCGAGTGCCATCTCGACTGTTTCTTCTTTGACTAAAAACCCGCATACACATCAAATGCGAAAGTTCCAGCGTTACCCCAGGTCTCCAGAATTCCAGAATCTGCTCCCGTTCAAGATAGGCCATCATTTTCCTGGCCACTATTTTCTCGAGCAATTTGCCATATATATTCTGTATGGTGATTATTCGATAGCTGCTGAGAAGCGTGACGCCCTTATCAGGTTCAGGCAGTGGGCACATATAGCTATGAAGCCAGTCCTCAGGCATAGATGCCTTCTCTATAGTGTGGTTGAACTCCTTCACCATATTTCTTATATCTGTCTCATCCAACTGCTTGATGTGGCAATACTGTACTCCATCAGGACCTGGGGCAGTGTTTTTGCTGGTACTTAGGTTATTTACGACCTTCGCCTCAGTGAAAAGGTCTACATAAGCCTCTTCCCTGATGGCTGCGTCTAAGATGCCTTTCCGAGTTTCCTGACGGGCATCTCTTTCGCCATTGTCAGTCTGGGCAACATATCGACTGACTGACTAGGGACTGCACTTTTAAAAAACTTGTTATAGCCTAACTGATCCGTTCCCTTGATCATCTTATAAACCCGAATTAAATCACTTCAAAGTCTTCTCTTTTCTAGACGTTATATGAGTCTTTCCACATAATTATAATTCTAGATTCCCTATATCAGTTTTGTCTCTCTTCTTTGTTTTCTTTCCAGCATGTTAATATCCTATCTACCATAAGGACTCCACGCCTGAACACAGTACTCCAATCTAGGTCTAATTCTTTATACTGTTTGAGTTTTTGACGATGTTTAAAATTTATTTTTATCATACCTAACATTGCATTTGTCTTTTTTCACTGCTACCTGGACTTGCTCACTCACCTCATCTGTATAATCTATTATAATCCCAAGGTCTAACACATTTAGTGGCATGAAAAATGAGTTCTGGTGGCACTAAAACTTTAAGTGTGGTGCACTCAGTCACCTACCAATGAGATGAAGAGACAAATGAGCAAAGCTTTTGGTCAAACATGGTACTTCAAAATAAACTTTAACAGCTTTTCGCTACCTGTTATCAGCCACACCATATGCCTGAGTAAATACCAGGATTACAGATTGTGCATTCTTTCACTGAATGCTCTTTGTGACACATATGATCACAATGGGGGACTCAGGGGTCTCGAGGTAAGGTGTCCGCCTCGGGTGTGGAGGTCGCGTGGTCAAATCACGTTGGAGACCGACATTTTGTTACTTAAACGTAACGTCATTATACTAGTTTAGGAGACTCATCAGAGTCTCTATCCAATCAGTTACATTTGCATTACCCTGCTCTAAAAGCTTTGCGCATCCAATCTATTAAATTAATTAATCCAATATATTAAATCTAATCTATTACATGGATCCTTTGGTAACAATTTCCATGATCTCTGGGTAGGGAGATCGAACTCCCGTGTTCAGTGTCGACCATGTTGAAAATTCCTTGGCAGTTGGTAATGAAAAAGAGCAGCCTTAACGCCACTGTCCGAAAAAAATTCAAGTAAAAAATCTACCCAAGTTATTTGTACCTTCTCCAAATTATGTTTATTAAGAGCAGTTGTAGATGGCATCTTAATGGCTTCGGGTCTACTTAGCTCTAGTGTTTGAGTCTATTAAGAGTGATCGCACATTGTTTAAACAACCCTCCATGAAACTGGTTGTATTCAAACTCTGTAGAGGCTTCTAAACCAGTATACAGATATGAAGTTAAGTTAACTACAGCAAGTCCCCTTATTGGAAACCTGTATCCAAACTGTAGAGGCTTCTAAACCAGTATAAAGATATGAAGTTAAGTTAACTACAGCAAGTTCCCTTATTGGAAACCTGTATCCAAACAGTTGCACGTATGGTTTCCATATTAATGGTTTTACATGTTGAGGGTACTCGCCCATACGCAACTTTCTTTATTCACCTTTTACTACATACTTCTTGTGGCGTATAGCCTAGTCAACTGTGTGCTGGCTTGCTAAGACTGGGATTACAGCGTGTCAGGGTTCGAAATCGTGACGGACATAACAAAATCAGGGGATGGTTCGTTCCCGGTATAACCGCTCCTCCAGTTGACCCAGCTGTAAATGGGTACCTGACTTATAAGTTGGGGATGGTATAAACAGCAAGGAAGGGAACTGGCCACACCACCTCACATAGGCTATGACTTAGTGCTACCGCAGACGGATGTGTCGGACCAAAAGGTGCAAATATCGCATTCAAGTTGTAAACAAGCAACACAACTCATTCCATTCTCCGGACTACATCCTGCTACTTGCAAAGCCCTGTTCAGGGCTTGGTAGCGGGAGACCTAGAATAAACGCAGAAGAAGAAGTGCGTGAAGAGTTCTCTTCATCCCCGACGACAACTGTTACCATGGGGGTGACCTTTACCTTTAATTCACACTTTAAAGGCGGACTGGCAGCCACTTGGATGGATATGAACTTGCTTATCTCACAAAACAGTACATATAACTTATTTCAATTTCTTCCATATTTCTGTTTTCAGTTCAATATGAGCATGAGGCCACAACTATAGGATGCTACCATGCTGACAGCATGTTCCACATCATTTTCTTCACACGCTGTAGTGGTTTATGTTGCACTTTGTATGACATCAACATGTGCAAACCTCCTTAGTGATTTGTTTTTTACTGACATGCTAAGTAAGGTAAAAGTAAAAAGTAAAGTAAAGTATCCCATAGCATTACTGCCGTAGGGGTGTGAGGTGTTAGCGATCTCACATTTCAAAGGCTCGGCTATATGAGGGCGGTAGCCATCTACTCGGTACCCATTTAAGGCTTGGTCGACCAGGGGGCCATTGCGGTCTGAAAAAAACATTACCGGCTCAACTGGGGAATGAACCCAGGACCACTCAGATGCGAAGCCAGCGCGCTAACCACTGCGCAACGCGGCTCCACTAAGTAAGGTACAGTGTACAAATTGTAAAAAAAAAAATAAAGGTGCCATTGAATCGACACGAGGACTCCTCTTTTGTAGTTAGTTAAATATTTCTTATGAAGTTCTGAATTTATCACAGACAGCGATAACCCGTCTGTCTAATGTAGCCAACCATTCTGTCAGAGAGGAGAAGATTCACTCATCTCATATAGCTACACCTTGCCGTCGCACATAGCTGCACCATTCTAGCACATATAATCTCACCCATGTTTTTATGTTGTCAATCTTTCTGTCTCATATAGCTGCACACGTCTGTCTTATATACAGACACCTATCTGTTTCAGACGACATATTCATATGAATTATATTGTCAATTTTTATGTCATCACCTACCTCATTTTGCTGTAATCTTTTTTCTCTGTGAGACACATACATCTGTCTCATACAGAAACACCCATCTGTCTCATATAGACACATCTATCTGTCTTACATAGACACACCCATCTTTCTCATATAGACACACCCATCTGTCTCATATAGACACACCCATCTGTCTGATATAGACACATCCATCTATCTCATATAGACAGGTCCATCTGTCTCATATAGACACACCTATCTGAGTCGCAAAGTCACACTGATCTATTTCATATAGCTCCACACGTTTGTCTCATTAGTCACTAATATATTTCATATAGTCACTCTCATATATCTCATATAGTCACTCTCATATGTCTCATATAGTAACTCTCGTATGTCTCATATAGTCACTCTCATATGTCTCATATAGTCACTCTCATTTGTCTCATATAGTCACTCTCATATGTCTCATATAGTCACTCTCATATGTTTCATATAGCCACATCCACCTATCTCACATGATCAAGTCATTCTGCCTCATGAAGTCGGCAGTCTAGTTTCATACATTCCAATCGTTCTGTCTCACAGAGCTGTCTAAAATTGGAGTAGTCAGTCTTATATGTACAATAGAACGTAGAATTGTGTAAAAACATTGCTCCATTTTTATCCTAATATTTGCTTCATCAAAAGATCAGAAAGAGCATACAAAAGTAATATTAGCGATTGACCAATAATCAATAACCAGTTTAAGTTAGTTATTGAATATTTAACTCTTTTTATAGGGTTTATTTGTTTTACATTGCAGTTAACAAGAAAAATGACAAAATACTGTTGGTCTTTACTATTTACCAGTGTGCGGGACTGGAACAATATTTTGAGTTTCCTAAGGTTTCGTTTGTTTGTTGGTTTTGATGATTAAAGCAAATTTGAATAACATGAGCATTTCTATTTCATTTTCTGTAGGACATTTATTGTGTCACATTTATTTTATATTGTATATCATCTTCATTTTATTTTAGTGTATCATTTCAATTTTATATTGCATATCCCATACATTTTATTTTAGTATATTTTTCAATTTAAATGTATATCCTATACATTTAATTTAATTTATAATAAAGTAATTGCAATTGCCTCGTATAGCAGAGTTTGAATTTGCTTCATAGTCCAAGCACACTCCAGCCTACACATCTGTAAATTGGTACAAGCCTTACAGTTATATAAAACAAGGCAGAATGTAAAGAAATTGGGCAGCGCACCTAAAAAAATGCTGACACCTTGTACAACAAAATCTAAAACACTTTCATCAATCTTCAATGGGAAACATGTGCGTCTGTTAAATTATTCTAACTCAAGGGAGGGAGATCTGATTGCTTATTTTGTGCTCGTTATTTATCAGTAGCTGCCCTTTGGTTGACTTGACCGGCCTGTATTTTCACTTTCTTGATGGATGCTCTTCAAACTTTTATACTGCGATAACGAGACTCGCCTCTGCCAGGACTTATTGTCGTGAGTTCACGCAACAACATGCGTTAACTCACGTCCTTCTTTAAACATCGTTGTCCAGTTCTTCACTGTTGTCTTCGACACACTTTTGTCCTCAAACACTGCCTGCATTCTGCGATGAATGTCAACTGGTCGACATCCTTCAGCTGTTAGAAACAGAATCACCGCTCGCTGATAAACTCTGGACGGATTCCGTATCATACCTATCATGTTTTCAACGATCTGCTGAGGAAACTATGAGTCGAAGAATAAGGAAATTGTGAAAACTTAACGGTTGGCATGGGCTGTTTACACCAGAAGTGGCTTCATCTTGCGCATCGAACGTATGTTTACTTGTTGCAGGTTGGTCCGGTTTCAATTGAATACTAACTCGTATATATATATACATATCACAAAGAATGTTACAGAAGATATGGGAAGAAGAGAGATTGTCCATAGAGTTGAAAGAGCTGCCCATTCAGGGAGACCTGTCAGATTGCAACAATTTTAGGGGAATTACATTGCTGTCTGTGATAGACACGATATTCAACTGAATCATCTTGGACAGATTAAAAGTGGAAAGCAAAATAAATCTAAGAGATGAACTGGCAGGATTTCGTCAGGGAAGATCACGCACAGATAACATATGTTGTTACACATTTAGAGACGCAGAAAGCGTTGTGTACAACAGATAACGCCAGTGTGAACCATTTCTGCACTTCTGACTGTCGTCTTAACTGTGGTTACCTGTCTAATTGTTCTCTCTATATGTGCTATGCAAGATGCTCATCTCTTGATTCTTCATCCCTTGATGTCTCAGATGTTATTATGCAGTGAGATAATTATTGATGTGCTATATACTACAACATTGGTTATTTATGTTTATTGTGTGTGTGTTTACGCGTTTGGGGTTCATTTGAGGTTTCTTGAACATGCAGTTTGATTTTATGTTTTTGTTTGTTGTTGTCATGAAACTTAAAAAAATATTACCGGTAATTTTTTCACTTAAACCAGCTTCATAAAAAATAAATATTTTCCTCACGAACTTGTTTGATAAAAGAGAAAGAAAGTTACTAATAATGATATAAAATATTGTGTATGTAGGGTTTCCTTTTAACATGAATGTTATTTCAAGGGTTTCCACAAGGGTGAAACATTTGAGAAACTCTGGGTTATATTACAAATCATATCCAATGTAAGGAGCGTAAACAGACTAGCATTTTCGTTACCTCCGTCGACTGCATGAGAGTAGCAGCGTGACAGTTAGTCCCTCTACAACACACCTGCCTGATAGATTATGGGGCGACTAAAACCCTGAGACAGACTCGGTTTTGTGAGGAAAACAGACGTGCGTAGTTCAGGACGAACACCGACTTACACAAAGATGGTTATTTGTCGTGATCTACATTTCGTCAGTCACGTCGTCTTTTTGAAATAAAATGCTATTTGTATATTATGGAGAGCGTAGAGTGGGAGAGCCTACGCTTTTCGCGACAAAGGTGCCCAGTTCGATCCTTATTATCACCACTACCCGTTCGACCGATCTATTCACTGTTAGTTTAAGGAAGGCTGGTAAGGGAAATGACACCCCATCTCATAAAACAGATTAGGCCTAGTGCAATAACGTCTCCAACAAGTGAACTCAGACAGCAATGTCTACTAAGGAACTGCTTTGACTTTCCTAACTGTATTCGATACAGCATTTGTTGAATACACCGTTCAGAGGCGATCATTAACATCACATAGAAGCAAATAGAACTAGTTACCAATTTTAAATTTTTGTCCTCATCACATTTGCAGGAAAATGGAAAGAGGAAGAAACAGGAAGAAGAAACTGGGCAGGTTAACATCATGACACGGCAGAGAGATAGACCTATCGCTCCAGACCTTCTACTCCAGAAAGGTGCAATACCAAGTATGGGGTATATTTTCTCCATTAGGGGTCGCTTTTAGGCACACAGTGATATCTCATAGATGTAAGTATGCACATGTTTGGCCGAAAAACTCATTTCCCATGCCGGTACCGCGGATTGCGCTGCGAACACACACAGGGCAAGTGCCCTTGTTCAGATGATATATGGCAGTGCTCAACATGTTGTGCCTGTATGTCTGCATATGCTATCCCTCGCACAGACTTTTCATTTGATTTCGTAGCAACGTGCCTTGAAGACAGTGTGTGGTTTAGTTTGACACCGATATGTGTTAGCTGTGGCGTGTTCCAGCTCGTGTCCTTACCAAATGTTCTTTATTTTCCTTTCGGCCTGTCTGGATCTCAGATGAAAAACGTCTACTTGGGTTTTTGTTTGATTTTGATGTAAGGTGGTCTTCATAATTATACCTCCCTAGTTCTTGAAGGTCGATGATCAGCTTTGTGAAGCGACTGTCGTGCCGTTGGGATATAGAAGCCACCTCACCTCTGTATTCGTTGGCTGGTCAATGGTGTATATGTAAAACTTCAGTCGTGCCAGTTAACCTACACTGTGAAAGACGATTGTTTCGGGCGTCTCCATCGTCTCCATTGTGTATCCTAGGCCGGCGTATCCGTGTATGTTTTGTAGTAGGCATTTAATTAGTGTGGTAAGTTAGAAGCGGATTGTCGCCTGCCAAAAAATAATAAACAAAGGTGGTCACACCTCCTCAAGACGTCTAACAACACAAGTGGGCTGAAGATAGATAGATAAATAAATAGAGAGAGAGAGAGAGATAGATAGAGAAAGAGAGAAAGAGATATATAAATGGAGATAGATAGATAGATAGATAGATAGATAGATAGATTGATAGAGATAGATAGATAGATATACAGATAAATAGTTAGATAGATAGATTGATATATATATATGACCCCATTCTCCTGTTAATTACAATATTTCCTTCACTAGCTTTATGTGGTTTGCTGTGTCGGACGCGGCGCTTAGATCAGCAAAAAGCCACTCCAGTGATTTGTTTTAGCTCGTAACTATCTTCGATTAGTTTGGTCAGGTTCAGTATTTGACCACATCATGATTTTCAAAGTCTGACCCCAGCTTGTTCTTGGATTATTCTTCCATACACTGTCCGACAGATACGGTCCACAATCATTCCGTTCAGGACCTTGTATAGGTTGCAGAGTAATGAGATGGGTCGGTAATTCTTGAGGTCGGTTTGACTAATGCAACTTCGCAAGTCCTTCTCACTATTTTCAGGATCTGCGTTGTTGAGAATTGTTGAGTTATTGTATCTGGGCACGGTATTGTGACATTATTATGCTCAAATGCTTTATTTGAAGCTCTTAGAGTAGCAGAGACTAGAATCGAGTACCAACTAACAGTGTAGTGAAACCCACTAAAAAGTAGAAGACTTTCCAGCTCATGGGGCCATTTATACAGGATAACAGCCTGATGCGTGTAAGTAGCTTACTGAATTAGAAAATAAGTTCTAGAAATACGCTCTGCGAAATACCAACTAATGACTCGCTTTTCTGGGGATCAGAAGAAGATAAAATAATGACATTGTTCCGTGTTATCCTTCATTATCCCTCTCTGTTGACCTTCTCCGCGTCTCCTTTATGCGGCTTACTTCCCTCATTTAACGCATGAGAACATACATACGGTGATAAAGCAAATCCTCACTCACATACAGACACACAGACATGAAAGAAACCCGTTGTTTATGAATGCATGTTTTTTACTTTCCTTTTTCAAGTATACGAATGCGTGGTTAAATAAAACTGATGGCGAAATGAAACAAATAATGAATATTATGTTTTTGAACATTACAAACAAAGTTTTTGCAAACACAAATATTAATTGGCAAAGAAATAATAACAAAGACAGACTTGCGGAACATATCACGACAACAACCAATAAAACTGAAGACTATGTAAAGAAAATGGGGATCGGTAAGACGCCCCCAGAGGAAGACACTTGATAGAATAAGTAGACACGCGCAAGACTACAATTCAAAGTGTACGATCTCCGTAGATAGACTACTGAACACCTGGTGAATAACGGTGACAGCGGAAGACACATCAAAAGAGGTCTCATTGATGTCTCAACATAACAGACCTAAATGTCAATCGATGAGGAGTCAATGTTTCACCCCCATGTTTCTGATAGAATTTAATGGAAATATTGAGTACGTGAGTGAAAATATAAAATAAGCATGTTGATAATAAGAAATTAAAGATAAAGCAGTTAGCAGCAAACGTTTTTCTGTTGATTAGAGTTGAAAGACTGTTGCTGCTCTACATGGTTTAACCTTGTTCTTTGGCACACGACCAATTCAATCACACACAGTATACTTTATATCAAGTTTTATTGACCATAGCAATAACTTACGTTTAGGTCTAATCTTTCAAGGGATTTATACAATGCGAACAGAGAACGCACAGGAGTTAGAAAACTCATCAGACAGCATGCATTGCTAATGAAACCACTATTGCAAGGAATCCACCAATGCCCCATGTTTCTGGTAAGGAACAACTGCTGTAATTCTCATAATTTACGCAGGTGCTAAATCTAGTCGAGAAATGGAGGACTTGAATTGATGAATAGAACACACACAATATCTATTACTTAAATGAGCTGAACTCAGACATTGTTGAGCTAAATTCTTAGGAAAATATTGAAGTTATGCAGATGTTCCTAACAATTAAATGCAACCATAAATAAATAACGAATATCACACTGTTTTAATCTACTTTTTTCACGTTTCTCTATTACTATTTTATGGCGTCGTTGGTAGAGTAGGGGAGGTTTATTAGCGAATTTCCACACATCGTACGTTACATTGCATGTTGTCCAACGGGATCAAGATGCTGAGCAGCGCTTGAGCTGCAGCGACCCATAGCTGAACCAGAGCTGCCAAAACCCTTCTACACCTCCACGCGGTGATCCTGGGTTCCAGGCTGCAACGCATCAGACTGGCGGAGGAAAAGGGATCGAAGAGGGACTGCTAACCCGGTACTGAAAAAATGCTTGCTGAGGTGGGATATGTTGGACCGAAAGGTGCAAATATCGCAATCAAACTATAAACTACAACACAACGCATTCTGTTCTCTGGACTACATTTTGCTACTTAAGTCCTTTTCAGTGTTTGGTAGCGGGAGATTGAGAACGAACGAAGCCAAGCCAAGTCATCCTGCCTAACTCCACATTGTGTGTTCAAGTCGGTTTTCGTTGTCTACGTCATTGACCGCTGTAGACCACTGCGACCTAGTCATCTTTCACCTTGCCCTCAATATTACTAACATTTTTTATACACAGCCCGCTCTTATACATATATCATGCAACAAATCTATGAAAACCACGTTCCAGCATTCTGATCAGTGCACTTCTGAAGGAGCACACAATTTACAAGTAAACAGCAGGAGGTGGAGGCTGAGGGTGTGGTGATACCAACAACCCTGGACAGTACTGACCCTCTGATCAGTAAAGAGATGATCAATGCTAACTCTAAATCCATCAGCCCAGACCCTTCCAGAGGAGGAGGGAGGGGGGTGGGGGGGGGGGGGGGAGAGGCAATCACATTCCAATCATCCGCTGGTCACTTTGTGACAAAACTACATGGCTGGAATGGGAAACTCGTTGGCTATAGGCTCTACATAGTCTTCTAAACCAGTATACAGAGAGTTGAAATGTTCTGGCTCAAATCAGATCGCTTCAATGCCTTGATGCTTGTGTTCCAAAGTTCCAGAATCGTCTACTCCTATTTTTCGTTTTGCTGCCAACTTGTCTATTTCAATAGCGTATTTCAGCAGATGCGGACGTTTATGGATACGGGTACTTTCTGTTGTCTAATTTTCATTTACGTGTCCCTCTAAATGAGTGTAAGACCATCGTTTTTGATCTGCATCTGCATTTTATTTGCCCTAGCAAATGTTTGGAGAATCATGTATGTGGTTGTTTGCAGTAGGGTTTACGTTGCAATTGTGTTACATGTTGGTACCTGCTGTTTACACCAGAAGTGACGTCATCATGCGCATCGTACTTGTTGCAGTTTAGTCCGATTTCATTTGAACACGCCTCGTACACACACGCACACACACACATATACTTGTATATTTCTGCACCGTAACAAGAACAAAAACACTGCGGCAGCACTTCCCTCTGAACATATCAAAGTACTTACGTGTATTCTGTGAGTTGTTGTGTACGTAGCAATTCGTTTCCGATGATAGTGTTGCAGGCTCACCTTTCACGACACATTTCTAAGTTACCTTTATCCTATTCTTTTTCGTTACAGGTCACACTAGTTAAATACATGTGTGTATACATATACATGCGGATGTATGTACCAACAGTGTTCTCATTATTATAATGCTTTCTTGACTGGCACTAGCTATCACATCTTTATAGAAACTTATTGAGCTGCAGGGGGAACAGACACTAATCCGGGCAGGCCCAACATACTGACCAGGACGTCGCGTAAGAGTCAGACACATTATACTGACAAAAACCACTATCTCGCTTCCATGTAGCGTTCCCTGAAAACAGGTTGTTTTCAAGGAAGTCAGGCTGACGAGATATGGATCGACGTGATCTCCGTTGTAGGGAGCATCACACAGATGAAGACAAGCACAATACAACCACCTGGAGGAACGAAGTCCACCTTCATCAGCATGCTAGAGATGTGAGGAAAGCTTCTGTAACGCCTCACTTAAGGTCCCTTTCAGGGTGCACAGAACAGTGAGCTTACTCATTGTGGGCTTTAACAAACAACAAAAACACCTAGCTATAATACATGTTTGCGATTTATTATGTTGACTATCTTCCTCAATTCCGTTACATCTGTTCTAAATCGTTTTTCTGTCTATTGTTTTGTCTGTCCATTTGTCTTTTTGATGCTCTCTTTCTACTACCTTCTACCTCTCTCTCTATCTCCCTGTATCTCTTTCTATCTCTCTTTCTCCATCTCTCTCTTTCTATCACTCTCTATCTGTCTCTCTCTATCTCTCTATATCTCTTTCTCTATCTCTTTCTCTCTCTCTATCTCTATATGTATATATATATATATCTTTCTCTCTCTCTCTCTCTCTCTCTCTCTCTCTCTCTCTCTCTCTCTCTCTCTCAGAAGTAAAAAAGCCGGTTTTGCGCATGACATTTTTTCCCCTTTAAACTGCTTTTGTCAGAGCTGTCTCATCACTGAATGTTCTGTATGATGTTCATTGTGAGTAAATGTGGGTAACGTGATTACTACTTTGTTGCTTATGATCTACTAACAGGTATTCCACGATGCAGGAATACATGTTGTCTAGTAATAACGAAATACAATTAATAGAATGTTGTTTATTACTAGCCGACAAGTGAAACATTTTCTCTATTGTCACATGAACAACGAAAACATTTTGTTTCTTGTCACATGAACAAGGAAAACATTTTGTTTCTTGTCACATGAACAAGGAAAACATTTTGTCTATTGTCACATGAACAATGAAAACTTTTTCTCTATTGTCACATGAACAATGAAAACTTTTTCTCTATTGTCACATGAACAATAAAAAATATATTTCTCTATTGTCACATGAACAATGAAACATGTTCTCTATTGTCACATGAACAATAAAAACATTTTCTTTTTTTAGGCCAAGACAATGATCAGTGAGATCACCATTGCCTTTCGCTGATCTCTTATCTTAGGCGTGCACAGATTTTGGTCTCACAATAAATCTCAACAGAGGAGATGTTCTGGGCCAGGAAGTAGATGCCACACCAAATCTTAGCATCGATCGTTATGAACTGACAGATGTGCATCAATTCACATACTTGCGGTTCTTCATGAGCGACAAGTTATCTTTAAACCCAGAAATAGTCGCATTGGAAAAGCTGTCGCTGTATTTACTCGGCTCAAAACCCGTGTTTGGGAAAACCCGAAACTCACAATTAATACTAAGGCGATCGCGAACAATAAATATGTTCTCAGCCTGCTCCTATAGAAAAACTTGGGTAACTTATGCCAAGTAAGTGCACATGCTTAACATCTTCCATCTTCGTCGTCTGCAATCCATTCTTGGAATTACATGGGAGGACAGAGTGGCAATTGCAGAAGAACACTCACGCATCGGTCTCCCAAGCATGTACAATCTTCTTACAGCGAAGACTATGATTGCTTGGTCATGTTCGTCGATTTGAAGATGGTCGCATTCCCAAATATATCATAAAAGGACAGTTGTGGGTGCAAAGGTGCAGTCAGCCGACCACATCTGAGGTTCAAAGACCTGTGTTGGTATGCCATCAAAGCACTGGTCATTTGTCTGACCTTCTGGAAAGACAAAGATGCAGGCCGATCCAACTGGAGATGTTCCTTCAAAAGCCATCTCATGCTGGGTAAAAAGAGGCTATTGCAACACGAGAAAATAAAACCAAAAACGGAGTAGAGAGCTACTACTCCAAGGTCGCTTCATCCTATTGTCAGTCGTGACTGAAAAGTGCTACTATGGCACATACAAACGATTTGTTTATTATTACACCGTACATGCAATTATTTTCTCTAGAAAACTGATACATAAAAACATTTTGTGTAATATTTCCTGATACATAAAAACATTTTGTGTAATATTTCCTGATACATAAAAACATTTTTATCTAATATTACCTGTTACGTGAAAAGATTTTATCTAATAATACTTGATACACAAACATATTTTGTCTAATATTACCTGAAAACATTGTGTCTAAAACTACTTGATGCACACGAAAAGATGTTGACTAATATTACCTGACACATGAAAACATTGTGTTTAATAATACTTGATAAGCGACAAGATTTTGCCTAAAATTATCCGACACATGAAAATATTTTGTGTAAAAATACTTGTTACAGGACAAAGATTTTTATTTCATATTACCTGACACATGGAAACATTTTGTCTAGTTGAATCTGTTTTATGGACAAATTTTGTCTAGTTGAATTTGATACAAAGAAACATTTTGTCTAGTTGAATCTGTTACATAAAAACATTCTGTCTAGTTGAATCTGTTACATTGAAACATTTTGCCTAGTTGAATCTGATACATAGAAACACTTTAACTAGTTGAATCTGATACAAAGAAACATTTTGTCTAGTTGAATCTGATACATAGAAACATTTTGCCTAGGTGAATCTGATACATGGACAGATTTGCCCTGTACTCAGTGGTATCATTCCCAGGACATCACTTATATAGTTCCTCATCTTCATTGTCATCTGTTGTGCAGTCTTCTCTTGCTTGTACATTTTTCAAGCTACCAAATATGGAGGTTTTCATAATTGAGAACAGTTAAGTCAACGACGCAGATTCCTTCCGGTTTTCTCTGCTGGGATCAGTTTTTGTCTTGAGTGAATTCAATTGTTCTTCTTAGTTCGGCTGTCAATATTTGTTCAAATGTGTGTGCCTTAAACTCTCTGCACGATGAAGTTTCCGACCCTATGACTGTCCTCCATTAGTCATCTCTTAATATTTGGTTAGCAGTTTTACATTTCTATAACTCTTTGATCCACTTACGGGACCCGGCAACAATCGGGTCGTATAATTTTGTATCCTACGTATGTGATAACCGACATAATTATGCTGTCAAACCTACTAGTCTGTATACCATATATATGACAACCGCTATACATCTGCTGTCAAACCTACTAGTCTGTATACCACATTCATGACAACCGCTATACATCTGCTGTCAAACCTACTAGTATGTATACCACATACATGACAACTGCTATACATCTGCTGTCAAACCTACTAGTCTGTATACCACATACATGACAACTGCTATACATCTGCTGTCAAACCTACTAGTCTGTATATCACATACATGACAACTGCTATACATCTGCTGTCAAACCTACCTGTCGGTTTATCTATTTATCTTCAGTTCACTTGTGTCGTTTAGACGTCGAGGGGAGATGTGACCTATTTTGTTGCATATTTTTTGGCAGGCGAAAATCCACTGGTGACTTGCCTGGTCAATCCCAGTATCTGTCCAAGGAATATACGATCGCCTATGTTTTTTTTTTTTGGAAGACTCTTTGAAGTGGAAGCGTAAATTAGAGCAAGGTGGAACTGTAGTTTGTCAGGCACCATCTAAGCCGCTCCACTAACCACATAACCAAGACCCGTTTGTGAGGCGAGAATCTCTAGAATAATTTAAGTATATTTTTAACTTCAATTTTCCCAAGCAGCGGCAGTTAAGCTTACTCTTTTCGATTTCCAACTGCCAAGTGATGTGTAACGTGCGCGCCACTGCACACGGGTGTCTGACATCACTAACTCAGAGATCATGGCTAAATTTACCGAATGATACACATTAAAAAATTCCGATCTTCACCGTGGTTTTAACCCGTGACGGCTAAGCACCGATTCGAACTCCTTACCTCGAGACCACAAGTCTGTATTCTATACATATGTCAATCGCTATATATCTACTGTCCAACCTACTAGTCTGTACACCTCACATATGTTCAAGGTTCAACGTCTACTTGTTATACCTACCAATTCTTATTCAACATGCATAATGATCGTTATATTCAAAACCAATTTTATAACACCATTTAACTACATGTCTTGATCTAAAAAAATATATTTATGATACAAGTACTTGAGAATTTATAAATAGTTATTTTGATAATCAGAACACTTCATATTGGAGAAGAAGAAATAAGATCGTTACACCAGGCTCAGCTTGTTGGATTATACAAAGTTGTACTAAAAAACCACGAATTGAATTAAACATGCAAGAGATTGCTCCAAATGTTTCCTGGAAGAAGTTTAACTGCTTTAGCGATCACATGCTCCAATTGAACGAGAAAGGAAGATGGGCCCATAGTGATTAATGCATTATGTTTAAACAGAGCGCAAAATGTAAAGTGTCTACACGTATTTAAATATTAGAAATCCAAATAATTGTGCGCGAAAAACGATCACAGCTACTTTCACAATGCATAACCTTCAGATTACTTGAACATTTACAATCATCATCATCATCAGCACATTTTTTTATAACACAATGACAAAATCATGCCACACGATTACTTGCAGAAAGTCTCCTTCCAAGTGTGTGCAATGGTGGCCTCTGTTGCTATTTCCTTTCCAGGACGAGTTTGCTAGACCTATACTATCATTTTTCACTATATGGATTGCAAGGTGCATCGACCAACATTAGACAGAAACATGATACACGCATAATGACATTTTCAGTCATATTAGCATTATCACGGTCTCTGGAAAAACCAACTGACTACGTGTAACTTGCAAGAACGCATCACCAACAATGGCAGCTGAGAACAATATCATTACTAGACCACCCCTGTAAAAAAAACATATTTTATCAGAAACGCAAATTTCATAGTAGATTTGTATTATCTAAAAAACATATGCACTCTGTTCATTATCATTTGTTCGTTGAAAAAAGACTACATGAACAAATATAAAAATGTTGGCGTTTCATCTTAAAACTCACACCAGCGCAATCATTCATTAGCATTTGTTTAACGTAAATAAATTGTAGTTCTCCATAAGTAAACAGAGTAATTTAATTTAGTTTGTTAAAAAAGCAAAAAACAGAACAACAGCAATGTTCACAAGATAATTATAATACACCACTTGTTTCGACCTTGACCCCGAATTGCCGTTTCCTGTAGGTCACGTGGTTCCATCATCATCTAGTAGTTTTCCATCGGGATCTTGCATTCCTTTCTTCATCTGGAAGCTGATGTAGTTGTACAGTCGTCTCCACGCTTCCATTGTCTCTTTTGTGTACTGGTCCCCAAGCATCTTCCCAAACCCATACGTCAGCGAGGGCCACAGACGCTGGAAGGGAAGTAAGAATGAAATACTCTAAATAGTTACGAGGGGAGGTCAGAAAGTAATGCTCCATATAATTTATTTTAGCTAATAATAAAGATATGAACATGAAAATTTGCACACCATAAATTTGAGATGCACCGATGGTGTGTACGAAATTACATCGCATTCGGACACATCGTTAAAATGGCGCCTCTGAATAACATGAGTTGCAAACAGCGAATTGTTATAGAATTATTCGTTGCAGAGAAAATAAAAAACTGTTGTGAATATTCACAAGTGCTTGTGTACTGTGCAATAATGATGTGCAGTCGATAGGAACTCAGTCGATGGGCTCAGAGAATTCAAACTTAGCATCAATTTGGACGTCCTGGCATAGCAACCATGATAGACATGTTGAACCGTGCTGAAATCTGTATTCGTAATGATAATCTAATCATTATTAAACAACTGGCCCTGCAACTTTCAGTCAGTAAGGAAAGTGCAGTTCAAGTTATCAACGCCCTGAGATTTTCAAAGGTTTCCTTGAAATATCAGTGTAAAAAAAAAAAAACAATCTCTTTTGAATTGTTGGATCGTATCTACGCTAATTGTGAACACTTTTGGTCCAGAATAATTACAAGTGACGAAAAATTCGCGCATCATTTTGAGCCTGAGACAAACAAGGCAGAAAATAGAGCTGCATCCTCCTCAATCACCACGAAGAAAGAAATTCAAGAAAACTCCTGTAGCGGGAAAGATCATAATTACTGTCATTTGGAACAATGACCGTGTGATTCTTTTGGATGTGATGCCGAGAGGAGAGACAATGACCGTGTGATTCTTGTGGATGTGATGCCGAGAGGAGAGACAATGACCGTGTGATTCTTGTGGATGTGATGCCGAGAGGAGAGACAATGACCGTGTGATTCTTGTGGATGTGATGCCGAGAGGAGAGACAATGACGGTGTGATTCTTTTGGATGTGATGCCGAGAGGAGAGACAATGGGTATGATTCTTGTGGATGTGATGCCAAGCGGAGAGACAATGGCGGTGTGATTCTTTTGGATGTGATGCCAAGAGGAGAGACAATCAATTCGCAAGCTTACAACAAGACACTGACCAAACTCAATTGACGGTTCCGCAGAGTTTGTCCTCAGAAGAATCCAACAGAACTGCTTCTCCTTCATGACAATGGGCGCCCTCACACAAGTCTGATAACACGTAACGCAGTAACCAGGTTGGGTAGTACTGTACTCGCCCATACACCCTATAGTCCTGGACTGTACTCTCCCATCCACCCTATAGTTCTGATCTGGATCCCTCTGATTTTCATATTTTTGTCCACTTAAAAATGCACTCCGTGGAACAAATTTTGAGGAATGTGGGGCTGTGTTTAAAGCAATGAAGAAATGGTTACGTTATCAGGACACAAACTGGTACGGGCAATGCATACATGCACTTGTTTGGGGTGAGATAAAGCCGTGCGGGCAAGGCATACATGCAATTATTAGGGGTGAGGTACAGCCGTACGGACAAGGCATACATGCACTTGTTTGGGGTGAGGTAAAGCCGTACAGGCAACGTATACATGCACTTGTTTGGCATTAGGTAAAACCGTACGGTCAAGGCATACATGCACTTGTTTCGCACTGACATAAAGCCATACACGTTTTGTGGATTATGTTGAGTAATAAATATGTTTATATGACATACCGTTGTACATTGTGTAAACATGTCTTGTATAAGTGAGCAAAAATGAAACAACAAGAAAATGTTCCAAGTTGAACCCAGAGAATCTTGCCAAGAAAATCGTTTGCTCTAACCAGAAGTTAATCATAAGTTTGATGCTTGATTAGGAACAAAAATGAAACAACAAAAAAATGTTCGAAGTTGAACCTAGAGAATTTTGCCAAGAAAATCGATTACCCTAACCAGAATTTAATCATAAGTTTGATGCTTGATAAGGAACAAAAATGAAACAACAAGAAAATGTTCCAGCAACACTTTTAAAACTTTCTTAAATAAAGAAGCTATATTAAGGTAATTGTAACTTTGGTTTCTGTGAGAATAGAACAAGGAATATTAGAGGAACCGAAGCTACCATTCAATTAACTACTGTTAGACGATCGGGGGCTAGAACATAACCTCAAGGCATGCCACATAATACGCAGCTCGACAATTTGGCAGTCAGATGTTTGCAATGACGAGGCCTGACATTTGTGAGTAAAGTAAATCTCCTATCATGATTCTCCCTTAGAGGACATTCCAAAAGTTTGGTCTTCCTCATCTTATTTGGTTTGTTGTTATGTTAAAGATCTTTGGTCTCAAACAAGCACATCTTTTCTCATCCTCTTGTGCCATGCTTCAATACTTTGATGGCTAATTTCATACGCAACTACATGCCCTTAAAATATTTGAGTAGTTACGATTTTCTTTGCTTTCAAATTATTATCATGGCGCCATATCATACTCTTCTTCTCGCCCCATCCGTAACATCCCTTGTCCTCCGATTTGTATGTTCTCCCTATGTTTTTCACTGTCTCCACTTTGAGTATGCGCCCAATAATATGTGTATGTCTCCTGTTTTGTAAGCTAGCAGTGATAACTTTATACTATTTTTATCTCTTATTTACCTTAAGTGAAATCCGACGGCTCTTACTTACGGAGAAGAGAATAGGTCTACAGTACCCCCAATCAACCAACCAACCAACTAATCAATCAATCAATTCATCAATCAAAGAAATCCCGTCGCTTCTTTCAATGCATAGGCCATTGACAACATCCCTCCAGCTCTTTCTGCCTCTCCCCAGATGTAATTATTTAATCTGAGTTCCTTCTTACATTTACTTCTTCGTGTAATTTTGGGTCCACCTCTCTCTTTTTGTTCTCTTGGGGGTTTCACGTAAGAGCATATCTGGCCATTACGGACTGTGCCTTCCGTGTGCCTTCCTATCAAGTTACATTTTCTTCGCCTACTTTATTGTTCCAGTAGTTGTTGGCTCATTTACCAAAGGTCTTCATTCTTCCCCATGTTCTGCCACTATATGCCCATTATCCTTTGTAGAAATCTGTTAAGATGGACTGAACTCTTTGTTGCATGACGTTGGTCGTTTTCCGTGTCTCAAGTACCCCAATGCGAATTGCAAAAGGCGACTAAGTAGAGTTGTGCTTAGTCTGGCAACCTCAGAAAGTAGAAGAAACTGAAATGTTACACCAAGATGAGTGAGGCAACTATATAGGATCTCCTGTTAACTTACCTTAACGTCTTTATACTGGTTTAGAAGACTCTGCAGACTCTGTATACAACCAGTTTCATTTACATCACATTGCTCTAAAAGCTATACGCGTCCAATTTATTCTTAAATGCATTAACTGTCCCTGCCTCCACTACCTCCCGTGGCAATGCATTTCAAGCATTCACCACTCTCTGACTACAAAAATAATTCGAATATCTAATCTGGATCTCTCTTTAGTTAATTTATAACTATGCCCTTTTGTTCTTGTGGGTGGCTGTATTAAAAAAAACAAAAAACTAGCTATAGTCTAATTTATCCATTCCTCTGATCATCTTATTTTTTTGTTTGTTTTTTGTTTTGCGTTCGCCTTATTTTTCTATTTCCCAAGGCGGTGTGCGTTGCACTGTGGTTTTTATTTTTGCGCCTGTCGGCCCAGTGCATCCGACTTCAGCATGCATTTTATGTAAGGGTCTGCTTCCTCCTGCATTTTCTAAGGGTTTGCTTCCCCGGGGTAACGGCCGGTGCTGTGATGGGGAACGAACCCAGCACCTTCTGGTTGTGAGCCGTGCCACTTAACCACTAGGCCACGCCGTTCCCTTATAAACCTGCATTAAGTCACCACGAATTCTTCTCTTCTAGACACCGTAGGCCGGTTTTTCTGAGTCTTTCCTCATATCTATAATTCTGGAATCCTACTATCAGCTTTGTCGTTCTTTTTTTGTATTCTTTCCAGCATGTTTATACCCCCTCTGGGATTAAGATGCTGAGCAGCGCATGAGCTGCAGTGGTCAGCGACCCATATCTGACTGCTAGCGTCAGGGCCAGTAAAACAGAGCTGCCAAGACCCTTCTACACCTCCACGCGGTGATCCTGGATAACAGGCTGCAGCTACTATCAACAGTAAACAGGACATACGCATTTTGAGTGATATACCTAACCGTCTGCGTAAAAAAAAATACAACTGCCTGATTTGATCACAACGTGCGTCGAGCCCTTGCAAGATAATGCTCAATCTCATACGGCTTACCGCACTATGTGCCATCTGTAGAAACTGGACGAAGGTATTGCCACATCCATCTTAACGCCCAAACCTTGTCCCAAGCGATTTCGATCTGCTTGGACCCCGAAACCCATTCCTCAGAGGTAGGCATTTCAGCACTGATGAATGTATATATATACACACACGCAATTGTACAACTATCGGCAACATCAGCCTGAGCAAGAAGAACGGATGGAATATAATATAAATCTTTGTCTCACATTTAGAGAATTTAAATTTATGTAGTCAGAAATAAGAATCATTAAAATAGTGATAAATCACTCTAAGACCAGCAATTTAGATTAATTATGACCTTGTTTTGTACCGAACATCTTTTGGGTAGGTTTCGACAATTTTCTTATTAGGTCGGTCTTACTGAAGAATGATTTTTCCTACGTTTTGGAAATCTACATTGTTTATGGTGTTTTCTTGTAAATAAATTGTGAAAAAGTCATAATTTCAACCTGGGTGATCTTTGCAACGTTGAGAGGTAGTTGGCTTTCATTATTACATATACTTTGACCAAAGTCTTCATGGCATTGTTTGCTTTGATGTTTTTCAGTCTTCTGATTCATTCCAAGACAGAAGGTTAAAGTTGTCCTTGTTTTCATGAATATGCAATTGGTACACTGCATCGGAAGACTCAGCATTTGAATTCTTCGTTTATTATATTTCTTTGAAACTGAATATTCCTTGCTTTTAAAAAAAATTTGTTTGTTTAGGCTCGAAGTGTAAACCAGACCTTTCACCAGACGTTTCCTTTTCGACCTCATGTATCGCACTGCAGTTATGTCATTTGGCGAAGATGAAGACTGTAAAACCACGGGACGGCCCAGGCTTAGGACTTCCTGGAGAAAATAAATTTGATGTTTGTCCCAAAATGTTTGCTTTCTTGACGATGGGATGGGTGGTTTTTCTGATGGAAACTCATGAAAGTAAAACATTCCGTTCAGGTCATACTCATCAAAATAAGTTGTTGTCTAACTCCTACGACTGTTCTTGCTACTCTGTAACTGTAGGAGGTAACAATTCTTCATCTGGGAAAATACTTATGTGAAGTGGAGTTAATCCACCCATTTAAAATAATTGGATGGCTATTTCCACAGGGGCTGTTTTTTTCCTATTGCTTGCATAAATTTAGCTGCAAAAAAGTAACGGTCTAGGGTTGTGTTTGATGGCTGTCGTGAGTCTGTAGACTGAGCGCACGAATGTTCTTGTTCTTAGCAACTGTAAAATATATATATATATATATATATATATATATATATATATATATATATATATATATATATATATATATGTATATATATATAAATATATATGTATATATATATAAATATATATGTATATATATATATATATATATGTATATATAAATATCATCGTCGTCTGGTTGAGACTGAAACTGATTGTTCGGTTGTCTGAATATGTCTCTCTATTTCACGTCATGTGCTCTCTCCAGCAGCTGGTGGATTGTGTGTAGGTGGTCAGTAGTGGAGAATCCTCTTCTGAATCCAGCCTGCTCACGGGGTTGTTGGAGGTCCAGTTGTTACCCGATCTTGTTGACAAGGACTGTGGATAATATTTTGTATATCATCGGCAGTAAGCAGATAGGGTGATAGTTCTCCAGGAGTCTTGTGTCGCCCTTCTTGTGGATAAGTATAGTTTTTGAGGTTTTTCCTTGATCTGGAATTCGCTCCTCTGTGAAGCACTTGTTAAATAAATTAGAAACTTGTAGTGCTAGAATTCCTCATCCTGCCTTAAGGATGTCTATGGTAATACCGTATACTCCTGGGGCTGTGCCTGGCTTTGCCTGTTGGATCGCATTAGTGATCTCATCAGGTTAAATCAATCGAGCAGGTTCGAACACAGTTGTCGGCAGTACTTTTTGTACATTCTCATACGATGAGAAAATCTTAGTATACTACTGTTGGCAGGCTGTCTCCATGGTCAGCCTGTCTGTTGAGATTGTGCTACCAGCCAATTTCAGTGTTTAAAGAATAATTTTCTTCTGCACCCTGCTCTTACGACATCTTTCTATACTGTGCCTATTTTCAGCTGCCCTGACCAGGCTTCGTGTTTGATTTTGGTCGTAGTCACCTTTGATCAGATAACGTATCATTTTATTCAGTTCGCATAACGCGATGTTGTTGAGTGTGCCCTTCACTTTAAGCCTTCTCCACATCTCGAGTAAACGTATAGTTTCTTCTCCATTTCGCGAGCATCTTTTATTAGGGGTAGAAATTGTGGCACCAGTGACGCATTCCTTTATTCTAGTCATCAGATGATAAGAAAGAATTGCTGGAAAGCCAGAGATTGACCACTTTTGTCTTGAGATTTGATCTGCTAGCCTATTTATTTGTGTTATGGCTCTGTACCGATGTTTGTGAGGAGGGCAGCTTAAGTTTAACGAGATCCGGAGTGGTCGTTGATCATGTCTAATCGAGGTAGTACCTCTACAGTGGTGACTAATTGGAGATCATCACACATCACATAATCGATTTCTGCTTTTGTTTTCCAATCTGGGGAGTGTCCCGTCCATCTTTATCCGGCTGGTTTCTTAAAGAATGTATATACAAATCCTTTAACGACCTAAATAGAGTCAGCAGACTTGCAGGTCTGAAGATACATACAAGTAGAACACAATTCCCCAGAAACCCTTACTGTCAAAGCAACACACCAAGCTAAGAGAGGAAACCATTGATGATGTCTTCACCTATGTCTACTTTGGTCAATTACAAAATCGACCACGAGATCTCTAGACGACAAAAAGTAAAGTTGTATTCCTTTAACTCCATTAAGCCAATACTTCAAGAGATAAAGACAATACGACAAGAGCACACACTTTATAATATGTGGCATTTCCGGAAAGATGTACGAATGTGAAGTGTGTAACTTGCACAAAACAGATGCTGATAAGCTTAGAGTCACTCAAATAGTATTGGGCGGCTCGTACACAAAAATGTCATGACGGAATAAGATCCCTAACGACAACATTCGACATCAAACTGTGTTTAGGGATGTTGTGGAAGCAGCGATATGAAGCAAAAAGTCGTTGAGCTGGACACGTGGTGCGCAAGTCTAACAACATAGGGAAATCTAAAACAATGTGTTGGTGACCATATGCCTGTACACGTCCACTGCGCAATAGCGAGATGGACTGACCAAAGATCCTGGCCCTCATTGGAACATAATTGCAAAGAATGGGACATATTTATAATATTCGTGGCTTTCTAGCATACAACACATCTTCAGAACTGACGCCGATAATAATGTGAGATATATATATATATACATAAGGTGTGGTAAAAAAGTATCCGATTAACATTTTTTTTGCTGTTGTCACAAATAACGCACGGGTGTTGTCCTTCGGCAGGGAGGTAAAAGGAACCATCATGCGCATGATGGATATTTGTCTGCCTGAGTATTGCATCAGTCGCTGGTAGCCTTTAGTTGTAAGTGTAGTGAGCGTCCGTGGGGTTTTTATTCACCACGAAATGACGGAAAGAATTCATCAGGTGTGTTGCATCAAATTATGGCAAAAGCTAGATTATACCAAAGTGGAAGAGCTTCGGACGATTCAACAGACTTTCGGTGACCCTCTGATGAGCATCATATAATTTAAGTAGTGGTATAATCGCTTCAAAGATGGCAGTACATCGGTGGAGAACGGATCACATTCCGGTAGGCCCTTAACAGGCGGAAATCATGTAATCATTGACCAAGTACCGACATTGGCCTTACAGAACCGTCATGTCACCATACGAGCACTTGCGGATGAGGTGGCGGGAAGCATTGATTCAGTGAACTTCAATTTGATTGAGGGTTTGGCTATGCGGAGAATGTCCGTGAAATCCGTACTGATGCTGCTAACGATGGACCAGAAGCAACTCCGTCTGGAAGTTTCACAGGACATGCTGGACTGCGCAAACGGTGACCTCCAACTTCCTGGACACCATGATCACTGGTAATGAGTCGTGGGTTTATGGGCAATTCCAGGACACCAAGCTGTAGACCTCACAGTGTAGACATTTATCATCCCAAAGACTGAAAAAAGCGGGACAAGTGTACAGCAATGCCAAAGTCATGATGACCGTTTTATTTGACTCCCGTGCACTTTGTGCATCACGAGTTCGCATCACAAGGTCAAAACTCTATCAAAGAGAGCTACATGGAGGCCATATGCCACCTTCATGATGCGGTTCAGCGCAAACGACCAAACCTGTGGACAACGGGAAATTATTCCATAATGACAACGCACCCGCCGATTCTTTCCTACATTTGTCTTTCGCAACACGATAACCGCAGGCCTCATACCAGTTTGAGGATAGTTGAACACATTGTTAGCCAAAGCTTGTCTGCCCTACCATACCTACCGTATAGTCCGGATTTGACGTTTTCTGATTTACATCTGTTCGGACAAATGAAATATGGACTGCGGGGGCAACATTTTTCTAGTAGCGAGGACGTCAAAGCAGATATGAAACAATGGATCACCTCAGCTGGTGCAGATTTTTACAAGCGCGTAATGCATGCTTTTGTTCATCGTTGGAAAAAATGTATTGCCAAGGATGGTGACTATGTTGAACAGCAGTTTTATTTTGAAGGCAAGACATTGCTCTCTCAAATGATGTTATTGTGCTTCTTTGATCTTTTATGGTTTTCATGGAATAAAATAAGAAGCATCATTTTCAGAACGCCCATCGCAAAATTATGCTCAAAATTACACATGAGAGAATATCGAATAATGTAGAAAACGAAGTTCTTGGGGAAGATTTTTGGATTTCGATAGAAAGCAAAATAAGTGAAGCAATATATAAGAACAGTATCCAAGGAATCTTGATAAGTGCAGAAAAGAATTTGAATGTGCCTTCGAGAGTAGAACATGTTTCTTGATATTGATAGAGTCTAGAAAGGGAGAAGTGATTAAACGTACGGAAGAAATAAATATGGATGAGAAAGACACATGGATACTCGGTAACCTTTACTAGGAGTAAACTGCCACTGTAAGATCTGGCAGGATTTACTTGCTCTATATAGATGTTAAACAAGTGTTAGTCAAGGTTGTATACTGTGCCCATTTCTGTCAAACATTTACAATTTCTGAGAGGTGCAACGAAAAGATTAAAAAAGAAAATTACGTTCAAAAGTTGCAACGTCGAGTATTGCAGCGAGTCCAATAATAATTGTCTGTTATTTCCGTTTATTTAAAATATTTTTAGTAACAACATAAACATTTCTTGGCAAAATTGATGGTAGAAATATGAAATATTTCGTGTTCTCTTGTTCTCGTTCTCTCGTTCCTCACCTTTTCCAATTTGTCCTCATATCTTTTTTTCTCTTTTGTTTTATATTTTTCTTTTTCCTTTTTCCTTTTCTTCTTCTTACTCTTCATATGTTTTTTTTTCTTTTTGTTTCTACTTTTCTTCTTCTTCTTCTTTTCTTCCTCTTTCATCTTCTTCTCCTTCTCCCCCTTCCTTTTCTCCTTCTTCCTCTTCTTCTTCTTCTTTTCTTTCTCTTTCCTCTTCTACTATTCCTTCCTCTTCTCTTCTTTCTCCTTCTTCTTCTCCTTCTTTTTCCTCTTCTTTTTCTTCTAATTCTTCTTCTCCCGAGTATTATTATTATTAATCAGCTTCATTGAGCGATTAGCTCTTGAGGACTCGTGTCAATATTCTACCTGGCTCCTTCATGACCACATAGAGGATCGTGATGTATTCGACAGTACACAATTTCGCGTGCCGGGCTAAAACAAACACAACAAGCCAAGGTGGCCTTACCCTCTTCGTTAACATACGGAGGATCGGGAGGAGTCATGTTTCTGTCAGATATTTGAGTTTTGCAATAGAGCAAGGGATACGCTTCTCTGGATACAATGCTGACTTGGACATTCTCAACGACGTACAGTGATGAGATGGACATACTTAACGCAGTACAATGCTGACTTGGACATTCTCAACGAAGTACAGTGATGAGTTGGGCATACTTATTGCAGTACAATGCTGAGTTGGACATCCCCAACGCAGTACAATGCTGAGTTGGATCTCCTCAACACAGTACAGTGCTGTGTTAGACATCATCAACGCAATACAATGCTGAGTTAGAGATCTTCAACGCAGTTCAATGCTGAATTGGATTGTAACCAAGACAGATTATTACCGATCTGGCAGCAGAACCCAGGCAAGCTTCCCCCTCGAACAACACACGGGGGCTTCGACAGAGCCCCGTATCAGTCAATTTCACGGTGTTTCAGTTTTGTAAAAGTTTTCTCGTACACACTTCTATCGGTGCAATGCGGCACTAGGCGTTCTCGCTATGTGCAATGCCGAGTTGGTTATTTTCAACAAAGCCGATGCTGAGTTCAATATACTCAGCAAAGTACAATACTGAGTTCAATATACTCAGCAAAGTACAATACTCAGTTCAATAAACAAGATGTACGAAGACAGGTTTTTTGACTGGATCAATGTCAAGCCGGATTCCCGTGCAGTGCAGAAAGTGTTCAACATGTATTGGGTCTTTGACTGTGAGATATAATCCTATTTCATAATGGGTTATGACATTGCAGGGACTTATATAAATGGCATGCCGGCAGTAGACTAGTAGGACTAGGCTAGTCCCTATACATTTTAGTTAAGCTATTTTGAGTTACATTTCCACAGGACATAAAATAGAAACATAGAAAAAACAGCATTATAATTCTGCGCTGGAGTCTTATTGGTTTTTTCCGGAGAGAGGAACAGTTGAAACGAAGCCAAACTAGTCTCTCTATACAATAAAGTTATAGCCCATCGCGAAGCGATAATGGATTCTTCTTCTTCTTTTTCTTCTTCGTTCGTTCTCAATCTCCCACTACCAAACCCTGAAAGGGCTTAAGTAGTAGAATGTAGTCCAGAGAACGGAATGCGTTGTGTCGTAGTTTTACAGCTTGGCTACGATATTTGCACCTTTCGGTCCAACACATCCGACTTCAGCAATCATTTTTTGAGTACCGGGTTAGCATTCCCTCTTCGATCCCTTCTCCTTAGCCAGTCTACCCTACTCTAGCCTGTTATCCAGGATCACCGCGTGGAGGTGTAGAAGGGTCTTGGCAGCTATGGTTCGCTGGCCCTGGTGCTAGCAGTCAGCTATGGGTCGTTAACCACTGCAGCTTATGCGCTGCTCAACATCTTGATCCCGATAATGGATACAACATCAGATGGTTTGGTTTTAATAATGTGATGTGCGCTGTATTTGGAGTATAGTAATTATACGATGATTATCAATCTTACTTTATCCCGAGTTAACTTGGATCAGTGGCAAGACTATAGGTAACTCGGGATACAGGCACTCTGGTCTTACCTTTCGACCAGGGGTCGCTTGAAACCGTGAAAATCGAGTGTCCTCAACCTCTTGACTACAGTGACCCGGTCGATATATATAATAAAATATTTGCAACACACTATGTGCTTTGTCATTGGAAAATGTAATTTTCGTCTGCTTATTTTGGCAGTGTTGTGGTTATTAAACTAATGTAATTGTTCTCATTTATGAAAGAGATCTTGTGAAAAGTTAAAGTGTTCGATTGTCAATATAGTTTGACCATGTTTCACAACGTGAAATATGGAAAGTGACTGGAATTTAAAGTGTTCTTTCACAACAAATATTGCCAAAGACAAGTTCGTATAAGTAGATCAACGAGGTATACCACGATCATGTGTTGGAATGCTGAATTCTCGATTCACAGTTTCGTTTGGAATCCTCAGTTTTGAAGAAAAACAGCACGAAAAATGAAAAGTAGGTCAATTTCTGACATTTCTGTTAAAATAAAAAAAGACTAAATGTATCATTTCAAAACAGAGTAATATACTTCTTAGAGTAATATACTTTGTCAAAATGGTTAACTGCATGCGAATCAAGAAACATACTGTATTGTTGGCCTCGCATATTGTTCGAAACAGATCAGAGAGTAATGAATAATAATATCAGTAATTTTCACAAAGCCAAGACGAGCAACGAAAGATTTACACATCTATTCGCATTAACTAAAAAAAAAAACTTTAGGGAAATACCAGAATGGATTTTTGAAAATGAATTTAGAATATATTTTTTTGTTTATTTTGTTTCGAAATATTGTCTATCGATTGAAGTGAGCTAAACTACGTGAACTGTGACCGGTAGAAGTGTCATTAGTAAGCTACATATTGTACATTATATGGAGAGTATTCCTCTTCAGCCCAATAATGAAAGGTGTCCTCGAACCTAGTCCCATGTGAGAAAAGTCACCACACGTTACTGACAAATATGTTTGGTCCACAAAAGCGTGTACGAACTAAGCGTGTGTGGTCGATGAACTCCAGCAACACACTTGTCACAGGAGAGGACATTGTATCTAAAAACGTCCTTTTCAACAGAAATTCACAGCGAAAAAGGCAATGAAGCGTTCATGTATCAAATATAGGAAATTGATTGTAGAGCTTTCTTTCAACTCAGAAGACAACGCCCTACCCAACGGATCATTCCTCGCTGTGACTCGCCTCCTATGACAAGCCTTATCATGTCAGTCGTTGAATTCTCATTGCTATTTACTGGCAGTGGCCTCCATGAAACAACTCGTGGAAAATGCATGCAATTATTAACACTAAACTGTATTCGAGTCCTCACTAACAATCATAAAACCATATTTCCTTTATCATTCTACGTGTCTTAGGTATGTGGTAACAAAAACCCCGTCTACATTTCTGTAAGTAGGACCGATTACAGTCAATTCTCGATCTATCGTATTTCACTAATTCAACAGTTCTAAATCACACATTACTAATTTAATAACTGCCATTGTGCTCGTTGTTTTAACCTATAAATGATTGCCCTACAGCGTTATTAAAAATATCTCGTAAATATCAACAAAACAATTCCTGGAAAAAAGCTGACATTTGTCAATTAAACTTCATGCATGTTATTGGTCCAATTTTGCGAAACTGTCTTTGACAAATAAGGCACAAATTGTCTCTGTCTTAAATATAATCAAGAACCAAATGTTTTTCTTTGTTACTGGTAAAAACGACATTAATATTCAGTGGCGGAAACTACTTTTGTGGATCTTCTACATAACAGAGGACCAATCACCACATAGCGCTTTATGGGCTTATTACTTCTCTGCATTGGTGCATGTGCCATGGAAAGTGATTAACCGATGTGCAAGTTCATCTTAATAGACTCAAACCCTAAGGCAAAGTAGACTCGCAGCCTGTAAGGCGCCATCTGTGCTGCTCTTAGTAAACCATCTAACCATTACCGGTATTATGCCATGTCACACAGTTACAACACGCTCTCTTGTGGGGCAGTGGTACCATTTGTGTCCTTGTCATACACCTATACCCGGGCAGACTACTCGATGAAACCACTGTCAAGCGTGTGCATTTTATATAATGGAGTTGAAATACTTCATCACAAACTTAACTCTACAGATAGCTACGATATGGTCAAGCCACCTTTATTTCTTGCCCATTTAAATTCTCACCGGCGAACCCAAGAAATGGGAATAAATGCAGCAATTAAAATTTGCTTAAAAGATAATAACAGTTTGAGATAACAGATATTAAAGTACGAGGAATGGTTGTTAATGATAACCACAAGACAAGTATGTATCTGCACTCCAGTAACAAACATTTTGAACAAAAGACAAGAAAGTAAAGCAATTGACAATTCAGAATTCGTAGCCAGGAACTACAGATGACGGGCGCACCTTTCCACGAGAGAGAAATGAGTTAAGCACTAGCCTAGAAAACTACACTAAGACAATTGGTCACATCTGGAATAGTCTATCCTTATTGAGCACTTGATACAATGGAATATATTCTAATTAGACCCAGACAAATTTATAGTCTCAATTACTTCCTACAATCAATATATTGACCAAATATAGACCTTGTTTTCTCGTGTCGCAGGCAGACAGACAATGAACTGATAGTTTTAATTAAGAAAGGTGCTGAAGGATGTAATATGTGGAAACTTCCTGGCAGCAAGCTGTAATCAAAGAATATTTGTTAGTGGCAACGAGCATAAGGCAAATATTTATGTGCACTCGAGTAACATACTCATTAAATGGATCACACATCGCTTTTTAAAAACAAATCCCCGAAAAACAAACTAGATGAGATACGAAGTTGAAAACCATTTATTATTGCCTTCACATTGTTCCTTATTTCTCAACATAACTTTTACCCTTAATGATACGTTTATCCCATCGCTTTGATCTGCTGTCTGAGCCACATTTGCATTTCACGTTCAACCTCTTGTTCATTCGCGAAACTTCTCCCGACGTGGTGTAGATTTAGTTCACCAAAAATGTGGAAATCTCTCGGGGGCTAGGTCCGGGCTGTAAGGTTGATGCAAAACAATCTGCTACACTATTTTATCAGTTTTTTCCTGCATTAATCCAATAGTATATGGTCTGCATTATCATGATGGATCAATACTCCTCTAGTCAGCAGTGCTGGACGTTTTATTCAAATGCGCCCGGAGCTTCAACAGAACTTCATAAACATATTTAATATAGTCACCTTTGTTTTGAACATCAATTAACAACCCGACGTGACCATTCTAAAACTCGGTAAACGTAACATTCCCTGCCGATGGCGTGACCTTGAATTCCTTGGCAGAAGGTGAAGACGGATGTTTCCATTCTACTCATATTTTTGTTCATTGTCCTGCACCAATGATTCCAATCCAGTAAGAATCACGTTCAGCATGTCTTCTTATTCAACTGCATACTGACATAGATGCTACACGGACCGATCGATTCGGTTAATTGTGGATTCATCATTCCGGGTAACCATCGGAAGCACAATTTTCTTAAATTAAATCGACCATGCATTATGCCGTAGACTAACCCTAAGACGTTATTGAAGCTACTACACTGTCTAACGTGACAGGTCAGATCATCTCCCCCAACCACCACAGATAGGCTTTTGTTGCAATCTGAATGGAAGACCAGGTTTGAGTACATCAGCAATTTTTGAGCGTCCTTGAAAAAAAATTATCAACCCAGTTAATTTACCTCTTTACGGGCCAAACACTTCTCAAAATAAACAGGGATTATTTCTTATGAATGTCCTTTGCAGGAAGTGCCTACTTTGAAGGAGCTTGACAAGGCTATCGAATATCTCTCAAAGGACAAAGCACCAGGCAGTGATGGTATTCCGCACGAAACTGCCAATTGTGAGAAATCACAACTGGTTCAGCCGATGTATGACCCTCTGTGCTAATACTTGAAGGAAAGTGCAGTTCCACACGGCATGCGTGACGCTATTATCGTGACGATTTACAAGTAGAAGGGTGACTGTGGGTCTTCAATAATTATAGAGGAATCTCGCTCCTGAGCGTTGTAAGCAAGGTTTACGCTTACATGCTACTCAACAGACCAAAGCTCCTCACGGACAAAGTGTACCCATAATCCTAGTGTGACTTTAGAGCAGGTTTATCGACAACATACATGATTTTCTCTCTTTGCATATCCAGGAGAAGTGCATAGAACTCTATTTGATGTATATTGACTTTGACAGGGACGTCGAATTGGTTCGTAGAAATGGTCTATTCTAACTTCTCGTGAAGATCGGCTCCCCCTTCCCTCTCCCCCCACAGAACTGCTCAACATAATAATTTGTCTTCACACTGATATGAAAGTTTTGGCCTTATACAATGTATCTTCTTCAAACTTCTTTCCCATCAAGGGTGGAGTGATACACAGATGTGTGCTTGCGCCAATCCTTTTTGGAATCTTCTTTTCCATGATCCTATCGTACCCTTATATCGCTTCTGTGGACGATGTTTATCTGAACACCAGGTCAGATAGGCGGCTGTTAAACATGTCCCGACTGCGTTCAAGAGCCAAGGTGAGGTCGGTGCTCATTAGGGAGATGTTATTTGCAGATGATGTGGTTTTAGTGACCAATAGTGAGGAGGCTCTCTAGAGACTAGGAGACAGATTCGCCGAAAGGTGCAATCAGTTTGGGCTCATCATAAGCCTGGGAAAGACGAAGGTCTGCCCTCCATTAAAAAATGATGGTGTCACTCTGGAGGCTGACAACAGCTTCACTTACCCCGTGACTGCCATCAGCAACACTCTCTCACTAGAAATTGATATAGCCAGTAGTCTTCGCTGGGCGAATACCGTCATGGTCTGCCTGACGAAGAGAGGCTGGGAGAACAATGCGGTTTCACTATACCAAGATCCGGGTCTATAAGATCTGCGATCTTGACACTCTCATGTATGAAAGCGAGACTTGGAGCACTTAAACTAGGCAGGAGCGGCGACTCAACAGTTTTCACATGGGATCATCATCAAAGCCCGTCGCTCCACTCGGTGTATAGGTCATCGACACCATCTCGCCAGGTGTGCATGGTCCTGGGTTGCCCCTTCTGCCTCTCTCCGGATGTAATTATTTAATGTTAGCTCCTTATCACATTCTCTACTCCACTTATTTTTGGGTCTATCTCTCTCTCATTTCCCATGAGGATCTGATGTAAGAGCCAGTCTGACTATGTTAGACTGTGCCTTCCGCAGCGTATGTCCTATTCAGCCCCATTTTCATCGCTAAATTTGTTGTTTCAATGGCTGTTCTTGGGCCCTTTCCCACTAGTCTTCATTCTTCACCCTCTCCTGCCACGTTTTGCCCATTATCCTGTGTACTCATCTTTTAAAAAAGGACTGGGGTCTTTGTTGTATGACCTTTGTCATACCTCTTTGTCTCGACCTCTTCGTCTGTAACAATATACATACTCTGTGCTTCTGCTTTGGTGGCTCAGGTTCGACAATTGTTGAATATAGCTTTCTCTCTTTTCCTTTCTTCTATTTTATGTAATGTCTCTGTCATGATCTATTTTTTGTTGGTTTCTCTTGAATCCTACGGTTTCTTCGCATGTCTTATTCTACATCTCTTTAGCCTGGCCCCACATACTATTAATGTCCATTTCTTTATCTTTATATAGCTCTTGTAGCACTTAGTATATGTTATTGAGTTTTAAGCTACATTGTGTCAACTGCTCCTGGTGTTGTAATACGTCAACGTTATATCTTGTTCTCCTTGCGCCCTCTACTGGGTGCTTCTTTAGTTTGAGCTGCAAAATTCCCAGCACCATGTGGTGGTCTGACTCTTCATCTGCACTTCGCTTTACTCTTACATCTTGTAGTGTACTTCTGAACGCTTGACTGACATAGATGTGATCAATCTGATTTTCCGTCACATGGTCTGGAGATCTCCATGTGGCCTTATGTATCTTTTTATTTGGAAATATGCTTCCTCCAATTATCATTTTTTGTAGCACACATAGCTCTGCAAACATTTATCCATTTTCGTGGGAGAACAATGCGCTGTGTTTTTATATACCAATTTCCGGGTCTATCACACCTTCCATCTTGGCACTCTCATGTATGGAAGCGAGGCCTGGAGCACTTAAACTAAGCAGCAGCGGAGGCTCAATACTTTTCTCATGAGATGCCTACGGCTTATATTGAGAATTGGGTGACAAGAGAGAGTGTCACATACTGTTTGGGGACAGTCAGTTGAAAATGGCATAGTGACAGCCGAGACTCGAAGAGGCCATATGCTGCAGAGAAAAGAAAAGACCAGAAAGATTGGGGGACAATCCACCAAGCCATCCTCCTCAGCATGGCTGTACGATCTGTGACAAGGACTGTCATTCGCGGATCGACCTTTTACAGTTAAAGCAGACTGTGTCGGAATACGGGAGTCGGAGCTGGACAACACTCACAAGACGCCACGAACATGGTCTACAGAGACTGAGACGCCAAAGATGATGAAAAACAATGGCATTATAGTGGAAGGAAATGAATTTAAGCAATTTGCAATGTGAAAGCATAGTGATTTAAATATGTGAATCGATGAAATATGAGATTAAGTAGAAGTGCAAATGTTGATCCAAGTGAAACATTTTAATTCTGGAATGTTTGTATGCTTCTTGCCATTTTTGTATAGAAAATGTTAATACGAGGTCTATGTCCTCAAATTATAAAGAACACATCGATATTGAAACTTTACTGCAGATAATTTTCTGTTCAATTTTCAACTAGAGAATATTTTTTTTAAACGACTGACTTGCAAGTACGTTACAGACCCAGGCGTGTGATTCTTTGAAAGACAGTAGAAGATTATTACAAAGCAGGACATGTTATACTATCAATGGTGTGAGGCAGTGTGGTCTAGTGGTTAAATGTTGTTTTCATGTTCCCAATGCACTCAGTTTGAATCCCATCTTGCCCGGTTTGGCAGGCACTGGGTTTCTTTTCGGCTTAGCCGCTCTCGCGCGTAAGGAAAATATTTGCAACCTACCATACCTGCATAAAAACGTGTAACAGCCAAACAGGTGAATGGTTGCAAGAAATTACGTTCTGCAAAGGACATTCTACTTGCATTAATGATGTTACAATATTCATCAGATGAGGTAGTCCAGGTGACGGCGTGGCCTAGTGGTTAGGTGGCACGGCTCACAACCAGAAGGTGCTATGCTCGATCCCCAACACAGCTTGAGAACTGATAGAAGAAATTGAAGGGGGGGGGGGGGGGGCAAAGGAAGAGAAATAGATGGGGGCCAGTATGAGGTTTTAAGAAAAATTATGGAAGATATTAATGCCATGTGGTTGGAGACAACCCATGCTGGAGATACGTCTATTCTCAAGGGCGAATCGATCACAATCGTGAGAAAAGCAAGAAACTAGACCAGTGACACTAACGTCAGCCTTACCCAGGTGCTCAGGACCATTGAAGTGGCTGGCAATTGGGGAACCCGTGCGGTTGCGGATGTCGTTGATGTGTTGGCGGAACAGGGAGCAGAAGGGTTTGGTAGTCCATGAAATTCTTGAGATGTAGGATGTTTAAAAAGGATCTCAAAGTTAGTGCTGCAGAGGTCCTTCATGTGGGGTGATATAGGGTATATATTCATTTTACGATTTAAATTTTTAAAAAATATATATGTGTATGATCCTACCATCAGCGACACACCTAATGGAATGGGGGGCATTGTCGGTTGGCGATCAATGACCTACATCCGCTACTATCACACGTGTCGTTCATCAACTCTGTTGTTAATTGTCGCCCGTACCATTCTCTTAGGCTGTCCAACATCTTCTCTCTCTGCCTTCTTCTGTCTCTCTTTCCTGATGTCACAATCTGCTACAAACCGCATTTTCTCATACAATTCCCCAACAATCATAACTGCCTTGTTCTGATCTCTACAATACGTTGTCTTCGTGCCATTTCGAGTACTGTATCATTAGTCTTCAGTGCAGTCCACGGGATCCACAAAATTCGTCTTCAAAACACCCATGGTAAAAAATGGGAAGCAAACATTGAAATACGAGCCTTCGTCACGCAAGGTAGGTTGCTTCGGCAATGAATATGTGCATGTGACGTCACAACAAAGTGATGTATGAGCAGGCTGCCACAGTAGACTGGGCCGGGTCGAAAGCATACAGCAAAACAAACCCCGCAATCGAAAACACCTACTCCACCAGAGCAGGCAAATCAACAAACACCAATCAAAATAACAATAACTTGCCAATAGTTCTTGTCAATGTTGACGACTAACAGACAGCGGAATCTCTGTAAGAGGGTACCTTAACCCTTAACTTGCGCTCACTTCACAAAATGTAACTCCCACCATCTCATGTTTCATCTCATGGGAAATTATAATTTTATTTCACTTCACATCATGTACAAATTTTATTTGAAATTTGTTGTTCAAATTTGAAAATTGTAATAATTTATTATGTGCAATAGAGAATTTAAAAAAACAAAACAAAAAAACTTGCTCATACATACATGCTAAAACGCGTCCTCAGGGTGAGGTCCTTCCATTGCACTTTGGTTGTGGTTGATCACTGAGATCGCCCTAACTATCATAGGTCTATAACAACGCATCGTAGCACTGGTTCATACGCCCTGATAGCACTTACAAGACTAAGGTGCGGGGTGGAAAGGTCCTGCCTCCGCCCGTATAATATAAAGAGACAACCCTCTAACGAAAAAAATGGCGCCCACAAGCGGATCTAGATATAGTGTTGCAATCAGTATCAACGTACACCGTCATCATGATCGAGTTAACTGTACCATATTATTATGATCGAGTTAATTGTACCAGAATATTATGATCGAGTTAACTGTACCAGGTCATTATGATCGAGTTAACTGTACCAGATTATTATGATCGAGTTAACTGCACCAGATCATTATGATCGAGTTAACTGTACCAGGTCATTAAGATCGAGTTGATTCTGCCATTAGAATATAGATACGTGGATCAGAATTCTCACATGGCCAATGCAAGTGACCTGGTTACAGCGCTGAGGCAAGATGAGTTCATAGCCATGGTACAAGCTGTAGAAGTAAACACAAGAGGTCCAAGTGACTCATCTGTATACAATCTGCTGGATCGGTCAGGCGACCACAAGACGTAAAATGCTATTGCTTTATATTTCCCTATATTTATTTTAAAATAGCTAACAGATTGAAACATGGAACGAAAACATAAAAAAGATCTCCAGCTGTGCATTAATCTGCATTAACAAAAATATAAATGAAAGCCTACTGCCAGAAAGCATGGAACAATACGATAGAGAAACACCAGAAGAGAATATAAAAACTAAGTAGCGGCCGTCTAAAAACAAAAATGGCGGCAGCGAATAATCTTCCGATAAAAAGTGCGTTATATCAAGAATGAATGACAGGCGTTATCTTGAGCAGGACGAATGAGAGACAGAGACGCAAAGACACTCCAGAGCATTGCATACTTGAGAATATAATAAGGTATATGGATCGAAGTGTAAAAGAACATAGGATATAATCAAAATACAAGTTAAAGGACATCCCTTAACTTAACGTCTTTGTACTGGTTTAGAAGACTCTACAAAGTCCGTATACAAACAGTTTCTTGGAGTCTGGTTTTTACCGATATGTGAGTCCATGTTTATAGACTCAGACACTACAGCTAGGTAGACTAGAAGCCAGTTGGGCGCCATCTATAGCTGTTCTTAACCAACCACATGGGGAAAGGTACACATAACTTGGGACGATTTTTATTTTTATTGTGTCCGTGCAGCGGCCGTTAAGCCTACTCTGTTCGATTTCCAACTGCAAAGGAATGTGTAACGTGCTCGACACTGACCACGAGAGTCCGATCTCACTACTCAGAGATCGAGGGAATTTTTCCAAAAGATCCAAGTGAAAAAAATCCTAGTCTCCATCGTGATTCGAACACGCGACCTCCGGCACTAGGTAGAAACACCTTACCTCTAGCATTTACACAGAACGTACATTTTTACATGTAGAAGAAACTGCAGGACTCAATATCGGTGGCGTATCAATAACCAATTTCAGTTATGCGGATGGCACAGTCCTACTGCCTGAAAACGAACAGAAACTACATGATTTGGTAATCAAAAGGCAGGAGCAATAGCTCTGAAAAAAACTAAAACTATAATTAAGAAAGTAGACTCCGAGTTTCTGTTGGACCGATGCGTTTGACCGACCTCGAAGACGCAGACGACATCCTCATGCCAAGGACGACTCTCAAGTCTTAACTGCGGTGATTGGAGTGGCCTGCATCGCATTTGGGACTGCACGTTTCCTAGGCGAGCGTCAGGATTCCGAGTTTTAATGGTGGCTCGTCTTTGGTGGTGTCGACAGCAATCAAGTCAATCCAAAAAAGGACTTCATTTATCTGGACAGCACACTGATTTCTGATGCACGCGACGGCTAGTAAATCATTCATAGGATCGGTCGGTCTTGTGGCATCATCCATGTAATATCTGCACAGAGTCTGGTCCCAGTAGAGGCTCTGCTGGGAAGCCAAGATGCTCCTATATAGATGTGTCATTCCAATCCTCTTGTGCGTCTCCGAGACTGGACGATCTTGCAGGGAAATCGGAAGCAGATTGAGGTCTTCCACATGCGCAACAAACGACGTGTACTTGGAGTTTGCTGGCAGGACCTAGTTATTAATATCCAGGTCTTTCCAGCAAATACAACTTGAGAGCATTTCTTAATAGCTGGATCGGCGCTGCTCTCTTTCTTTGGCCATGTTACCAGCATCTCACTGGACGTCCCGGCTCGATAGCTTCTACACCTGTCCTAGAAATCATTGAGGCCTACACGAGAACGCCTGCATAAAATCTGACTAAGTCACACCAGCTCCACGTCATCCACTCTTCTTGCATCCTGGGACTCTGCTGTGAACTGTGGCCATGGGTGGCCTGCACGACGAGACAATGTTGTCTAGGGACGGATAACTTTACTTGAGACTTGAAACCTGCTCTACAGTCAAACATGAGTTGTTAAGATCCTCTGCTATCTTGTGAATTAATTTCAGGAGGATAAACAAAACTAAATGGCAATCAAGAAAAGAATACGGATGGTCAATTCTGTTTTCACCAACACGAGTCATATAATGACATCCAAGAAAGTCAGTTACAAATTAACAATGACAGGGGTCAGAAATTACAGAGGAAAAGATAATTTATTAACCAAATCAGAGTCCGATAGTGAAACAATTTTGCTCATTTAAAAATACGATATAAATGGGAGTATAACATAAAAGGATGGACATGGACAACCTTGGGAGATTGTACTATCATGCAAGAGACATAGGACAAAGATCCATTGAAGTCGGTCTTTACTGCGAAAATGGCATCTGAATTAAGCGTTACATTTATATTTTACCTAAAACGATGCACGATTACACAATGTTACAGAATGTCAAGTGTTTTTTACACTTGGGTTAATCATTTTACTTAAGTCCAAGAAATGATTGATTTGAACAGATTCATCATCATTTGGTTGATCAGTCCTGAGACTGGTTGTAAGATTGTTTGAGTATGTTTCTCCATTTGACTCTATCCTCTGGTTGATCAGTCCTGAGACTGGTTATAAGGTTGTCTGAGCATGTCTCTCTATTTGACCCTATCATCTGTTTGATCAGTCCTGAGACTGGTTGTAAGATTGTCTAAGTATGTCTCTCTATTTGACTCTATCCTCTGGTTGATTAGTCCTGAAACTGGTTGTAAGATTGTCTGAGTATGTCTCTCTGTTTGACCCTATCCTCTGGTTGATCAGTCCTGAGACTGGTTGTAAGATTGTTTGAAAATGTCTGTCTATTTGACCCTATTATCTGGTTGATCAGTCCTGAGACTGGTTATAAGGTTGTCTGAGCATGTCTCTCTATTTGACCCTATCATCTGTTTGATCAGTCCTGAGACTGGTTGTAAGATTGTCTAGGTATGTCTCTCTATTTGACTCTATCCTCTGGTTGATTAGTCCTGAAACTGGTTGTAAGATTGTCTGAGTATGTCTCTCTGTTTGACCCTATCCTCTGGTTGATCAGTCCTGAGACTGGTTGTAAGATTGTCTGAGTATATCTCTCCATTTGACCCTTCTCTGCAGTATTTATTGTAGAATAAGTTTGTACTTTAATATCCCTGCATGCCGGAGATGTAAAGATGAGTCTTGATCGCCCCGGTCCTCTCTTCTCTTCAATCTTGCCCTCTAGTATCTTCTGTGGAAAATTTTCATATTTTGACACAGCCAACTCAACCCACGCTTTTGTATCATATGCAACATTTGTACTTGTGTGCGTACTTCGGTGAGAACAATGCCATTGTATCCATGTCTCTTCCATTTTAACCATGCATCCAAGAATCGATTGTTTTATGTAGTTGTTTTACAACAATGTGTTTGAGTGGTTAAAAGCTAATGTTAACGTTAATTGTGTGGATTGAACCATGTCTGTTTAAAGCAAAAGATAAAGCTTTACAGCTGCTCTGATTTCCAGGGCAGGAGAAAAATAATGGCGGTAATAGTCGCTACCATTATACCAGCGCACTTACACTTCCTTGCAATAAAGTCAGGACTTCACTACTTCACACGACGGGATCTTTATTGTTGTGTTTTCTAGCTGTTTTGGTGAGATTGTTAGCTTAGACACAACTCCTCCCTCTCCAAACCCCGTGTCCATGTTTTAACTTCAAACAGTGCATTTGACCAAATTTGAGTGGCGATTATTCTTTTTGCTCAGTTCTAATCCTGATATTCTTTGAGAATGAACAGAACTAATTAAAAAAAAAAATCAAAACTGTAGATCACTAGCACACTGTACCTTTCTTTTGTCCATATCTTTTTGCATTTTCCGATAGCCATAACACAAATTAATGATGATGTAAACACGTGAGCGAGCTGAGAAAGCTCGTGAAGTAAAATCGTCAGAGATTGTGTGTGTTTCAATTTTGCAAACCTCAAGATGATGAGTCGTGATTTTTGCATTAGATAAAAATAATTATTGAAATATAATTGAGTTCGAATTTCGGCTTGTGTCATTACCATCCTAACACTATTACACCCATCTTTGGGTTGCAGAAGGTGAGAATACCTTTCAGATGTACTCTCTATGGTCATTTGTCACGCTTCCTTTTCAAGACGTCACACTAGAGCAGTGGACTGACCAACTGGTCCTATTTCTTGTGGTTGCGACTCTTAACTCCAAAATTATATTATATGCACCAAGCCTACGTGAAATTAGAGTGAACATTGCCAGAGGCCCTTTCCTAATACAGTTACGCCACTGTACACGACCAAGAACGCCCGAGGGCAGGGTTCTGGTTTGTGTCTTGTCAGGAATGGGAGCAGAAATCATGTCGCCGCTAATGAGTTTTCTTTGCCTGGAAGCTAGGTTAGATGAGATGACTGTAACTTTGTTCTCAACCTAGCCCATTTTGTTTTGTGCCCTTGGAAAATCTCTTAATTAAGTTGTCTTTCTTATGAATTGCAACGTCCTCTTTTGATATTGCTTTGCTGTGTATATTTATGTATACATCCACTGCTTTCACTGAGCATATTTTTGAGGAGTTTTTTGTTGTTGCAAATTTATTAATTTGAAAAGCGCATTAATTTATCATGGCGCATGTCCTACACAGAACGTCGCCCCCCTCACAGTCTGTCTGAAAGAAACTCTTTCCATTGCCAAAACTTCAGCCTCCGCTACAGTCATACTCAGGATTTCCTGGACATCTTGGTACCATCGTCTTCTCGGTCTAATCCTGCATCTTCTGCCTGGCACTATACCTTCCATTGCTGTTCTGTCAAGACGGTTTCGTCTCTTGATGTGACCAAAGTATTTAAATTTTCTGACCAAAATGGAATTGATAAGCCCGTTCTCCTCTATGTATGCGTATTAATTAATTGTTATATATGGTTTAGTGTGTCATAATGAACACGCCCACGACAGTAGAGGTCACAAACGTGTGGTTTACAGATGCATGTTACAATTATATTGTGCAGTTTACTGTTCCAATTGTTCCAACATGGTCTTCGCGAAGAAGCGGTTGTAAACATTCATTATAAAAACAATATTCGTTTTCTTCTGAAAAATATATGCTTAATATAAAAATGAGCATACTAAAGCATAACACAGCAAGCAAAACTCGGGGTGTGAAAAAAATACACGATCTTAGATAGTTTAATGGTGTTACACGAAAGAGAATCAGCATCTTAATTGATAACATCGAAGAGGGACATCATTTTGTGGACGTCAATGATCATATACGCCTGTCCGCATGGCACATCATCATCAGGTACCCTGCAGGTTGAAGATGGCGATCATGGACCTCCATCAATGTCTATGGTCTTTGTGGCTCTTTTGTTGATTGTCGCCTATGCCATTCTCTAAGGCTGTTCAGCGTCTTCTTTATCGGCCTTTCTCTGTCTCTCTTTTCTGTCATCCTTCCCGTTGTTATGACGTGCTTCAAGCCGTCTCTTCTCATAACATGCCCAAAATAGGATGCCAGTCTTGTTCTGATCCTTGTGATAAGTTGTCTTTTGTGTTTGTGCATAGACATGCATAGTTATTTAACTAAAAAATCTAGTGTTAGTTCTAGTTTCTCTAGTTTTTAGAATCTTCACAAGTTTTATTTACTTCTTTGACTTCTTATTGCTGCCATAGCCGGGAGCGGAGTTAAAAATAGTAAGAGTAGTCCCATAGCATACACTGCCTTCGGGGATGATCTGTTAGAGCCTTTTTTGTACTACGCTACAGATTTGTGAAGTTGGGTGGCCAGGTACCCTTTGACAATTGGGTTGACTGGATGTGACGGTTGCATGAGTTGAACCCGTACCTTTGTCATAAAATATGAATCAGCACTAATCAGCCTCTCTAACTACAATCAAAATTCACAAGGCGTGCTCCTTATACAGCCTACAGCCTTTGCCAGGACAGTTCAACTCGTGGTCTTTACGTGGCATACATACTTCCAATAAAAGGAAAAGAAACGACCGGAGTCTCCAGCCAGATAGATATTTCAGGTAGATGAGCCCCCCTCGACAGCCAGGAAAGAAAACTGATTTCAAACGACGAAATCTTTCTTCTTCTTCTTTGTTATCTTCTTCTTCTTTTTTCTTTTCTTTTGCTTTTCCTTTTTCTGTATTTTTTCGTGTTTGTGTTCTTGTTCTTCTTATTCGTTCTCTAACTCACGCTACCAATCCATGAAAATGGCTTTGCAAGTAGCAGGATGTGAGTTGGGCCATAGTTTACTGACTGCGATATTTGCACCTATCGATCCGACACAATCGACTTCAGCATGGCATTTTTGGATACAGGGTTTTTTTTGGTTTGCGTTCGCCTTATTTCTCTAATCCCCAATGCGGTATGCGTTGCACTGTGGTTTTTATTTTGCGCCTGTCGGCCCATTGCATCCGACTTCAGTATGCATTTTTATGTAAGGGTCTGCTTCCTGCTGCATTTTCTAAGGGTTTGCTTCCCCGGGGTAACGACCGTTGCTGTGATGAGGATCGAACCCAGCACCTTTGGGCTGTAAGCTGTGCCACTTAACCACTAGGCCACGCCGTCCCCGGGTACAGGGTTACCTTTCCCTCTTCGATGAAACCTCTTTAGCAAGCCTGACCTGTTGCCGCCTGTTATCCATAATCACCAAGTGGATGTGCAGATGGGTCTTGGTAGATCTGGGTCGCTGACTCTGGGTCACTGCCCCTGACGCTAGCAGTCAGCGTTGGGTCGCTGACCGATACATCTCATGATCTCACTGCTCGGCATCTTGATCTCAAACGACCCATTGCCTTACCGTTGGGTTGGGAACAGCCAAATGTGAGGGAGAGGTAAACTGAAAAAGAATTCCAAACACAGAATTCACCGACCGAAAGACACAAAATGAAAAAGCACAACTGTAACTGCAACTCACGACTAGTTCCTCGCTTCTCTATCCAATCCCCACCTCCTGGCCAACATATTCAAATATGTTTTGCTATAATAGGTACCTCGAGTAAATCTTTGTGTGACATCTATGCCACATATATATCTTCTTCGGTCTTAAACTCTCCAACACATGCCATTACATATCCATCCAATTACCATACAAGAACTGGGCAGCGATGTTTGAAACAGGAAGTGAGTTAACGCAACATATGCGCCTGCCGTAGTCTCGGAATATCATTCGATAAAGCACGTCTTTCTTTGAACATCGTTGTCCAGTTTTTCACTGTTGTCTTTGATACACTTTTGTGACCATATACTGCATGCATTCTAAGATGAATGTCAACTAGTCGACATCCTCTAGTGGTTATAAACCGAATCACCCCTCGCTGATCAACTCTGGACGGATTCCATATCACACCTGCCATGTCTTCAACGGTCTGTTGAAGAAACTACGTTTCGGATGATAATGAAATTTTGCAAATTTGACGGTTGGTATGTGCTGTTTACACCAGAAGTGACATCATGATGCGCATCGTACGTGTGTTCACTTGTTGAAGTTTAGTCCGGTTTCATTTGAACACACCTCGTATTTGTAGATTGGTACATGCTTTTATGTTGTCCTCCTCCTCTTTATGGGCCGCCTTCTTCGTCGTATTCATTTCACCTTTCCAAGCAGGATCGTATTTGCAAGACCATTTGATCTCGATTTGTGACAGTACCAAGCGAGTTTCCTTCAATTGACAGTTGCTAAGAGGTCTTCGAAACGTTTTTATATGTGTGTAAATATGGGGGGTTTATGTCTTGGCTAATAGTCTCTACAACTAAAATATTTAAATACTTAGAACATTACCACACAATCAATTCAACATCTTCCTGATTCACCTGTAACGAGTCTAACTAAAGTTTAAAATGGATGGTGTTATTGCAACGGAGTACAATTGGTGTGTTGGACACGAGTTTAGGAGAGGGAGGAGTTGTGTCTTGGCTAACAATCTCACTAAAACAGGTACAAAATACAACACTCCTAGATCCCCCAAAAAATAATTGAATAAGCTCCCTTCAATGAGTCTATTTGAACTAGTGAAGTCGTGACCTTATTGCACGCAAGTGTAACTACCCTGGTATAATATGGACGGTACACGTCAGAACTCAACCCATAGCAAAGAAGCATTCAATGAGGCTTGGTTGCTGGAACGTACGCACCATGACCACAGGTACGGCGGAGGCCTTCGAAGCGTTAAGCGATGTTCGCAGGACCTAATGTTAGACCCGAACTCAAAAGGCTTCGAGTCGACATCGTCACCCTCCAAGAAACGCGTCTGCTTGAGTCTGGGTCTCTCGTAGAAAAGGACTACACGTTCTTCTGGCAGAGACACGGAGTGGATGACGTCAGAAAACAAGACGTCGGCTTTGCCGCTAACAACTCCCCTCTAGGATCGACAGAGATATGCCAAAAGGCACAGAGCGGTGATTATCTCTTCGTTTCCAAACATCCAATACCATAGTTAATCTGATCAGCGTGTATGTTCCTACACTTGGCGCCACTAGTGACTCCAACGATCAGTTCTATCAGCAGCTGACCTCACTCATCATAAGAATACCCAGTGAGGAACACCTGATTCTACTTGGGGACTCCAATGCAAGGGTAGGCGCCGATCACGACTCCTGGCCTATGTGCATGGGAAAGTTTGGTGTCGGACAGATCCAAGAAAATGGCCGGAGGCTATTGGAGCTGTGTGCCACCACGACGTGTGCATCACTAACACCTTCTTCCAAACAAAGCCCCAATACAAAGGGTCCTGAACACATCATCGCTCTAGACATGGGCATCAGCTGGACCTGATCATCACACGACGGTCTGAACTGAAACATGTTTTGCAAACCCGAACGTTTCACAGTGCAGCCTGCGATACTGACCACTCGCTGGTCTGCTGGGAAATGAGATTCCAGTACAAGAAGATCCATAGCGCAAGACCTGTCGGTAAATACCGCATTGTCACAGCAGGAACTCAAATTCCTGAAAGAGTAGAATAATTAACAAAATCCTTCTCTGAATTAATGGCAAAACAGAGCACTATTAGAAGCGCTACAGAAAGGTGAGGACACGCCAGAGGGTCAATGCACACCACAGCCTTGGCAGTCTTTTGAAAAAAGACAACATGCAAAAATGACTGGTTTGAGGGTGGGTCTGCCATCCTTGCACCAGCCTTTAAAAAGTGCCAATCGACTCACTTGTAGTCTACAATTTCCTCGAGCAGCACAACCTTGGAGGCTTACATATCGGCAAAGAGTACTGTACCGAAACTGGCAAGGAAATGTGCAAATGACTACTGGCTTGTATTCGCTGTAAGTCCATACAGTCGGTAGCGAATACTGGTAACATCATGGCAATGTACGAGGGCATAGATAAAGCATTAGGGACCAACAAAACAGCATACATCGCCTCTAAAATCTGCGACAGGTGAGATTATTATGAGCAGTAGTATCCAAATGAAGAGATGGACTGAAGACTTTTCAGTCTTGTACACCTGTAATAACGTAGTGGTAGGTAATGCTCTCAACGAAATTGAGATTCTGCAGGTATTGGAGGAACTTTACGATAAACCGAGCATATTGATTTGGAAAAAGGTATCGAGGGCATGCCAGTGAGAAAGAACCGATAGAGATTGCATTCCAGCAGAAATAATCACATGCGGGAAGAAAGTACTTCTTCAATACCTGTACGAACATATCTGCCAGTGTTGGGGTCAGGGGACGGTATCACAGGACACGAGAGACGCCAACATAATCATCCTTCACAAGAAAAAAGAAGGCAGCGGAGACTGCAACCATTACAGGGGCATATCGCTCCCCAACACCGTTGGCAAAGTGCATGCTCGCATCATCCTGAGCAGGTTACGAAAGCTGGCCGACAGAATGTATCCGGAGTCCTAGTGTGGTTTTCGCGCATAAAGTTCCACCGTTGGTATGGTCTTTTCACTGAGACAATTGCAAGAGAAATACAGAGAATAACACCGACCACTTTTTCTTGCCTTCATTGACCTCACCAAGGCATTCGAAATGGTAAACAGAGAGGGTCCTTTTAAAGTAGTATCTAAAGCTGGCTGCGCACCTAAACTACTGAGCATGATTAGGTCTTTTCATGTGGGCATGACGTGTACAGCGCTGCATGCCGGTCAGGAATCTGAGGCCTTCGACATTAACTGTGGAGTTAAACAATGTTGTGGCCTGGCTCCGACTCTATTCGGCATTTTCTTTTGCCATCGTGCTTTGGAACTGCCACAGAGGCGGTCTATCTGCATACTAAGTCAGATGGGAAACTATTAAATTTAACCAGACTGTGCGCAAAATTTAAGAGAAGAGAGACTATCATTCGGGATATTCTCTTCGTAGACGATGCTGCCCTGGTCGCGCACACTGAAGCCGAATTACAGATCCTCATGCAGCTTTCTATCTATCAGTAGACCTATGTCGCGGGAGGTGTGACCTCCTTTGTTTCATATTTCTTGGCAGATGAAAATCCACTGGTGAATTGCTAGGTCAATCCCAGCATCTGTTAGATCCTAGAATATACGATCGCATATTTTTTGAGACTGGTGGAGGTAGAAGCATAAATCAGAGCAAGGTAGACCCGCAGCCTATCACGCGCCATTTAAGCCGCTCCGCTAACCACATAACCAAGACCTGCAGTTATAGCCACAGCGTCCCCTTTTTGCGATAAATTCTCTGTGGGGCGAGAATCCCTAGAATAATGTGAGTAGATTTTTAACTTGAATTTTGCCAGAGCATCGGCCGTTTAGCCTAGTCATTTCGATTTCCAACTGCTACGGTATTTTTAACGTTCGAGTCACTCAACACGGATGTCTGATCTCACTACTTTGAGATCAGTGGAATTATTTACCGAATGATCCACGTGACAAAATCTCAGTCTCCACCGGGATTTGAACGCGCGACCTCCAGCATCCGAGGCTAACACCTTACCTCGAAAGCACTGGGTCCTCATTAATAGGTTGACAAAATTCTGCAATTTGTTTGTAGTCACGACCACCGTACAAAAGACGAACTTGGTGGCTCAGAGTGCAGATCCACCAGACATTGTCTTGCACGATACAAATATGGACGTCGTAAATCACTTGATCTACCTTGGATCTATCATCACCGACAACATTTCACTGGACGCAGAGCTGGATCTATCATCACCGACAACATTTCACTGGACGCAGAGCTGGATCTATCATCACCGACAACCTTTCACTGGACACAGAGCTGGATCTATCATCACCGACAAGATTTCACTGGACGCAGGAACGATAAAAAATGCCCTCATCAGCCCTTACCATGCTCTCACAGAGAGTGTGGAATAAGAATATCGCTACAAAGGTTGCTGTGTACAGATCATGTGTGACTAATACCCTGCTCTAAGGCAGCGAAACATGGACTATGTATGCCTCACAAGAAAAAAGGCTACGTGCTTTTCATATGCGCTGTCTGAGACGCGTACTTGGAATTTCATGGAGTGACACAGTGACTAACAACGGAGTGTTGGACCGTGCACGGATTGTCAGTTTAGTTACGATCCTACGCTAGCGGCGCTTGCGGTGGCTTGGTCACGTGTGCAGAATAGAGGATGGACGAATATCAAAAGGTATTTGAGAGTTGACCACGGACAAGCGAGAAAAAGGTAGACCCTTACTTGGTAGACCTTCAAAGATGTTTGCAAGCGTGAACGGAGGCATTGTATATGAACATCTGCAACTGGGAGGAACTTGCCAAAGACAGGTCCGGCTGGAGGCAGGCATTGTGTGTTGGTCTGCAGGCAGATGATGACAAGATGCGTCGATATGCAGATTACAAACGTTTGCGGCGAATGTTAGGGCAACAACTCACTGTCCCCTCTCTAGCGTGAAGTCCGTTGTTTCTCGAAACTGACAGGATGCCAATCACCAATCATAATGGTTACGACTATTACCGCTATAATTTCCCTCCTACTCTGGAAATCAGAGCAGCTGTAACGCTCTATCTATTGCTATAAACAAACATGGTTCAATCCTCACAATGACCGTTAACATCAGCTCTCAGCCACTCTAAAACATTTAAAAAAAATAACCACATAAAACAATCGATTCTTGGCTGCGCAGTTAAGATGGCAGAGCAGTCAGTCTGCTTTACACGTTGGTCAATTAAAAAAAACATTGACTACTACATTTTCGACTTGAATGCAACCACCACCCTTAAAATAATGGCCCAAAAAATAACAATATTTAAAAAAATGAATGAATTACAGCAGTCTTTTTAACTGTCCAAGTCTTGGGTAACTGTCTAAGAGTTTGGAACGGTAAGTCGGCTAACAAATACACCGATTTCCCCATCTAATGACAATTTCAGACCTAGTACGGTGATGCCACTAATTCGTTTACCCTTCAGGCGGAGTTTGCAATAGAACGAACGTTTAACGGTTTTCCCTACGAATTGACTGCTATGTGGGATTGCATATTTTGGAAACCCATTTTTCATCATTGAATTCATGACCCTCTTCTTTCGCTCACTGCCTCTTTTTTCCAGACAATAACTCCATCAACAAGAAATGAAAATTGAAGTTCCAGGAGACAATTTGTAATTTTTCAATATTTTCTCTTTTCTGTCTCATGTGGTTATTTTTGTGTGTGTCCGTCCTCTGTCGACAAGATAACTACAAAAAATCGAACGCAGCTTGCTATTGCTTAGGGGACTTTAAAAAGGTCAGGTGGCTAAGTAGTCTGGACAGTGTAATGTCTGGAAAAATGGTTCACATCTTGTGTTGTCAGAAGTATCACATCTCAATAGCAGAAGCTGTCACCGGTGGTGAAGTTTTGGATCAGCCTTTCACACCATGTCTGTCCTCAAGGAACTCTTGAGAGCATTTTCAAATCTTAACGAACACCTGCACACAGACTAATCAATATACAGAGCACACGTCACGTTAGTATGACATCATCATCATCAAGTACCCTGTCGGTGGGTGTCAACGATCATGGAACTCCACTTTCTATGTTAACGAGTGTCGTTTTCAGTTAGGGACTGAGTGGTCTCCATGTAAGACGTGGGTCTCGGGTGCTGGAAGACGTGGGTTCAAATCACGGTGGAGACTGTAGATTTTATTCGTGTAGACTTTCTAGTACTTTTCTGGATCTCTGTGTTGCAGAGATCGGACACCTGTGCACAGTGTCTTGAACGTTAAAAATCCCTCGGCAGTTGGAAATCTAAAAGAGTAGGCTGCTGCCATGGCAAAATTTCAGATTATGTAACTAACCTACGCAAACTGTTACGGGATCCTCGTGGTGCTACGGAGTTCGTGCACTGTGCTGAAATTCTATAAAAAATATTGAGCACAACCGAGTAATTATGGGTCAAACAATGTGCAATGACTTTCATTCTTCGACTAAACTAAACTAAGCGTTATCCAGTTCCGCTCTTGGTTGTCGCCCATGCCTATCGTTAAGTCTGTTCAGTATTATTTGCCCTGCATTTGCTCAGTATTATTTTCCCTGAACTTGCTCAGTATTATTTGTCCTGAACTTTCTCAGTATTATTTGCCCTGAACTTGCTCAGTATTATTTGCCCTAAATTTGCCCAGTATTATTTGCCCTGAACTTGCTCAGTATTATTTGCCCTGAACTTGCTCAGTATTATTTGCCCTGAACTTGCTCAGTATTATGTGCCCTGAACTTGCTCAGTATTATTTGCCCTGCACTTGCTCGGTATTATTTGCCCTGAACTTGCTCAGTATTATTTGCCCTGAACTTGCTTTACACTTGTGGGATTCAAAATCCCATGGATTCTAGTTTTCGTTCGTTCGTTTGTTGAGACGCTATTGTTGATTTGAACATATTGTGTTCACAGATAAAGTAAACCGACGCTATTGTTGAGTTGAACATATTGTGTACACAGATAAAGTAAACCGACGCTATTGTTGAGTTGAACATATTGTGTGCACAGATAAAGTAAATCGACGCTATTGTTGAGTTGAACATATTGTGTGCACAGATAAAGTAAACCGACGCTATTGTTGAGTTGAACATATTGTGTGCACAGATAAAGTAAACCGACGCTATTGTTGAGTTGAACATATTGTGTGCACAGATACAGTAAACCGACGCTATTGTTGAGTTAAGCATGCTGTGTGCACATATAGAGTAAAGTGACGATATTGTTGAGAATGGTGTGTGCACAGGTAGAATAAAGCGACGATATTGTTGAGAATGGTGTGTGCACAGGTACAGTAAACCGACGCTATTGTTGAGTTGAATATATTGTGTGCACAGATAAAGTAAAGCGACGATATTGTTCAGTTGAGAACATTGTGTGCACATATAGAGTAAAGCGACGCTATTATTGACTTGACAATATCGTGTAGACAGGTGCAATAATGCGACGCTACTGTTGAGTTGAGGATGTATTGGTTGTTTGTTTTTCCCATTTATACTATTGATTCTGTTGATCTTATTCTCAGCTGCAATTGTTTTTCCCCCAATAATTTATCTTGTCTCTGTTTTAGTTCTTGTTTCCAAGTTACCTCCTTTCTTCTTTCTGTCTATGTCTCTGTTCATTTCTGTCACAAGATCCCTTTCACAGTTTTCCTTATTTTTGACTTTTAATTTATTTGCTTCTTCATATATTCTCCATCTTATAGATACGTTATTCTGTCATGCGTCTTTGTTTGATTTTCATTTTTCTTCCTACTATCATGCTTTCTTTATTGTCATACATTTTTTTATTTAATTTATATCAAATTGTATTTCGCCTATTCTGCGCTGAAAATGAATATGATTACATTTGTAGAATCGTTAACTCACTCCTTCTTTGTTTTTACGTAACTCCGCTAGCATCATAGAATAACACCAATTTAACCTGCTAGGCATGTCACAAGAATTGTTTAAGAAGGATGTTTGAGCATGGAACTTCATCTTGTAGAACGTATAAGCAACACGCAAATGAAGTGGGAATCACATCACACATTGTAGGCGAGGAGTGACTAAGCGAGTGAGTTACGAAATTATATGTTTGAATTATGTCATTAGTATGTTACAGAAATTCAGGCAATCGAGGTGCCAACTGAGAAATTGTAGAACACCTATCTCGGTCCGCAACCTGTAGTATTTCTGACAGGTGCAAATCAGCACTCCAAGCACTGAAGTCGGGAAGATGCCAGGGCTAGAGGATGTACTGTCTGAACTGAGACACTAGCGCAAGACTGTCATAAAATGGATACGTCTCAACGTGGGATACCGGGAATTGAAAGCAAAGGAGGTTGCTGATGAGGCTTATTCTCCCAGTGACCTAGAAACAAAACACTGGAAGATAAATTATAAGGGCCTAAATGGGAATTACAAACGACATTATATTTTGAAGCAGTTGAGTATATTTTTTATTCATTTAAACATCGGACAAAATGTGTGGAAAGTGCAGTTCAAATTCTAAGTTGAAGCACCATGCCTGAACTAGTCACAAACTATGTATTCTCAAGATGTTATTATTACATTCAATGTGTTCACTGAGGATTCATGAAGTGAGATATTCTGCTGTACAAGAGGAATCTAGAACACCAAAAACGTGTACTTAGACCGACAAAACAAAGCAAAAACAAAACACGGTACAACATTGAAATCGATTGCATGCAATAGTTGCAAATCTGTTTTCCCAGAGGGAATGAAGTGGTTGGATGACAAACACATATGCTAATTAAATGAACAGATGACGAAAAAAACTAACCAATTAAATGAATAAGAATATGTGGGAATAAATACAAATAAAAGGAACAATATACACTTAAAAATAATCTATAGTTTGCAACATTCATACATTATATTTGATTGCATTGGGCCGAGTTATTTACGCTCGGAAACACGACCAAAGAAGACATTGTTTTAATTAAAACTTCGGTGAGGCATAGGTTTTTTTTTTCTATCGGAGGTAAATAAAAATGAAGCCTGTAAGTTGTGTGGCGACTACACGGGCAAACCTCCTTTATTCTTTACCTTGTAACAAACGCCGTAGTGATAGTGTTTTCTTAAGTTAAAAATATTTAGTTTAAACACCTGGTCTGAACTGTGTTACTATATGTTCTCGATTTCTTCTTCTAATTTTTTCATCTTTTTCTTTCCCTTTCCTTTTCTTCTTTTCTTCGTCTTCTTTTTTCATCTTCTTCTTTCCATTTCTCTCTTTCTTCTTCTTCAACTTCTTCTTCTTCTTTTCTTCTTCTTCTTCTTCTTCTTCTTTTTCGTCTTCTTCTTCTTCAGCGTATTTTGTCCTGAAAAAGAGGTTTTTGACGTTGTGTCGTAGTTTAAAGTGATATCTACGCCTTCCTGCCCGACACATCTTATTTCAGCACTGTATTTTTTGGTACTGGATTTGCCTTCCATCTTCGATCCCTATACTCTAGCCAAGCTGCATGGTCAGAGTCTTCATTCATTCCCTATCTGCCGTCCGAGGTCTCTATTTAACAACACTCAAAACATTTCTTTCTACTTTTCTTCGTTCACGCCACCAGACTATTATTTGACTTTATTTCATAGCACGACACATCATGGTGGCTATTGCGTCTAACATTTCAAGACCAGTATCGTTTTTAATCGTACATAGTTTTTTTTCGGCATCTTGGTGTATTTTTTAAGTCCAGCTCTTCGCCTGGCTCCTACATTGTTTGTCAGGCTGCTAGATCCTAAGCAAATTTGTTGTCGCCTGCCATACTTACACAAAGCCGCTACATGCGTTTAATCTGGGAAATCGTTTTCCATTTGTAAGATGCATTTAAGTAATGGTTCATTGAACGCTCCAGGACAACAACAAAGCGATGGTAACATTATGTGCGGTCTAAGTGTTTGTAACTACTTTTATTCTTCAGTACCGCTGCAACTTTGATCTATTTATTACTTCATTCGCATTAATACCTTGTCAGGATTGAACAACTCACGCGCTCAAATACTCACGGGAGCTATGCCAACCGGAGTTCTAATCCAAGCAGGGTCACCCAACAAGAAGATAAGAAGCAGTTGGAGCCCTATTGGTGTCGCTGCAAAACCTACCGACATGTTGCCTAGCGGTTTCAGTTCACTACCACGTCATGTGTCAAATGCATTCTAATCTCGCTCTTTGCTGTTTATCCTCTGTCAATTATCTCCATGTATGACGAAGTGATGCAGACAGAAAGGCGGACATTGTATCTCTATCCTTTTTTAACCATCTACCAGGTGACGTTTAAATTGCATCACCGCAGAAGGGATGCTAAATCTGACTGAGGAATAACAAAATAGGAGATGAAATTGACAGGACGTGATAATCCAGAGACACCGATCGAAATCAATCATGATGCCTTTATGATAACAGATTCAATCACTACGCGTCCTCTAATTTACAATTGATGAAGACAATCTTTGTCTTTGTTAGGCAGGCGGGTGTTGGGCTGTCAAGAGTTACCATATCACAGCTAAATGATTTTAGAATCATCAACGTCATTATCCTCATTTGTGAGATCATCATTAACTTTCATTGTTTTACGAGACAAAGAATTATAACAACTTGTTCTTCTGCTATCTAGTCCTCCGTAGGTCATAGACAAAGGATATGATACAAAACCTTGGCTGTAATACTAAAACAGCAGGAATTATTGTCGATGGTTACCATGGCAACACTGAGGATTACATTTACATGGACAGTAAACAAAACTCGGATGCACGAAGGCAACTGGACATCGTTCACATAGTCGGTCTGGCTGCTGCCTCTTGAAGCTCTTCTTCGAGTCTGGAACCAGTAAACGTTTTCACTGAAAACCAAGCTACGAATTTACTTAATCTGTCCGGTCCTTATCCTGCTGTACTGTTTTGAGACCTGGACTATTCTGGAGTGCGATTAAAAGCGCATTTAAGCCTAACCACATGTGCAGCCAAAATGGCAAATTCTTACAATCCACTGGTATGATCAGATATCAAACAACTGCCACCCGAGGGACAGATCTCGAGAGCCTACTCACCGTTCTAAACCGTCGCCGTTTAGTCCTTTTTGGACGTGGTGCGCCCTGTCGAGTATTTCCTTACCCACCACCTCTTTATGCAGATCATATCTATCAAGGACGAGAAGCGACCACCCTCGCCATAGTCCCGCCCCCACGGGCGTGCACATACCACCTGGTAAGGTCAAATCGGAAAGTAATCATCCTCATTGCATGCGGCCGGGCAGTCAGCCACTCATGTTACAGTTGGCGCGGCGAGCCTTTCTCGTCAAAGTGGATCACCTGCTAACACCTAGCACATTTTCTTAACGATAAAAAGTCGTCTGTGAACTCAGAGAACAACTGTCTCCACATCAGTTAATGAAGATAAAACGTGACTCATTTAGCGCTTCACGTTATATCAATTTCGCTCCTAACAAAACATTGCTTCCGTTTATCGATCTTCATAACTACATATCCTAAATGACGATAACAGTAATATGGCAGATATTGCAACACGAGTTCAGCTATTTAGTAATTAACGCTAAGTCAAATAGTCGTATCGCATTAGCACGTGTTAATTCATTAAAAATACATTACGTCCCGTGGGTCTCTGTCATTAAGCTGCTTTTCTAGTTGTTGATATTAAATTTTGTCACATTACACGATGAATGCAATACAAACATATATTTGTGAAGATTTTCAAACTGTATAGTATGTTACTCTTTGGTATATAGAGGCGATAAGGCTAACGTCTGGTCAGGCAAAACACACTGGTCAGACAATATTAGCCAGGGTCAGGAGAAATATACTGGTCAAGATCCACGCCTGACCGCCTCGTTGGTGGTCCTGTAAACGGGCTGTTGTCGAGGACTAACAAGGTGAGGTTTAGCGTGATCTCCGTAGTAGCGAGCGACAGGCAGATGAAGTCAAGCATAGCAGAACCGCCTGGAGAATCGCGGTCCACCTTCATCAGCACGCTCGGGATGTGAGGAAAGCTACTGCAACCCGCCACTTAACGTCCTTTTCAGGAAACACAATAGAGTAACCTATTAATTGTGGGCATTCGCAAACAACGCAAACAACAACAACCCTTTGTTATTTGCTATGATTCTGGGTAAAAAAAAGTAGTGCTGATTCTACGTTAGTGACGAACAACTCAAACTGGTATTTCTGTGAGAATCCTGCCAAGTTACATAATGAGGTCAGAAGGTAAGCAACATCTGTCGAGGATTTATCGTTAGATACTTGCATGTATGTAGTCTCGTCTTTTACGGAGATGGAATGACGAGTTACCTTCCTTGCTGCCGGGACTTTCCCAATGGTTAGTTTGGTATGTATTTTTTATACTGTGTTGACTTTTAGATGTATGGACCGAGATTGAGTCCGGTCCAGTTGCATGGAAACAAAAGTGATCTACCCACTTCCCCACTCATATTCTAAAACTGGGGTAACACAAGCAATGGGAACTCCGAGGCTAGTAAAGAAATCAAGCATCGGCAACAATCGCCAAGAAAAGTATATTCAAGGCATTCGAGAATCTATACTGACCCGTCAATAGAATATCGACTCCTCTTCTCCTCCTTCTTTTCCAGCCTCTTCTTCTTCTTCTTTTTCGTCTTCTTCTTCGTTCACCTGATGTTATGCTTCTAGTCCGGTGAGGTTTACGAAGGAGACTGGGATTCTGGTCTTCGCCGGTTCTCCACAGCACGTGAAGCAGGGTTGCCCCCCCCCCCCCACCCCCCCCCCCCGCCCCGCCCCGGCCAGACTACTTCTCTTTGGTTTGCATATATGGGGCAGTCCTGCAGGATAGGTTTTGAAGTTTTTTTTGGTACTCCCCAATCGCACGTGGCGGTGTCTCTGAGAACCATTCTGTGCAGGTGAGCCTAGAGTCTACAATGTGCCGTCCAGAGTCTGAAGATCTTTGTCTGCCAATTTCTGCCAAGTTTATTTATGTTTCCATTGTATAGTTTGTATTCTTTGTGCTAATCTCTTTATTCCGTTCTCATGGATCGTTCGATGATTATCTTTGCTTCTTTATTGCTCCGTGGATAGTGAGTCTGTGTGCTACCATATCCAACTTTTGCTATCTCATTTACCTTCCTTTACCAAAGACCCCACACTGAGCCGGAATCCATTGTAGATTAGATCTGCTTTTTGTGACAGCAACCCACTGTTATATTTTATTGTGTTTGAGAAATTGTTATTTCTTTTGTGATTAAGATGTCTTGGAGTACGATTTTAGAGTTTGTTAGAATTGCCTTTTTTCTTTTAGTAGTGTTTTGGCTGATAAGAATCTGAGTTGCAGCATATACATATGTTCCTTCAGCTCTGAAATTGGTACACGTCTCTCCTGCTAGTATAGAGCAGTTTTATATCCCGTTTTTTGAAGTATGTGATGAAGAATCCACTGCCTTCCGATGTATGGCTCTATGGGACCGATTCATATGTGCACATGTGTCCAATAGTTGCTAGGGTACTGTCACTTCAGCTCATGTAGAACGCGGATTTTTGGTTCTGTTGTCGACTGCTCACTTTTCTTCGTTATCCCTGGAACCTCCAATATTATTTTAAATCGCTCATGACTATGTATCCATTGCTCTGGAATTAGTGCTTCGCAATTTTAAATTCCAAGAATAGACATTGAAATAATAAGCAATCCAGACTCCAACCGATGACCAACAGCTCTGCGTTGTTTTCTGTTACATTATGTGTATGTTTTTCCAAGTCCTTAAATATCCATGTACTGTCGATTGTTGTCGCTGCTGTGCTTCTTTATTGGCTACAGAGCGTTTATTTATTTTCTGACTTATTGTTTTAATTAGACCAGCCACTGTCGGTGTTGTTGTTCCCTCCCATCTCTTGTTCTACTAAGTATATCAATTTATGGACATCAATCATCCGTCCTACGTCTTGCCCTTCAAACTAATTATATTAAATCCTCTACAATTATCTGTCACACTTCTTCCCCTTTCTTCTAATTATGTCTCATTCTTAACCGCTTTACCATACCTCCAATTTCTCCTCCTTCCTGTTAATTATTTCTCCTCCTTTATTTCTCAATCATTTACTTACTTTCCCTGTTCTGGACATCCCATCTGACATCAGTTTCCAATGTCCAGCCACGTAGATTGCCTTGTCATTCCTCATCAACATGTCATCAATGTTGCATATTTCCGAAAATGTTTCGCAGATCATCGAATGGTCTGGGTCTTGTGTTGTCCCACAGTCGCATGTCTCACCATCCCTGTATCGCTCATTAAGTTCATACTGCATCGAGATACACTAGTTCGGATTCTATTTAGGGAGTGTCATGTTGAATAATGCAAGTGGTGTCCATGATCTAGGTTCGTCCCACATTTCGATCCAGGGAACCTGCGTCAATTCATTCTATTTTTTGAATCAGCGTTTTCCTGGACTAGTCCGTTGAGGTTGTGTTCACATTAAGAATCTTCGGCTAGTTTTCATGCTAATGCACTGCACCTGGTGTCTATACAAATGATGTCTTGGTTCGTTTGCCTGTTTTTCATTTTCAATTTCTGATACGATTCTTATTTGTTTCTCAGGTGGGCTACGCCAATTATGGTGTACATTTTTCAGTTGGAGTAGGTTTTACACACCTAAAACCTATCAGACCAGTTTCATTTATTGCTGATTCAATGAATTTCGCATGGAGATAGTTTTTTTAAACTGGAGCAGCTTGCTCAGCTTCAGAGATGCATAGGGCGAGTACTGATGTTCTCGAATGACACCAGGACGCTCTCCACATGTTATGACAAACACTTTTTGCATATTATTTGTCGCATGTTTTGTATATTCTGTTTTGTTTCCTGCCAATGTATCCCACAATTACTTTAGCACATCTTTTCTTTACATCATATTTTCTATTTACCGACAACTGCTTTACCATACCTAATTTTGTACATCATATTTTCTGACATATTTCCCACAATTACTTTACCCCACCTAATATTGTATATACTATTTTCTTATAGGTTTCCCACAATTACTTTACCACACCAAGAGCCGGAAGAAGAAGAGTGGACATGATTTTTGCCGCTCGCCAAGTACAAGAGAAGTGTCGGGAACAAAATCAGGCCTTGTACACCATATTTATTGATTTGACAAAGACATTTGATACAGTAAACAGAGGAGGGCTGGGGATGATAATGTCTAAGTTTGGCTGCCCCAACAAGTTCATAACCATGGTGAAACAGCTACATCAAGGCATGTGTGCTCGTGTACTGGACAGCGGTGCAATCTCTAAAACATTTCTAGTATCAAACGGAGTAAAACATGGATGTGTACTCGCCCCGACTTTGTTCAGCATGATATTCGCGGCCACGGTGACAGACGTCTTCAGATTACTGGAGCTTTGAATACCAATAAAGTACCGCACAGATGGCAAGATACTCAATCCCAGAAGAATGAAGGCCAACACCAAAGTGGCTGGTGACATAATCAGAGAACTTGTATTTGCTGACGACTGCGCTCTAATGAGCAACTCAGAACTGAACATGCAGGTTGGAATGGACCGGTTCTCTACCGCATGCAACAATTTTGGCCTGACCATAAATGCCAAAAAAAAACAAACAGAGGTCATGTACCAACCAGCACCAGGCATGCCATACACAAAACCAGAGACTACAGTCAGCGTGCAGACAAATTCACATATCTGGGCAGCACGCTGTCGAGATCTGTCAGCCTAGACGATGAGGTAGCAAGCAGAATAACAAAGGCCAACACAACCTTTTTGTAGAATGCGCTCGATGGTCTGGGCACGTCGTGGCATCAGCATTAGACCAAACTCAAAGTCTACCGTGCAACCATTATGTCCACCCTACTATACTTCTTCTTCTTCTGCGTACACAGTCAGACAGCAACCATTATTTTTTCGAAAAAAGCGGCGGTCGTCCTGAGACTCTCGCCACTACCATAGAGCTTGTCTTGCAGTTCCACTGGCAATGGCCACATCTGCTCTCTCTGATCCCCGTATGTCGGGCAGTTCTGCAGCAGATGTTCAGTTGTCATTTTACCAGTACCGCACGGGCATTCGTCGGTACACCCTATCTTCAATTTGTTGAATAGGTGGTACCTCAGTCTATTGTGGCCAGTGCGAAGTCTGAAGACAACGACCTGCTCTCTTCGGTTCAACTGGTAATAGGCATCGTTTTTGGTGTAACCAGTATGTTCGGTTTCCCATTTGGTAATGTACCTGGCTTTGATAAGCCGTTTTGACTCTTCGTACGTCATACTGGTATCTGTTTGTGGTAGCCTTGCACCTTCTTTTGCCAGTCTGTCTGCCTCCTCGTTGCCTTGGATGTTGCAGTGTGACGGAACCCACTGTACCACTACCCTTTTTGGTGCGGACAGCTGGCACAGTTTGCAGAGTGCTGCTCTTAAGTCATTAAGCTCAGTGTTTTTCTGGCTTTTTAGCGCTGTGACTACGGCGAGAGCATCTGTCAGCAAGACTATGTGGCTCTCATTTTCACTGTGTGTTGCCATTTCTTCCACTGCCGCCCTCAGTGCCTCTGCCTCCGCTCTGAAATTGCTTGTGTACTTACCAGTAGCGAATGACAGTGTTATTTTTCCGCCATTTGGTAGGTTCAGGAATGCTCCTGCCCCTCCGTTCTGTGTAGTGTTTGTTACAGAACCGTCGGTGTATGCATGGGTCCAGTCCATGCTTGGGTAGCTTTTCGTTATGAAGCTTAGGGTAGTGTCTCTCCTTTCTTTTTCGGTCTGGCAGTTTTTGTTTGCAATACCTGGTATATTTTCTACCACCTCTGGAAATATATCCTGCCTCCAAGTAGGTTTCCGTACAGTAGTGATGGGTTTTGGTGTTGTTAGTGCGTTTATGGGATCTTCGTGCATCTTTGCTTTGGCTATTTCTGCAAAGTTTCTCCGCTTTAGTTTCCCAGTTCCCAAATTGTTTAGCCTCTGGTACATTGGATGGTCCGTCAGTCTTCGGAGTTTCTCTGACTGCAGCTGGGCTCTGCAGTCTCTTCTGTCGGTCATGGATTGCAGTTTTGTAATCTTTTCAAGTTCTACAATTGGCGTTGACTTCATGCCACCTGTTATGATTCTCATAGCTTGGTTTTGAAGTTTGTTAACTTTATCGAAGTTCGCCTTCGCTGCTGTTGTCCATGCCGCGATGCCATACTCGAGAACTGGTCTCACTCTTCCAGTGTACAGTTTCTTTAGTATGCCTTCGTCTGCTCCCCAGCTTGTGCCAGCAAGTTTCCTCATGATCGCCATTCTTTCTCTGGCTTTCATTCGGTTTCTCTCAATCTGACTTTTCCATGTCATGCGCCGATCAAATGTGACTCCCAGATAGGTTGGGTTGTCGTTTGGCTGCAGGATATTGCCATTTAGGCTTAATTTGGTACTTTGGGGTTTTAATGAGAGCGAGAATATTGTGCACGTGGTTTTCTCCTCGTTTATTTTGACCAGCCATGAGTTCGCCCACTCTTCCAGCGATGTTAGGGCCGTTTGCATCCGATTTCTTGCTATGGTGAGATTCTTTTCAGAAGTCCACATAGCCAGATCGTCTGCAAACATTGAGCTATGGACTCTTCTTGGTATATTCTCTGTAATATCGTTTATATATACCAGGAAGAGTGTGGGGGACAGTACTCCCCCTTGGGGTACTCCCTGCTCGAGTGTCACCTTTTTGCTCATCTGCCCTTGTACTTGGACTCTGGCCGTTCTTTGTTTGAGGTAGTGGTTGATCCACTTGTACATCTTCCCACAAACATCACTTCTTCTTAACTTGACTCTAAGTCCGTCCTTCCAGACTTTGTCAAATGCCTTTTCCAGATCCACCCAAACAGCTACTGTGTGTTTCTGTGCCTGGTAGGCATCTTCTATCTCCTGGGCTATGAGGATGACCTGGTCCTCAGTGGATCTGTGCTGTCTAAAGCCGGCTTGCTGTGGAATTAGTATTCGTTTTTCTTCCAGATGCCACATCAGTCTGGTGTTTATCATCCGTTCCATCAGCTTGCCGACACAGCTCAGTAGGCTTATGGGCCTGTATCCATTCGGATCTGTTTTGTCCTTTCCTGTTTTTGGTACTGGTACCAGTATTGCATCCTTCCATGCCTGGGGTACAATACCCCTTTTCCAGCTTTGGTTCAGGACTGATAGTAGTTTTTTCTTCGCTGTTTGGCCCAGCCCCATCAGCATTTCGTTTGTTATCCCGTCTTTTCCGGGAGATTTCCTTTTCCTTAGTGTTCTCATAGCCTCTTCCATTTCGCGCATGGTTAGTTTGGCCATCATGTGCTCTGACATGATGTCACTGACATCGAGGTTCTCTCGAGAGCTAACATGCCCAGCATCCATGCACTGCTAGAAAAAACACGACTAGAATGACAGACGAGCGGCTCCCAAAGAAGCTTCTCTACGGCGAGCTGAGAGACGGATGGCGCGAGAGAGGGCGCCCAAAAAAAAAACGATTTAAAGACGGTCTGAAGGACTCACTGAAAAGTTGCCAGATAGACATCGACACCTGGGAATGTCTTGCGCAAAACAGATCTGACTGGAGAAACGAGGAAACAAAACCGCTCCCACGTTGAAATTACAAACGAGCCGACTAGGACAGATTTGCAATCCTGACAGATGGACTGTGTGAAACCATCAACACACGAAACATCAAAATGAAGCCCATGGGGGAAAGCCTAAGCAAGGCAATAATGCAAGCCGCCACTGAAACCATCCCAAGAGGAGCTAGGAAAAACTATAAGCCCTACTGGAATGATGAGTTGCAGAAAGCGGAAGATGCAGAAACAAATGCTAGGAACATGGCAGAGCGAGAACAATACATGGAGGCAAACATCGCCCTCAAAGCTGCCACGGCGAAATACAAACACACTCTCAAGCAAACAGCAAGAGAAAGCTAGAAAAATAAAACGGAAAGCCTAAACCTGGACAAAGACGAGAACAAGCTATGGAAGGTAGTCAGAGCCATGAACGACGAAACCCCGTCAAACAAACAAATTACCATCAAGCAGGGCGAAAACTTGCTCAGAGGTAAGAAAGCCGCAAACGCTTTTGTTGATCACTATGCCAGAGCAAACCACATCGAGGTCAATGCAGAAAAGCATACAGACATTAGCGAAGAGCTAAAGGGGTACGACAACATCAATACGGCACCTGAAGAGCACATGATGGCCAAATTAACAATGAGCGAAATGGAAGAGGCTATGAGAACATTAAAGAAAAGGAAATCTCCCGGAAAAGACGGGATAACAAACGAAATGCTGATGGGGCTGGGCCAAGCAGCAAAGAGGAAACTGCTATCGGTCCTGAACCAAAGCTGGAAAAGGGGAATTGTACCCCAGGCATGGAAAGACGCAATACTGGTACCAGTACCAAAAACAGGAAAGGACAAAACAGATCCAAATGGATACAGGCCCATCAGCCTACTGAGCTGTGTCGGCAAGCTGATAGAACGTATGATAAACACCAGACTGATGTGGCATCTGGAAGAAAAACGAATACTAATTCCACAGCAAGCCGGCTTTAGACCGCACAGATCCACTGAGGACCAGGTCATCCTCATAGCCCAGGAAATAGAAGATGCCTACCAGGCACAGAAACACACAGTAGCTGTTTGGGTGGATCTGGAAAAGGCATTTGACAAAGTCTGGAAAGACGGACTTAGAGTCAAGCTAAGAAGAAGTGATGTTTGTGGGAAAATGTACAAGTGGATCAACCACTACCTCAAACAAAGAACGGCCAGAGTCCAAGTACAAGGGCAGATGAGCAAAAAGGTGACACTCGAGCAGGGAGTACCCCAAGGGGGAGTACTGTCACCCACACTCTTCCTGGTATATATAAACGACATTACAGAGAATATACCAAGGAGAGTCCATAGCTCAATGTTTGCAGACGATCTGGCTATGTGGACCTCTGAAAAGAATCTCATCATAGGAAGAAATCTGATGCAGCAGGCCCTAACATCGCTGCAAGAGTGGGCGAACTCATGGCTGGTCAAAATAAACGAGGAGAAAACCACATGCACAATATTCTCGCTCTCAATCAAACCCCAAAATACCAAATTAAGTCTAAATGGCAAATTCCTGCAGCCAAACGACAACCCAACCTATCTGGGAGTCACATTTGATCGGCGCATGACATGGAAAAGTCAGATCGAGAGAAACCAAATGAGAGCCAGAAAAAGAATGGCAATCATGAGGAAACTTGCTGGCACAAGCTGGGGAGCAGACGAAGGCATACTAAAGAAACTGTACACTGGAAGAGTGTGACCAGTTCTCGAGTAGGGCATTGCGGCATGGACAACAGCAGCAAAGGCGAACTTCGATAAAGTTAGCAAACTTCAAAACCAAGCCATGAGAGTTATAACAGGAGGCATGAAGTAAACGCCAATTGTAGAACTTGAAAAGATTACAAAACTGCAATCCATGACCGATAGAAGAGACTGCAGAGCCCATCTGCAGTCAGAGAAATTCCGAAGACTGACTGACCATCCAATGCACCAGAGACTTAACAATTTGGGAAATGGGAAACTAAAGCGGAGAAACTTTGCAGAAATAGCCAAAGGAAAGATGCACGAAGATCCCATAAACGCACTAACAACACAAAAACCCATCACTACTGTACGAAAACCTATCTGGAGGCAGGATATATTTCCAGAGGTGGTAGAAAATATACCAGCTATTGGAAACAAAAACTGCCAGACTGAAAAAGAAAGGAGAGATACTACCCTAAGCTTCATATCGAAAAGCTACCCACGCATTGACTGGACCCATGCATACACCGACGGTTCTGTAACAAACACTACACAGAACGGAGGGGCAGGAGCATTCCTGAACCTACCAAATGGAAGACAAATATCACTGTCATTCGCTACTGGTAAGTACACAAGCAATTTCAGAGCGGAGGCAGAGGCACTGAGGGCGGCAGTGGAAGAAATGGTGACACACAATGAAAATGAAAGCCATATAGTCCTACTTACAGATGCTCTCGCAGTAGTCACAGCGCTAAAAAGCCAGAAAAACACTGAGCTTAATGACTTAAGAGCAGCACTCTGCAAACTGTGCCAGCAGTGCGCACCAAAAAGGGTAGTGGTACAGTGGGTCCCATCACACTGCAACATCCAAGGCAACGAGGAGGCAGACAGACTGGCAAAAGAAGGTGCAAGACTACCACAAACAGATACTAGTATGACGTACGAAGAGTCAAAACGGCTTATCAAAGCCAGATACATGACCTAATGGGAAACCGAACATACTGGTTACACCAAAAACGATGCCTATTACCAGTTGAACCGAAGAGAGCAGGTCGTTGTCTTCAGACTTCGCACTGGCCACAATAGACTGAGGTACCACCTATTCAACAAATTGAAGATAGGTGGTACCGACGAATGCCCGTACGGTACTGGTAATATGACCGCTGAACATCTGCTGCAGAACTGCCCGACATACGAGGATCAGAGAGAGCAGACCTTGCCATCACCAGTGGAACTGCAAGACAAGCTGTATGGCAGTGGCGACAGCCTCAGGATGACCGCCGCTTTTTTCGAAAAAATAATGGTTACTGTCTGACTGCGTACGAAGAAGAAGAAGAAGAAGACTGGAGAAACGCAGTCAAATCGGTGTAGCTACCGGCGAAGACGACCGTGTTGTGAAAGCCCAGAGCAGACGCGAGACCCGGAAATCGCGAACAGCGGGAACACCATCACCTTCTACAAACCTCGTGTGCCCGATATGTAGCAGATGTTTTCGTGCCCGCATTGGCCTGTTCAGCCACATGCGCACCCACACCCAACATGGAAATCTGTGACAAGGATGATGTCGGCGTTCCTTATCGACAACGATGGACAGCTATTATTATTATTTTAACATCGTCTTTTCTCACTTACATCCACCACATTTCCATTATCATGTCTCATCTTTCACTTCATTCTTTCTGAAGGTTTTTATTTATACTGCTTCTTTAGAACACTTTCTCTGAACATCACACTTCCTCTCTGTTATCGTTTTTCCTGCAACTTTAGAACACTTTCTTTGAACATCACGCTTCCTCTCTGTTATTGTTTCTCCTGCAACTTTAGAACACTTTCTCTGAACATCACGTTCCTCTCTGTTGTCGTTTCTCCTGCAACTTTAGAACATTTTATCTCTACATTGCCCTTTCCATCATTTATCTTTTCTGCTGTGATGTTCCAACACTTGACTTCTTTCCAACTCTTATCCTTTCTACTGTAACTTTCCAACAATTTATCTTCACATTGCTCGTCACATTTCGTATCGTTTCTACGGTAGATTTACAACCTTTCTATCGTCCAGGGCATCTATTTTTGGTTCTTCTGAAACTTTAAAATTCTATGTTTTTAAATTGTACATTTCTTTTTATTACTTTACAATTACTATACTAAGCTTTCCCTTTACAACAAATTTCCTGTGTGTCCATACTTGAAGGATAAATACCATAATGTAATACAACAAAACATTGATATTAGAACGGGCCACAGACTAGGCGGCAAATTATAATGTTAACGAGTATTAGACTCGCCCATGCTTCAGTAACATGCCATTGGATATACTCGAGTTAATTGAGCTAATGAAGAAAGATGGCGTAAATGTTCCGTAAGTTACTCCATTAGATAAAGAACATCAGTGGATCTCCTCCCACGCCGCATCATGACTAGTATAGTGACAAGGAAGGCATCTTGCAAACGGTTATAAAATGTGTGTGTGTCGTCACTACAAACTGAGCACTAACGTTAGCATTGATAAATTTGATTTCTAAACTATTTCCAGATAACATTCAATGTTCTAATTGACACAATTAAGTGAACTGCTTTAAATGAATACTGTGGCCAAATTATCACTGTACCGAAACACCCTTTTCCCTCTTCTCATTGAACACAAGCTTGATAAACATAAATCGGAAATGACTTTCTGAAGTATTTCTTTAAAACTAATCGTTGTATTCCTGTTATGCCATGGTATTAAGATTCGCCAATACTACACTCTTGGCAGATCCATAGGTTTTTAGTATATTTTTAGTATTGTTCAGTTTTCAAGTCCTATCTTCGCATGTTGTTGTTTGCGAATGCCCATAATATGTAGGTTACGTTTGTGTGCGCCGTGAAAAAAGGGCGTTAAGGGGCAAGTTGTCATAGCTTTCCTGACATCAGAAACGTGTTGATAAAGATTGATCCGGGTCCTCCAGGCGGTTGTGCTATGCTTTGCATGATATGTGTGTAGCTTACTACTACGGGGATCACGTCGAACCTCATATTGTAAGCCAAATTGCTGTTGTCGACAACAGCCCGTTTACAGTATGACCAACGTGGAGGTCAGCTGAGGGTATTGGTCAGTATAGTTCTCCTGACCCTGGCAAACATTGTCTGATCAGTGTCTTTTGCCTGACCAGTGTCTTTTGCCTGAACAGATGTTAGCCTCATCGTCCCCCCCCGCCCGCCCCCCCCCCCCTCCATCTCCGCATCGAAGGTTAGCTGCAATGGAACTCTATCTCTTGCCATAATGGCGCATAAAGTGTACCACTCCTCCCTAAAGCTCGTCTTACGTCACAATCTCAGTGAGTCTGTAGTCATGGAACATGGACATCAGATAATCGTCCGTCAATTATAGACAAAACAATTAAAACACATACATTTAGTTCAACTGAATCGCCATCTCTGCATCGAAAGTCGGCTGCAATGCATCTCCAAGGTACCCTATCTCTTTCCTTAATGGTGCAATCTGACATGCTTTTCCCGGTCCATCTGTCGATGTTATCCACCCACCTCAAACGTTGTCTGCCTATTGAGCGACTGTCTTTCCCACTACCTTCTAGTATGGTTTTCACAAAGGAGATATATCTTGTTCTACCTATCTATCTTCAGTCCACTTATGTCGTTAGGTGTGGTGGGGAGATGTGACCTCCTTTGTTTCATATTTTTTGGAGGATGAAAACCTACTGGTGACTTGCCAGATCAATCACAGCATCTGTTAGCGTCTGGAATATACAATCGCCTATTTCTTAATTTTTTGGGGACTGGTGGAAGTGAAAGCCTAAACTAGAGCAAGGTAGAACTGCGGCATGTCAGGCGTAATCTAAATCGCTCCACTAACCACATAACCAAGCCCTGAAGTTTTAGCCAGACAGTCTCCTCAATTTTTGCGACATATTCACTGTGGGGGGAATATCCATAAAATAATTTGAGTAGTTTTTTAACCTTAATTTTGCAGAGCAGCAACCATTAGGGCTACTATTTTCGATTTCCAACTGCTAAGGTATTTTTAACGTGCGCGCCACTGCACATGGGTGTCTAATCTCACTACTCAGAGATCAAGGGACATATATACAGGATGATCCAGGTAAAAAAAAACTCTGTCTCCACCGTGATTTGAACCTGCGATCTCCAGCACATTACCTTGAAAGCACTGGGTTCCCCCTAGTTTTAAAGTTAAGCTTGCAAAAACACAACATACATTGGCATACTTTGGTTTGAAGGATTGAGTGCTGGGTCTCGTCCAGTCTGCTCTTCCTTGTATAAAGTACTTGACAAACACAATAATACACAACAACGATATCACAGCAGGTCAATGATAGGGAATCACTGCCACAAATATATCAGTGGTCTGACGGTATCGTGTCAGCCTCAAGTCCCGGAGCTGGAATAACGGTGGAGACCAGGATTTTTTCACCGAGATAAAAATTCCCTAGATCTCTGGGAAGTCAGATCGAACTTCTGTGTTCAGTGTCGAGCCTATTAAAAAAACAAACTCTTGGCAGTTAGAAATTGAAAAGAGTGGGATTAACGTCCGTTGCCCGGACAAAATTAAAAAATTCAAGTTAAACATCTACCAAAATTATTGGTACCTTTTTCCTAGGCATAGCAAGCCGCAGGAAGTTCTAAAATACCTATTACGCATGGCCGAAGCCATCGGCTACCTAGCAACATACATTAAACATGCCTGTTTGAATATCAGGATTCCAAGTATTTCAGGAATCAGTGTCTTCACATCTTCCAATCTCTAACTCTTCTTACTTTACCATGCTGTACACAATTCCCATAACTGTTGATCTTACTTGCAATTTTTTTTTTACTTCTCAAACCTTTTTATGTGTGATCTTTTCAAAACTATTCTTATTTGAGTTATCCCTAATTATCGAGTTGTCTCTGGTTGCAGGTCTGCAGGACTTCTTGCATCACACGCTGGATCATATAAAATAGATCTTTTTTTTTTTTTTTTTTTTTTTTTTTGCGTTCGCCTTATTTCTCTAATCCCCAAAGCGGAGTGCGTTGCACTATGTTTTTATTTTGCACCTGTTGGCCCAGTGCATCCGACTTCAGCATGCATTTTATGTAAGGGTCTGCTTCCTCCTGCATTTTCTAAGGGTTTGCTTCCCCGGGGTAACGGCCGGTACTGCGATGGGGATCGAACCCAGCACCTTCTGGTTGTGAGCCGTGCCACTTAACCACTAGGCCACGCCGTCCCCTTGAAAATAGATCTGAACCCTCTTAGCTGTAGTAGAATAAATGACTTTTCAGAAGGATCACCACTACGAGGATCGCAGTGTCGATCTCCACCTTTATGACCAGGCTTCTGTAGGAGTCTGTTTCCAGTTGCATGACGTGGTTGTGAGGAGTTGTCCTAGTCAGAATGTTTCTTTGACATTAGCATTATCACCCTTTATCTTGAAAAACAAAAATATGTTCTCCCTTTCATAACTTCTTCCCATTATGCGTGTTTCATTTTATATCTTTACATCTTCATTTGTTCTAGTGTTTCTTCTAGAATTTATTTTAAACTATATATGTAGATATATCTTCATTTGCTTTTCCCATTTAAACAAATATTACTATTTATAACTCTATATCGTTAAATCTTCGTCTGTCTTTCTGTTTTTAGAATATTACTATTTATATCTCTATATCTATATCTTCATTTAAAAAATATTATATATTTCATTTGTTTTTCATATTTATAAAAGTGATTCATGTATAATTTCATTTCTGTATATCTTAATTTGTCTTTCTCAATTTTTTTCAATTAATAATTTATAATTGTACATGTTTATATCTTCATTTGTCTTACGCATTATTTTATATAATTCATTAATAGCTCTTCATGCTCTTCTTATGTTTTTTTTTTTTTATGTGGCTCTGTTATTCAAAAATACATCTTTATCCTTACATATTAATTTCTACTTCGATTTTTTTGTATTATTCATTAAAAAGTATATATCTATATTATATATTCCCATTTCTCTTTCCTATTTGTTTCTATCACTCATCCATGACTAAATATCTTTATATCTTCCGTGCACTTAAACTCTCTTCCAATTATTCTAAATACTTATTTCGTCTTTCTGTCACTTCATGTTATTCCTTCCACTCTGTTTTTCCATTTTTTTGTCTGACCTTAATGTCACCCTTTATATGTTCCCCTTCTTTTGTGCACGAACTTTTGTGTAATCTTCATTTATCACTCCTTCTTTTCCTATCACATGCTTTCTGCTTGTCGCCAATATATCTTCATTAAAATTAATACATATTTCTATTTCATTCTTCCACGACTCTTTTGTAACTTAACTTTCTTTTGCTTTCTCTTTTAGACAGCTCTGTGTATATGTCTTATTTACTCTCATTCTATCATTACATCGCTTTTTAAATGTTCTCTCTCCTTCACTCAACATATCCCTCGCTGCAAGTTTCTGTCTCTTCGATGCTGATGAGAAACTTGATGAGAACGTCTCAGACCTTGTTAATAAAAAAAAACATTTCAGCACAGTCGTTTTAAACATAAAAAGGGTAAAGGGTAAATCAAATGCTTGGTTGAACCTGTGCTCCACAATCTGAACTAACAAGTGAGAGATGATTATTTAAATTATATTATATTCCCAGCTTCTGGGAACTGAGACGCCAGTCCGGTCAGACACAACATACTGACCTGGACGTCACGTCAAGATCATACACTATATTCTGACTAGAACGTTACGTCAGGCAATATATACTGACCAGGACATTGCGTCAGGATGTCAAGCTATGTAACGCTTCCTGAAAACAGGCTGTTTTCAATGTAATCGTTATCCCCTTAGTAGTGAGCGTGACTTAGATAAAGTCAAACATTATACAATCGCCTGGAAGACAGCGGCTCACCTTCATCAGCACGCTCGGGATGTGAGGAAAGATAAAACAACCCGTCACCTAACACTCTTTTTGGGGCGTACAAAAAAGTAAACCTACTCATAGTAGGCATTCAACAACAAGAACAACAATATTAACAGCTTCAACGTTTCACTTCCACGAGTCACGCTGTTTATTATCTGTTTCGTTTATACACAAACACGTTACTCACTGTTTAACCGAATTGGAGCACGGAAAAAAAAGTCTTACCTGTTATATAGAACCAATGTTAGCACGTGAACAAGAAAAATGATCAATCACTATAGTAAGAAGACAGAGATTGTTTTATAGAAGAATTTAAAAAAAAAAAATCCTTGCACAGAAAAAAGAAACTAACGAGGGTTTACAGAGGTAGGCCATGCGAAATGACAACTGGTTATGTGCAGCAGAACAAAGTAATACTATTTTGATGCTTCATTTATTAGTAGAATTGCTAAACGACAATAATGACAGGCCATTGTCGCATACGTGAGTCGGTATGAATTGGTATCAGAACGTGGTCTGCGTAATCGAGGTCGGTCAAACGCAAGTGATCGAGAGAGACACCTATGTGGTGCGTTGTCCTCTGTACAATTATTCAACCCCTAGCGCAGCAGAACAGTTTTGATATAAGGATATTGTTTTTTTGGTGAACGCAAGAAGATGTAATGAATTGGTTAATTAGATCCGCTCCGAGGAGAATTCGTGTGCTGGTATTGGGATGTGACTTCGTTTTTACAAAGTGTCGATGATTCCCATACATCTTATGGTCTTCCGAAAAGCGGATCTGTTTTATAGGGATATTAAACCAGCCACATCCGCAACCAATGACGCATCGTTTTAGTTTGCTGGCAGTACCTAGTCGCCAACAATGAAATCTCCCGAAGGACATCATTTCGTAAAACGTTAAAAAAATTTTTCCAATGATCGAAGCCGCCTCTCTTTCTCCAAAGACGTACTGGCCCACCAACTCCTACATCTGTCCAAAGAAATCAGCGGTGGCAAAAGAATTCAACTCTCAAGGAGTCACCACATGTGTCACGTGAGCCACACCTGCATTTGACACATCGCATACATTCATTTTGTCTCGAAATAAAGTATGGGACGCAACCTTGGTCAGCGTAAAGGGCTTTCGTTGCTTTGGTCACTTGTGATTGCGGATCACCACAGCGAACATCAAAATATATCCTACAGGACTGCCCCACTTATGTAGACCAAACACCAGAACATATCCTACAGGACTGCTCCACTTATGTAGACCAAACACCAGAACATATCCTTCAGGACTGCCCCACTTATGTAGACCAAACACCAGAACATGTCCTACAGGACTGCCCCACTTATGTAGACCAAACATCAGAACATATCCTACAGGACTGCCCCACTTATGTAGACCAAACACCAGCACAGATCCTACAGGACTGCCCCACTTATGTAGACCAAACACCAGAACATATCCTACAGGACTGCCCCACTTATGTAGACCAAACACCAGAACATATCCTACAGGACTGCCCCACTTATGTAGACCAAACACCAGAACATATCCTACAGGACTGCCCCACTTATGTAGACCAAACACCAGAACATATCCTACAGGACTGCCCCACTTATGTAGACCAAACACCAGGACATATCCTACAGGACTGCCTGACTTATGTAGACCAAACATCAGAACATATCCTACAGGACTGCCTCACTTATGTAGACCAAACACCAGGACATATCCTACAGGACTGCCCCACTTATGTAGACCAAACACCAGAACATATCCTACAGGACTGCTCCACGTATGTAGACCAAACACCAGGACATATCCTACAGGACTGCCTCACTTATGTAGACAAAAAGATAGACAGTTTAGCCCGTAGGAGCGACCATGCTCGAAAAGCTGTGGCAGAACGGTGAAAATCTGAATCGCAATCTCCTTCGTGAACCGCACCGGGCTATAATCTTAGCACCAGTTGATCCAAGAATAAGAAGGTCGACTAGGCCGATTGCTTGACTTAAATAGGTATGATATATTGTAATGATCACCCGTTCTATGAAATTAAACCGTTCATAATGTTAACATTTTGTCTTTACTTTTTTATTTCTCCAGTCTATTTACTTGTTCATGTTGTTCGAAACTACTGGTGCTAAATTTAAGTTAACTCCTTATATTTCTTTGGTAGCATGTTACATTCGTTTTTCTTACATCCCAAGGTGTATTTAAGAAAAGAAATGGGATTATCATGGCTATAATGCAAAACAAAGCTCCCAATTAAGATATCCATTATGGGATTTCGGTTATGATCCCCCACCTCTTAAGCCAGAATTGTTGCACCGTTGTACTTTCTTGTCCCGAGCCATAATCTCTTTCATGTTTCTCATTTCCCCACTTTCTCCTCTATGAAACTGGAAAATATTAAAAATGTATCAAAGATAAAAGAAGCTATTTTTAACTAATATGAACTTTAGAATAACGAAACAGTGGGTGGTAGCGGGAGTGGTGGGGTTTAGGGGTTGGCCGAGTAAGCTAGTGACCTTATATTTAACATGAAAATGACCTACGAGACGAATAACCTCGAGTACCAATTGGATGACGTAATCGATATCACTCATTGCAACCATTGCTCCTTCTTGTCATCATTTGTGTTGGGGATTATGTGAGAGCAAATGACTTGTGAATGTGTGAACAGTGAGGATTGTTTTTGCCATATGTGGACATAAATAACTTTACTATCACCATTACACTGATGATACAAAAAAAAAGAAATACCGTACAGCTTTTATTTTGGTAGTGAAATTCATGACCAGGTATGTTGTCAATCTTGCGCAATTATTCTGTACGGTTCCAATGCTGTTGAAGGAACCAACAAATCTTCATAATCCACTTCTTTTTCGTACGCTGTCAGACGTCCACTTGAATTTGTTCGAAGAAAGCAGCTGTCATCCCGAGGCTGTCGACACTGCCATAGAGCTTGTCTAGTGTTGGCATTAGTGATGGCCACATGTGCTTTCTCTGGTCCTCGTATGTCGGGCAATTTTGCAGCAGATGTTCAGCGGTCATTTTCCCTGTACCACAGATGCATTCGTCAGTGCCACCTATCTTCAGTTTATTGAACAGACGGTACCTCAGTCTGTTGTGGCCTGTGAGGAGTCTGAAGACTACGACCTGGTCTCTTCTGTTCAACTGGTAATAAGCATAATCTTTTGTGGGTAGCTAGTATGCCCTGTTTCCCTTAAATAAACATTTTGGGCTTTTTGTAGGTCCCACTAGAATCTGGTTCTGGTAACCTTGCAAAATCATCATAATATTTGTTAGGTTTGCTAACTCTGCCAATTAGACATGGTGTTTTTGAGAAAAAAAGAGGCATGTGAACTATGCAAATGTTCCCTCTCGTATGCCGCCAGTGTCTTACGGGAAAGGACTTTCTGCTTCAGACTCACCAGAATCATATACCCTGAATCACGAAGAAGATAATGATGTGAACGCATCTACATCAAGAGATCCTGTGAGCAATATTAACATATATACAATTGTATAAAACTTGTTTTATAAATATATTTAACAAATAAATTAGAGAAAATATGGCGTTTTAAAATGGCCATATTCATTTTCAGCAGCCTAAACAATATAAAGTAAATTTTTCCTAGTTTGACACACAAATGTTAAAATTGTCAAAATGTGTTGTCCAGTTTCATCTGTAATTCCGGTAATTCGTTAGGCAATGTTGTGCCTGATGCCATGTAGCCACATACTTTTCTAATTTATTCTAATCTTAAAAGGGTTGAGCGAAGGGCTTTCTTCCTTCCTTTTCTCCATCTTATTGAAAGGCAATTGAATTGAAACATATTTGTAAGACTACCGGATCATCACGTCAATCTATAATTATGGTTACATATTATCTTTCATGTGCTAAAGACACTGGCGACGAGCAAATTCCTTGCACCTCCTGCAATGATTACAATTTGATATAAAACATGGGTAGATCAGAAAGGGACACATGAAATGACGTATGCAAAGTTTGTGCAATCTGTGAGGAAAAGCTACACCGGTAACTATACAGATGAGCGTAAATATGGCGCTCTACCGACGGCGGGTCTACATTGCTCTGGTGATTTAGTTCATTAATTAAGGATGCAGCCAAGCCACGGATTTGTCTTGAATTCACACTAGTCGTAGATGTACACATTTGTTCACGGAATCGTGTTGTTGTTTTCCATTTGGACTGGGTAATTAGTTCGTTTATTTCTTTTTATTCCGTCCGATTATCCTGACCTGGCCATCGGCTATTTGAACTAGCACTACGCTTAAACATGTGTCGTATTTTCACAGTCTAGTTTACACGGCTGAACTTTACGAGATTGACGCACTTCGCCCTAGCTGCATACATCGTTGGTATTGGTGTGACTAAAATTTTGACACGAATATAATGGACTAGAACACGGCCTGGGAGAGATGCCTTTACGACCTCTTGCGGTTACGGAAAAAAACACAACACACAACGATACATGGCATTCCCCTCCGCTGACTTGCGGGATATCTGTTTACGGGAAAGCCTTCGAGAGTAAACCCTGAGGAATAAAAATCTGCATTCTGTGCTATCTCCAGTCGTCTCGATACAATGTTGCTGCTTACCAAAAGGGAGCTCAGGACAAGAGAGTGAGTTCGACAAAACGCGCAGTTTCTTCCTCACTTTTATCCAAATCACCGCAAGTCACCTATTTCAGCGGACACAGCAAGAGAAAGGACTGTCTACGCGGCTGAACACAAAGAATGGTCTTCATCACATGTGATGGACGAACTCAATCTATACACTGAACATATATGTGGACAGCGGCAGGCGACGACATAGAGTCTGTAAAACACATCATGGGCAGATACCACTAACTTCTGGCCAGACAAATCATACTGATCAAACAATGTAAGTCAGGGTCAGGTGAAACATACTTCCTAGCAGATCTCCCTGAACACAACTGCTTCATGGCAGTCTGGCTAGCGAGTTGGGAATCGACAATATGATCCCCATAGTGGTGAGTCTACTGAGGAGTATTACATTATGCCTAGGGATGTAATGAGAGACACTGTAATCCGTCACAAAATAAATTAGTCAAAGTTTAGTTTAGTTTAGTCGAAGAATCAACGTCATTGCACATGGTTTAACCCGTAAGTGCTTTGTTCTTTTCCATATATTTTGAGAATCTCAGCACAATGCACGAACTCTGTAGCACCGGCGAAGATTTTGTAATGGATTGGGTCGATTTTTATCATAATTTTTGAATTTTGCCTGGGTAGCGTGCTTTAATCCTACTCTTTTCGATTTCTTTGGGGGGGGGGGGAGTTGACAGGCACAATACTGCACACGGGCGTCCGATCTCTACTACGCAGAGATCCAGGGAATTACCAGAAAGTCTACGAGAAAAAATTCCGCTCTCCACCGTGATTTGAACTCGCGACCTCCAGCCCCAAGACCGACGTCTAACCTCGAGACCACTCAGTGACCGTTAAATGAACCTAACTGAAGTACAAGTGCCCTAAGCAACAACAACAGCAACAACAACAGCAACAACAACAACAGCAACAACAACAACAGCTAAAAAAACAAAACACCAATATAAGAAAAACAATTTAATTTTGCTCCACATCCATCATCTTGGATCAGATCCACAAATCCCATGGAAATCTGAGGATCCTATGTTAAGAACCCCTGATCTAAAAATCTTGAGTGGCTCAGTAGAATGGTTTGACCACCTCGTTAGAATGCAACCCAGCGAGTCGCCATCTCAAGCCTTCAGCTGCAGATCTGGCTCCAGGGCAGTGGCGCGCAAGAGCTATTCATGGACAGTATTAATGAAATCCGAAACAAATACAGAGGCGATTTATCGCCGTCGGTGTTTTCTTCTTCTTCTTCTTTCTTTCTTCTTCTTCTTCTTCTCTTTTTTCTCTTTTTTATCTTCTTCTTCTTCTTCTTTTGTATCATCTTCTTTTTCTTCTTCTTCTTTTTTAATCATCTTCTTTATCTTCTTCTCCTGCTTCTTCTTCTTTTTATCATCATCTTCATCTTCTTCTTTTCTTCTTCTTTTTATTTTTATCATCTTCTTCTGCTTCTGCTTCTTTTTCTTCTTCTTCTGTTCTTCGCATTCCTCTTCTTCTTCTTCTAAATATGTTAATGCTGCTTCCTCACCCACCTCCATTTTAAAATCAGTTTACCTAAATGCTCATTTTTCTCTTTTTCCTCATTCTTTCTTCTTTTTCCTTTACTTCTTCACCTTATAGTTGTTATTATTATCATATTATTGCTATTCTTGTTCCTGTTGTTGTACTTCTTATTCTTCATATTTTTCTTTATAATATTTTGAACCTTCTATTTCATTTTTGGTTATATTCCTGGATCAGACATGTGGTTCTTGGTAATATGGTGTACAAATGAGCAAGCAACAGTGGCCACTAGAATGATGCAAAGAGCTATTGATGCCTTGACCTGATGGACAAACAGATGGTGTGTAAACATTAAAACAGAAAAATGTAGCACTACGCATTTACCCTCTCCCCAAAACAAAAAGCTGGAGTTATCAAGATAAATGGAGAACACCTAAAAGAAGATAAACAACCCATCTATCTCGGAGTTACATTTGATGATAGGTTGACAGGGTGGGAACACGTCAACAAGGCAGACGAAAAAGCCAGGAGGAAGTTAGCCATCAATTAATTAGAACCACATGAGGAGCTAGTGGAAAAATACTTAACAAAGTTTACCAACAAGGTATATGGCCACATCTGGAATATGGGTCAGCAGCGTGGTGCCCTGCAGCAAACACTACCCTAAAAGAGGTGGATAAGGTGCAAAATCAGGCACTTAGGGTCATTACAGGAGCAATGAAATCAACACCTATAGTGGAGATGGAGAAAATGGGAAGGATACAAGCACTAAGAGAACGCAGAGACACAAAGGTATTAACACAGGCAGAAAAGTTCCTCTGCATGCCGAGCCATCAAATGAAAGACAGATTTCAAAATGTAGCAATGGGAAGACTGAAAAGAAGTAGTTTTATGCATCAGGCGAAACGATTTCGCAGGCAAATTATGGATCTACCTGAAGTTGACATCCAATTAAAGTCTGTGCCAGAACAAACCCATTGGAGAGAGGAGCATGGAACATGGAGCATTCAAACAAAAGTGAAAGGAATATTAGACACGGACGAAGAGAACAGTGTGCAATGTAGGATAGTGATCCTCAATTTCCTGGATGAAGAATACCCACACGACCTCTGGATCAGAGTATACACAGATGGGTCAGCACATAATGCAGTAAAGAATGGTGGAGCTGGAGTGTACATAGAATACCTAAACAACATTAGGGATACAGTCAGAGCACCAACTGGAAAATTCTGTCATACATATGATGCAGAAATACAGGCAATCAAGGTGGCAACCGAGAAACTGTTGAACACTAATACCAGTTCACAACCTGTAGTATTTCTGACAGATGAACAATCAGCAATCCAAGCACTTAAATTTGAGAAACTGCCAGATCTACAGGCTCTACTGTCTGAACTGAGCAATCAGCGCAAGATCGTCATGCAGTGGATACCTTCTCATTGTGGAGTAACAGGAAACGAGAGAGCAGATCGACTGACAAAGGAGGGTGCTGCAGACGAGCAGCCAGATGTGCCAGTTGCATACCAACAGAAGATAAAGATGATCAATTCAATCAGAAAGCACCAACAGTAACACCAGACGATTACCATAACATGAACAGACAAAAGGAAACTGTTGTGTTGCGCCTTAGAACAGGACACAACCGACTCCGCAGCCACATGTACACAAAAATGAAGATTGGCAACTCAGTCACGTGTACATGCGGACAGGCGCCCCAGACAGCAGAGCACATACTACAAAACTGCCCCGAATATAATATACAGAGAAAATATCACTAGCCCATAGAAACAACACCGGAAGAGAAACTTTATGGACCTGTATGTGAACTACAAAAGACAGTGAAGTTTATACAAGAGACAACATTGCAGATATAGACAATATTTTAAAGCGAACGAAAGAAAAATAAGAAGACATGTGGTTTTGTTTCTAGCCTTTTCTTGTGAACATATCAGTACTAATTTTCCTCTGCTTTTTCGTTCATCCTCAAGACGAGGTCCGAGTTTCTCGTACAAAGGCCACAGCCGTTGTTTGTAAGACCGTTTTATCTCCATACAACTTTTGTCACACATCTGTCTCGCTAGGTCAGTATTGATCTCTCTCTCTCTTCTTTCATCAGCATGCAGTATTAAAGGATGTGTTCCGCGGTCTTGGCAAGCTCCCCATATGTACACCTGCCATATTTCCCAATCTAAGCGTTGTAAAGATGAATATTGGATCTGTTATGCTCAGTTCTCAGTCTGAAAATGAATAATTGCTTTTCTCGAGTTACATCCTAGCAAGGTCATATTTACATTCATCCTGGAACCGATGGAAACCCGAAGCAAAGAATATCATTGCCAAGGAGGCAGGGTTCAGTCATGGAATAAGCACTATAGAACATATTTTTAATTTAAGACTGCTAAGCGAGAAATATCTAGAACAGCAGAAAAAAACTGAATAATGTGTTTGTTGATTTCAAGAAGGCGTTTGATAGGGTATGGACTAAAGCGCTATGGGCAACCATGATGTGGTATAAAACCAACGGAAATATTATTATGTCCTTGAACACCTGTATGTCAAGGAGTCCAAGCGCAGTTCTTGTGAATGGGAGGCGAGAGAACTGGTTTCGCATATCAGTTGGTGTGAGACAAGGTTGTACACTCTCCCTAACACTTTAAAACATATTCTATGAGGGAATTATGAGTGATGCACTAGAAGATCACGTTGGTACTGTCAAAATAGGGGGCCAAATGATGACCAACCTTTTCTTTTGCACATGACATTGACGGGTTGACGGGAACAGAACCGGATCTCCAGGAATGTGTCAGAAGGCTCGATAAAACAGCTCTTGACTTTGGTTTAGTTTAACGCTGGAATAACACCATTAATGACCAACAACACCGAGGGCTTCAACAGGTCAGGTCAGGTCAGGCCATCCCGTAACCGGTGAGATCGTTCGGGCACACATGAAGACATTCTCACAACACCACGCCACCATTCTCTGTAAGCGGCTGCTGCATGTGTCTCTTCTGGTCGGAGATTGATTGGTGCATTCTTTTATGTTGTTCCCCCACCTCTTTTTGGGACGTCCGTTTCGTCGTCCACCTTTCCGTGGAGGATCGTATTTGCAAGACCATTTGATCTCGATAAGTGATAGTACCAAGCGAGTTTCCTTCTTTTGACAGTCGCCAAGAGGTCTTCAAAAAGCCATGTTGCTGGATACAAGCTATTGGCCAGGAACTCAAAGCCGTTGACCGTTTGAAATATATGGGTTCAATTGTTCGCGATGAAGGATCAAAATATGAGGTGTTGGCCAGAAAAGCACAGACAATAGCAGTCATTGCACATCTTAACAAAATATGGCAAAATAAACGGTTAGAAATATGCACGAAAATCAGATAAATGCTTACATTGATCCTTTAAAAATTTATCTATGCCTGTGAGACATGGACAATTACGTTAATCTGTAGTGGAGAATACATGCCTTGGAGATGAGATGTTTCCGAACACGTCTAAACGTTACGTACACATATCAAGTTACACATGAGGAAATACGATAAAAAAGTACAACCGAAATAGGGCTTTTTGAAGACCTCTTGGCAACTGTCAAACAAAGGAGACTCGCTTGGTACGGTCACATATCGAGATCAAATGATCGTGCAAATACGATCATTCACGGAAAGGTGAAAAGCTGACGACGAAAAGGTCCTCCCAAAAACATGTTGGAGGACAACATAAAAGATCTGAGCTGTAATGCTAATCAAAACTCGTAATGCATGTCTCTTGTTAGAATAGTATAGAAAGCAATGCCGTGAGTTTCAGTCTTCTACCCTCGATGGATTAGGCAGTTGTCTTTTACAGTACGTGACAAGAATATAAGATACATATCATGCATGAAAGATGTAAGTGATAAGAATTGAACAAATAAAACAGACAATTTATGAAATCATCATCATCATGTAGCATGTCCTCGATGGAAAGTCGCTTTTAATATTTCTGTTCGGTATGAATTTCGATCATTCTAACCACCTGCTCCATGCTCATCTTTAGCGTGTCCTTTGATGTCTTATGTCCGTTTACATCTTGATCCACCTTTACCTCATCTTTCTCGACCAATACATTTTCAGAACTGCTTTTTCCAGTCCGTTATGAAGCTTGATTTGGCCGATAAACCCCAGATGGTGGTTTTTAAGCCAGTTCTCTTCGACACTCAGATAATGCAGGATGGCTTTATTTATTGTTTTCTCTACCCAAATTAAACATTTCGTTTTGAAAACTCCAATTCTCTTCCATAACATTTATGTGATGGTCAATGTCTCACATTTTTGAACTACAGATTAGCAAATCGCAGTTGTTATTATCAAAGGGAATAGGAAGTCCACTTTAAGACAATTACAAGAAAACAATGGAATATGATTAGCATTTCGACATTTCATTGTTATTACATTTTGTGAGAGCATTGTACGCTATGAATGACAATGTACGAGGCGTATTCAAATGAACCCGAACCAAACTGCAACAAATGAACATACGTACGATGCACATGATGATGCCACTTTTGGTATAAACAGCACATATCAATCGTCAAGTTTGCAAAATTGCATTACCCTCATACTTATATTTTCCTCAGCAGACCGTTAACATGGCGGATATGATACGGAATCCGTCCAGAGCGCTGATTCGGTTTCTAACAGCTGAAGGATGTCGACCAGTTGACCTTCATCGCAGAATCCAGCCAGTGTATGGTGACAAAAGTGTGTCGAAGACAACTGTGAAGAGCTGGACAACGATGTTTAAAGAAGTATGTGAGTTAACGGTACAATATGCGCCTGATCTGGTATCGGAATATTTCGTTAACTCACGTCATGCTTCAACGGTCTGCTGAGGAAACTATGAGTGAGTGCAATGACATTTTGCAAACTTGACGGTTGGTCTGTGCTGTTTATACAAGAAGTGACGTCATCATCTGCATCGTACGTATGTTCCCTTGTTGCAGTTTCGTCCGGTTTCATTTGAACATGTCTGGTAATAAGAACAGCTGATGGAATGACGGAGTGGGACAGGGATGTGGGCTTTTACCATTGTTGTTCAACATTTACATAGAGAAATTAACAAGCGAACCAATCTAACAGCATCAACAGAAGTGTGAAACAAAGAATTAAATGCACGAATTACGCTTTGAAGACAATCTAAACTTCACAATCATATAAATGTACTTTCCACAGCCTTTGAAAGATAAAGTATACAGATTAGAACATCCGAGACGGAAGCTTGTAACATTAACATTTGACCATCCCCATCAATGACCAACGTAAAGAGACCCAAGTGTTCAAATAGCTGGTAAGTATTTTTGCAGTAGACGGGTGGGCTGTTAAAGAAATCGAAGCGAGGTGTCAGAAAACCTCTGCAGTGACATATAACTGTTACTACCACTTAAACACCCAAACATCATCTTGGCAATAAAACAAGTGATCAATAATATATTTATACCAAATTTGCTCTACAGTGTCAAACTTTGTCTTTTTCCAAGGCACATGAGAGTTGAAGGAAAATTACAACGTGTGAAATGAAATACCCAATAGAAGTAATTGCTGTCAACAGGAGAGACACAAATGAGAAATGAATACATCAGAAACATGATGCGAACTACTCCTTCTGTTGACTAGGTGTCAAACAGAACATAACAATAGTTCGGTTATCTCAAAAGGATGCGACCTGATCAGCCAGGGCTGAACACTTACAGCACAATACAAATATAACTGCAAGTCACGACATAGATCGTGTGGCAGACGGATAGATGACAGAACATAAACCTTATTGCAAAACTGACATAGAAAAACTGACTCAACGCATTCGTTTCAGGAAAAGCAGGTTAAGCTCCCTCCACACGTCGCTTGGCGGCACACGTTGGATGGACATGTGAAGTAAGTAAGTAAGCTAAGAATGGCAGAGGGTTTATTCTCGTCTCTGTCACTCCTCGAGCCATTTATCAGCTGTCAGGCAAAGACATACGCTTATCAGGGCCACACGCATGACATAGGAAGAGAATATTCCGACGCTTCGAGGCATCTGGTTGTGAACAAAGAATGTTTGTTCGTGCCAACGATCATATACAAGTATTTATATGTACTCTGAAAATATTTATACCTAACAATATACAAGAAAATCGAACTAATATACAGCCAGAAAAATTCGTACACCCGACCTCCAGTTGATGGAAGCGCCTTGCCACAAAAGAGATACGAGAGATAGAAGTGAGAAGAGGTAGTGAATGGATATAAGTGGGCAACACGAGCCCTCTGACAACGGTGGTGATACAGCTAAGCAAAGAGTGTCGCGAGTGGGGCGGCACTAGGACAGAAGCTTTAATACAGGGGCTGATCCAGCAACACTCAGGACCACAAATCCCATTGATGTACACATATGGCTCCACCAGCAATGTGCAAACAAGTGTGCTTGGGGTTTCGTCAGCTACCAAAATGACAAGGATGTGGTGGAGAAATCAGCTGCCTACTCCACTGTCATATCGAGTATGAGGATGGAGATTGAGGCGGTAACATCGGCCTTGACTTGATTGATGACGCAACCGGTGACACACGCAGAGCATGCGCCATAAGATAGAACTGCGCAGGCTAAGAAGGCAGTGGGCCTCTCTTATTGAACAACTCTGGTATTCAAGGTTTCACATAGATCTGCTGCCCGGGACATGCAGGCGTCTAGGGCAACGAAAGAGCTGATGCAGTGGCTGGACAAGATGTGGTTAGCGACGCGGTGATGCCGAGAGACAGCGTTGAGTTGATAAGGGAAGCCATAGACAGCCTACATAATGATGAAGTGACATAGGGTCGCGAAAATGCATATGTACAAAGGATGATATATTTGGGAATGAATAAGGGAGAAGGGAGAAATTGTGTTATGTCTGAAAAGATCCGAAAAACAATAAATCAATACCTGACTGGGACTCTGAGTATATAAACGATTGCCTGGCTGCTTGGACGGAGAACGAAGCACTTGTGGGAATGCCCCCTGTGTGATTATGTTTGTTCCTAGAATGAAGACTCACGATACGAGAGACACGATATTAGCTGGCAACATCTTTCCTAATTCAATACTTAAGACTATGCAACATAGGCCGATGCCGACATGTTTGAAGACTCAATTACGACATACCTTTCCCATAATCAAGTATAGACCACACAAATGATTGTGTCTTAGGTAGACAAACAATAAACAGTGGGAGTTTCAATTAAGAAACGTTGCATATAATTTGAAACGGCCTTTCTAGTTACGGACAACAGTTTAAACTGCGTATTATTAAACTTACGTGTGTACATAATCTTAATATTTTCACTCATTATACTTAATCTTTTGATGTATTAGTATCGAGATAATAACCAGAGGTCAGTGTTTGTTACCATATCTGAGCATATGCAACATGTTGTCTTTACTTTTAAAAAATAAGCGTAAGCGTGATTTGCTTGTAGTCTAAGACAGCATATCTAAAGTAGGCCATGGTCAGTTCCATAATGCATTTCCTTTGGGTATACCTCTATGTTGTAGGCTCAACATGCACTAACATAATGACATCGCCAATTTATTGAATATATTTTTATGATTTTCTAGTTCCTTTAATGTGTGATGTTCTGTCGCTAACCACGCCCCTTAAGTTGATGCGCATGTTTTTGTTTTTGCTTCTCTATAGACATATTGTTTTAAATACTACTTACTAATGTGAATGTCGCGTATTGATTTTCAATTCTTTATTTTTGCGTTCTGGATCTTTGATCATGCTATATCTGCAGGTCAGTCGCCATGATGATGTCTGTAGTCTTCACCAGGTCGAACGGCTGCCCTATTGCTTTTGTCTCAGCTGCGGGCTCTCTGGCCAGGCCTGGCATCTCATTTCCCTATAGATTGGACATTCCTGTAGAATGTGCTCATGTTTCTGGCATACTATTCCACATTATTATTCATAGATGTGTGAGATCTTTAGTCGGTACAGATGTTCTAGCAGTCTGCAGTGACCATTTCTCAGGTAAAATAAAGTACAGTGTTGGTTCTTGTTGGTCGGTGAAATGGATCTGGTGTACTGTTTATGTTTCTGCCTTCTCTTCATGAGTGAATAAACTGATTTCTGATGATGTGCTTGGTCTCTCTACATGCTACTCGATCATTTTCAATTAATTTGCAGCTTTCAAACTAATTTGATTTAGGTTAGTTAGTTATCAGTCCACCTGCGCCCTGTTGAGCGTTGCAAGGAGTCTACTCGCCTCTTCTTGGTCAGATTCGTCTCGACTAACGCAGTCAGCCTGTTTTGCTGTAACTTTAAACTATTTGTACATATTAAAATGCCAGTGCGAGTCTATAACATACAACAGATCAGTTAATAGTCAACTAAGAAAACGATGTGTCAGATTGTTAGGTGATATATCTAATACACAATAACAACTTTAGCTACAACGATCAACACAACATACCTATTCCAGCAGATAAAACACCAGCTTCCCAAAAAGTACAAATAAATAGAACAAGTAAAGTAACTAAACTACCAAACTCTAAATGTCACTGTGCTATTTTGTTTATGGAAACTGTCGCCTTTTAAAATCCTATGCAACAAGAGAGAACAGTAGCATTGCGACCAGGTGAAGCATGCTCATCAAGCCCTATGATCATTTTCTAGCTAGGTTCCTGGAAACATGCTATTACAGCAGTCTGGTCAACGAGGTGGGGAGCTACGCTGAAATTCTGGTAGTGGTGAGATTACTGAGGACTTTCGTATTGCAGTACCGCTAGAAGGATCCCGGTCTACCTTCTCAAGTACGTGTCTGGATAAAGTAAGAGCCACTGTAACGTGCTACCAAAAAAAAATTGTGAGTTATGATAACTCAGTAAGAGTGACTTCCAATAACATCACTCCATTCTAGCGGACCTATACATTATTTCCCACGCACAGCATATTGTGCCTGACCCTGACGTGACGTAATTGTGAGAATGTTGTGTCTGACCATGCCCTACTTTAGATATCATGTCTGACTCACCGGGAAAACGCATTACAATGTCACATTCCACCGCCGACTAAATGACGGATCTCATATTATGCCAATGTTTAAAATCAACCCATGCTCCATACATAGAAAAAATTCAAATTCACGGTTTAAAACACAACAAATCACAGTTGAGAGCGATACTTTCACAGAATCCAGCACTGAAACCAAATGCATATCCATCTTTGTTTCCCGAACACGCACATATAGTTGCACTGATAGTTTCTTTATTTAGTAAGCCGTGGAATGTGACGTTTCAAAGGGGTTTCTTCGTTAGCCAGAAGGGATGTATCTACAGTAGGCTGTGGCCTGACCCTGACGCGACGTTATGGGAAGTTTGTTATGCCTGATCGTGACATCACTCAATGGTGAGTATGGTGGGAGGGTCAGAACATGTGGGGGAGGAAAGTGAAAGACGGAACATTTGTGGGAGAAAAGTGAAAGACGGAACATTTGGGGGAGGAAAGTGAAAGACGGAACATTTGTGGGAGGAAAGTGAAAGACAGAACATTTGTGGGAGGAAAGTGAAAGACAGAACATTTGTGGGAGGAAAGTGAAAGACAGAACATTTGTGGGAGGAAAGTGAAAGACAGAACATTTGTGGGAGGAAAGTGAAAGACGGAACATTTGTGGGAGGAAACTGGAGGTCAGAACGCTGTAAAGGATCTTCAGATAAATTGTGGGGAACCGAGCAAGGTTGAAAAACGGAAATACATAATGCTACAGCGGGATGGTAACGCCTCAGGCATGGATGGTATTTCTGCTGAAACACTCACAACGGACGTTTCCACTTTCATTGAATTATTATTTTGATTGTTTGATACAGTTTGAGATGGGAAAATATTACCTTCTGATTGGAGAGAATACGTTTCAGGGAAGCTGTTTTAAAAAAGGGGTTTTTCAACAACATACACATTACAGAGGAACAATTATATTGCATGTTTCGGATAAGGATGTCCGCAGGATCATAGTCAAGAGACTGAAATATGCCGTGGACAAGCAGCTTAATGATGGACTATCAGGCTTTAAGCACAATAAATTTTGCGTAGAGAAGATTGTTACATTAAGGATAATTGTTGAGAGGTGTATACAAATAGCGATTATCACGTTATATAGATCTCCCGAGTTCGCAACAAAAAAAACAACATCTCATTGAACTGCTTAGGTTAGGAAATAATCTAGAACCTGCTTAGACACTATGTGGTGTTCCACAATCTCAACAACTTAATACAAATAAAGTATGATACGATGATATGTAGAGTGGAGGGCAAAGGTCATCTCTTTGAGTCTTTTCAGATCAAAATCGATATCCGTCTGGGATGCCTACTATCGCTGTTTCTTATTTTACCAGCGACAGCCTAGGTTATGAACACCTCTACAGAGGACAACAATACTGGGATCAAGTGGAATGTCTGGACTATGCCGATGACTTTGCTCTTCTGTTTTATGACGACATTCAGATCCATAATAAATTAAGTATGATATACAGTCTACAGTAGTGGGCCTGCATAGATAATATAGCAGTATAAATATTTACTTACCTTCCGAATGATGTTACCTTAAAATGAACATAGTATTATGAAATCCACAACCCTCGCACGAATTAATGTATACATGGTAAAATGTTGGAACACTGTCAAAACTAAAATAAAATAAAGCCACGGCATCGCACAAGCAAAGTTGTTATTTGAATGCAATTTAAGAATTAGTTTGAAACTAGCAATGTCCATACAAAATAGAGACAGTGATGTTCAGAAAGTCAAAATGTCTGGACGATAGCCAGTCTGTCCCCAGTGAAAACAATTCGGAACGCTAAAATGATCAGCATGCATACGAACCTATGGATCATCAACTACAATATGATGTCTTCGTGTTATATTAACAGAGACATGATGTATGACAAACTTTAATATTAAGAGATTACGGAGATTCACCAACAACGTGATGGAAAATTATTCTGGACCTGCCGTGGCTAGACACAATTACAAACGAAAGCTTATAGAGAGAACATTATAACGACAAATGGAACATGGCATCCTAGGATATGGATTGCGTTGGACAGCTCACACATTACGATAGCATCAACCAACTATCACCAGACAATCTCTGTTGCGATCCCTCGGGGAAAATGATTAAATAAACGCCAAACTCATGAGAAAAACTTGATGGACAAAACAAGGCAAACCAATAGAAGGTGGAAAGAACTGTTGAAAAATAGCACAAGACATGTCTACATGAAAACCGTTGGTTGCTAGACTATGCACTTCATTCTGATCAGGGCGAAAATGAAAGTCTAAATGCTAAGTGTGTCCAAAATAGTTGGTACATGTAATTTGCTGATTTAAGAATTCATAGGTCTGTTATTGATTTGTTGAACGATACATGGTACGGTAGCTTCATATCTTTGGCTGAAAAAATAATAGACGAAACATAACGTTATTCCATCTTGTCTATGACTAAAAAAGCGTAATAACATGTTTACACGAGCACACGCTTGTAAGACAAGTACATAGTGTCTTGTGCCTTGGACAGACTATAACCGATGGTGGTTGATGTAAAAATGAGATTAAGAGCGAATAGGAATAGCCAAAAACAATTTAAACACGAACAATATATTGACATCCAACCAATTAACAAATGCACTGAAATTGAGTGTCGCTAGGTGTTTTATATAAATGCATATATATATATATATATATATATATATATATATATATATATATATATATATATATATATTTATATATATATACTTCTTTGCTCTATTGTACCAAAATAAGGTCGATGAACAGTCAGCTGGCGGACACAGTGGAAGCCTTTGAATTGTGGGTAAACGAATGGGTAAGCCTATCAAGCAGGGCGAGAACTTGATCACAGGTAAGAAAGCCGCAAACGCCTTTGTCGATCACTATGCCAGAGCAAACCACATCGAGGTCCCTGCAGATAAGCATACAGACATTAGCGAAGAGCTAAAGCGACACGATAACATAAATACGGCTCCTGAAGAGCACATGATGGCCAAACTAACCATGCGCGAAATGGAAGAGGCTATGAGAACACTAAAGAAAAGGAAATCTCCCGGAAAAGACGGGATAACAAACGAAATGCTGATGGGGCTGGGCCAAACAGCGAAGAAAAAACTACTATCAGTCCTGAACCAAAGCTGGAAAAGGGGTATTGTACCCCAGGCATGGAAGGATGCAATACTGGTACCAGTACCAAAAACAGGAAAGGATAAAACAGATCCGAATGGATACAGGCCCATAAGCCTACTGAGCTGTGTCGGCAAGCTGATGGAACGGATGATAAACACCAGACTGATGTGGCATCTGGAAGAAAAACGAATTCTAATTCCACAGCAAGCCGGCTTTAGACAGCACAGATCCACTGAGGACCAGGTCATCCTCATAGCCCAGGAGATAGAAGATGCCTACCAGGCACAGAAGCACACAGTAGCTGTTTGGGTGGATCTGGAAAAGGCATTTGACAAAGTCTGGAAGGACGGACTTAGAGTCAAGCTGAGAAGAAGTGATGTCTGTGGGAAGATGTACAAGTGGATCAACCACTACCTCAAACAAAGAACGGCCAGAGTCCAAGTACAAGGGCAGATGAGCAAAAAGGTGACACTCGAGCAGGGAGTACCCCAAGGGGGAGTACTGTCACCCACACTCTTTCTGGTATATATAAACGATATTACAGAGAATATACCAAGAAGAGTCCATAGCTCAATGTTTGCAGACGATCTGGCTATGTGGACCTCTGAAAAGAATCTCACCATAGCAAGAAATCGGATGCAGACGGCCCTAACATCGCTGGAAGAGTGGGCGAACTCATGGCTGGTCATAATAAACGAGGAGAAAACCACGTGCACAATATTCTCGCTCTCATTAAAACCCCAAAGTACCAAATTAAGCCTAAACGGCAAAATCCTGCAGCCAAACGACAACCCAACCTATCTGGGAGTCACATTTGATCGGCGCATGACATGGAAAAGTCAGATTGAGAGAAACCGAATGAAAGCCAGAGAAAGAATGGCGATCATGAGGAAACTTGCTGGCACAAGCTGGGGAGCAGACGAAAGCATACTAAAGAAACTGTACACTGGAAGAGTGAGACCAGTTCTCGAGTATGGCATTGCGGCATGGACAACAGCAGCGAAGGCGAACTTCGATAAAGTTAACAAACTTCAAAACCAAGCCATGAGAGTTATAACAGGAGGCATGAAGTCAACGCCAATTGTAGAACTTGAAAAGATTACAAGACTGCAATCCATGACCGATAGAAGAGACTGCAGAGCCCAGCTGCAGTCAGAGAAACTCCGAAGACTGACGGACCATCCAATGTACCAGAGACTAAACAATCTGGGAAATGGGAAACTGAAGCGGAGAAACTTTGCAGAAATAGCCAAAGCAAAGATGCACGAAGATCCCATAAACGCACTAACAACACCAAAACCCATCACTACTGTACGAAAACCTACTTGGAGGCAGGATATATTTCCAGAGGTGGTAGAAAATATACCAGGTATTGCAAACAAAAACTGCCAGAGTGAGAAAGAAAGGAGAGACACTACCCTAAGCTTCATAACGAAAAGCTACCCAAGCATGGACTGGACCCATGCATACACCGACGGTTCTGTAACAAACACTACACAGAACGGAGGGGCAGGAGCATTCCTGAACCTACCAAATGGCAGAAAAATAACACTGTCATTCGCTACTGGTAAGTACACAAGCAATTTCAGAGCAGAGGCAGAGGCACTGAGGGCGGCAGTGGAAGAAATGGTAACACACAGTGAAAATGAGAGCCATATAGTCTTGCTGACAGATGCTCTCGAAGTAGTCACAGCGCTAAAAAGCCAGAAGAACACTGAGCTTAATGACTTAAGAGCAGCACTCTGCAAACTGTGCCAGCAGTCCGCACCAAAAAGGGTGGTGGTACAGTGGGTTCCGTCACACTGCAACATCCTAGGCAACGAGGAGGCAGACAGACTGGCAAAAGAAGGTGCAAGGCTACCACAAACAGATACCAGTATGACGTACGAAGAGTCAAAACGGCTTATCAAAGCCAGATACATGTCCAAATGGGAAACCGAACATACTGGTTACACCAAAAACGATGCCTATTACCAGTTGAACCGAAGAGAGCAGGTCGTTGTCTTCAGACTTCGCACTGGCCACAACAGACTGAGGTACCACCTATTCAACAAACTGAAGATAGGGTGTACCGACGAATGCCCGTGCGGTACTGGTAAAATGACCACTGAACATCTGCTGCAGAACTGCCCGACATACGAGGATCAGAGAGAGCACATGTGGCCATTGCCAGTGGAACTGCAAGACAAGCTGTATGGTAGTGGCGAGAGTCTCAGGATGACCGCCGCTTTTTTCGAGAAAATAATGGTTACTGTCTGACTGTGTACGCAGAAGAAGAAGAAGAAGAATGGGTAAGCCGCATCTCAGGAAAATAAAAGCGAACAAATAGGGAGGCCATGAAGCTATGGAAAATTGAAAAGAGAATTACTGAGGGAAATACAATTATGCAACCATTTTGGACATATGAAGAGACCTGGCACAATGTTGAAAACAAAACTGAAAACAATGCTGGAGAGAAAGGTGGACGGTAGGTAGGCAAGAGGAGGACATCGCAATAAATATGAAGACAACACTAAGAGATGGAATAGCAACAGTCTGTCGGAGTGTACTATCAAGGCAAAACATAGCCGACGCTGAAGGTCCTTTGCAGACAACCTTCGATGCGGAGACGGCACATGCCCTCATCACACGCTTGTTGTATGTGCACACAAGTGCTTACTTGTGGATCCCGTCGTACTGACTTCATTTTCGTCTCTTATCTGTTAACAAATTGTATGAGCAGCTCGGCTTCTAAGTTTCATCTGCCGATCATACTGAAATTAACCGAACGTCTGAAAATAATCTGTCTGTTTGTAAGCACATATTTTAGTTTCTGAGTAAAGCTTAAAGGGAGTACGCCACAATGCGAGGCTTGCTATAAATATATGCACTGGTCATGTCTACACATTGCCAGCAGAAGATAAGACATAGATGATGGTATCTGGACACCTGACACTGAAAGCCTCGACAAAATATATCATCTAAGTTTTAAGGATGTCAAAAATAGATCTGCTACACAAAGGCTAGACAGATTACAGGCTGTGTCTGGAAGATTCCACAAATATTGTCTCAGTATCTCCCTCCCGAAAAACTTCGCTGATGCACTCAATGTTGCCAGTTTTCTTTGCTCGTTATTTCATGTATTGTTATATTGTTTTTATTCTGTCCTATCATAGTTCTCTCTGATTGGTTGTGCACATTTAGATTTCATTCTCTAACTTTCTCTTAATTTTTTGTTCTATTTATCTTATCTTTTTTGTGATGTGTATACAGCTGCCTGACTACTCTCGCTCTCTCTCTCTCTCTCTCTCTCTCTGTCTCTCTCTCTCTCTCTCTCTCTCAGTCACGCTTTCTCTAGCCTCAACAAATACATTTTAGTTTATAATATTTGTTTCTGCAATAATCATGTTTATATTTTCATTCTCAATTACTTGTTTGTCGTTTGTGTTGTTTTCCATTAGTGGTTGTGCGTTCGTTTCTTTATTATGAGCCCTATTTCTTACTGCCCATTGTCTATTCGTTGCTCTTTCGTTCCAAGTTTTACCATATTGATGCATTTTTTTTCGAACTTCAAATCTTATTTCCCATCTTTATCTATATCATTCAATTTTTTTTAGTTTATGCTCACAATATACGTCTTTCTATATATTTGACTTATTTTGTAATTCTTCGTTACGTATTTTACTTTCAATCAAGTTATTTCAAGACTACAACTTGGAAATCACATAACGGACACGGAAGGAACGAAAAAGGTTTAGGAAGATTATTAATGATTAAACGAGGCTGCATGAATAGAGAGTTGGAGGCTGCAGACAGAGAATGTCTGGAATGATGGCCCAGTGGGACGCTGTAGTTGAGAGGTGATTACGGAAACTGAGATCGAATGAAGTTGGAAACTGTCAATTGTAATACATTCTGACAAAATTCACATTCCATTCATCGCTTTTGTCACATATTTCTTCCTGCTCTTCACTCTATTTATCTTTTTGGTAGATCATTTGACTTCTCTCATTAATGTTTTTTTTAGCGTGCACTATTTGTTATTATGGACTTTGCGTTAATGTGCATTTGCTACTGCTATTGATTTGTGCTCTGAAAATGCTTTATTTCTTCCTATATTCATTCTACTAATTGATCATTTTTATCCATCCTCAAACCACATTATAGCTGACGTGTTGGGGCAAAGAGACAACGTCATGTCAGGCAAAATAAACTGATAAGACTATGTTAGTCAGGGTCAAGTAAAACATACTCATACGATTATGTTAGCCAGGGTCAAGTAAAACATACTGATAAGACTATACTAGTCGGGGTCAAGCAAAACATACAGATAGGACTATGTTAGTCAGAGTCAAGTAAAACATACTGATTAGACTATGTTAGTCAGGGTCAAGTAAAACATACTGATAAGACTATGTTAGTCAGGGACAAGTAAAACATACTGATAAGACTATGTTAGTCATGGTCAAGTAAAACATACTGATAAGACTTTACTAGTCGGGTTCAAGTAAAACATACTGATAAGACTATGTTAGTCAGGGTCAATTAAAACATACAGATAAGACTATGTTAGTCAGGGTCAAGTAAAACATACTGATAAGACTATACTAGTCGGGGTCAAGTAAAACATACTGATAAGACTATGTTAGTCAGGTTCAAGTAAAACATACTGATAAGACTATACTAGTCGGGTTCAAGTAAAACATACAGATAAGACTATGTTAGTCAGGATCAAGTAAAACATACTGATAAGACTATGTTAGTCAGGTTCAAGTAAAACATACTGATAAGACTATGTTAGTCAGGGTCAAGTAAAACATACTGATAAGACTTTACTAGTCGGGTTCAAGTAAAACATACTGATAAGACTATGTTAGTCAGGGTCAATTAAAACATGCAGATAAGACTATGTTAGTCAGGGTCAAGTAACACATACTGATAAGACTATACTAGTCGGGTTCAAGTAAAACATACAGATAAGACTATGTTAGTCAGGATCAAGTAAAACATACTGATAAGACTATGTTAGTCAGGTTCAAGTAAAACATACTGATAAGACTATGTTAGTCAGGGTCAAGTAAAACATACTGATAAGACTTTACTAGTCGGGTTCAAGTAAAACATACTGATAAGACTATGTTAGTCAGGGTCAATTAAAACATACTGATAAGACTATGTTAGTCAGGGTCAATTAAAACATGCAGATAAGACTATGTTAGTCAGGGTCAAGTAACACATACTGATAAGACTATGTTAGTCAGGTTCAAGTAAAACATTCTGACATACTTCAAGCAGATCTCACAGGAAACAGACTGTTTCATGGAAGGCTGGCTAACGAGGTGGGGATTGGCACTTTGATCCCGATATCGGTGAGCTTACTGAGAAGCCTAGTATGATATGCCGGGAAAAGACTATACAACAACATGTTTGGTGGAGAAAGGTCATGGGTAGACCTACGGCGGAGCCAGGTACAAACACATAATAAAAATCCAACAACAATCAAGATGTCCCCGCTGTGCACATAGAAGCAGGCACAATTACAACAACCTGGTGAACGAGAATGGGGATAAACAACATAGTCGTGACCCTCCTGAGAAATCTTTCAGTGAACTACAGCGAGGAGAACCTACACCCGTCATCTTCAGCTCGTTCTAAATGTTTTAGGTCATAACAAATCTGCATCCAGAGAACATTGATTGAGTATGGAGACATCATTCATGATTACCTTAAAAATTATTTTTTTTTAAAACTATATAAATACCGATGTTGTCGTATTAAAGTCCAGGCTAAAAACAAGCAAACTAAATTTAGTCAACCAGAGAAACAAATCCAAAGTATCATGATTATGAACGAGCCAGCTTAAATGATTCCTAAGCAAGCTGTTGTGAGTGACAACGACGAAGAGGATGGTGCCACTGCCACAGTAAAAACATATTGTAATAAGCGACGAATAGTAAAGTCTAACCCGTCAAACACTCTTCCAACTCATGACATTGCATACCAAGCCTTTCACTCAATCCACAAGTCTGCTGATTGCATAGTGACCTTGTGAATTTAAGCTAATTCTAGAAATGATATCGCTATGTAATCTGAAATTATGTTGTTAGTTAGGTATAGCAAGTGTCTTATGCCAGGTAGCCAAATGTTGTTTGGATTGACTTGGCTTCATTCGTTCTCAATCTCCCGCTATCAAACCATGAAAGGGCTTAAGTAGCAGAATGTAGTTCAGAGAACGGAATGCGTTGTGTCGTAGTTTACAGCTTGACTGCGATATTTGCATTTTTCGGTCTAACACATCTGACGTCAGCAAGCATTTTTTGAGTACCGGGTTAGCATTCCCTCTTCGATCCCTACTCCTTAGCCAGTCTGCCCTGCTGCAGCCTGTGTCTAAGAACACCGCGTGGAGGTGTAGAAGGATCTTGACAGCTCTGGTTCGCTGGCCCTGACGCCAGCAGTCAGCTATGGGTCGCTGACCGCTGCAGCTCATGCGCTGCTCAGCATCTTGATCCCCAAATTTTATTTAAACTCATTTCAGTCCCTAGCCTCGGATAACCACGTTGGACAAAGAGTTTACTCGGGCCATATCTCTATCTCATACGCGTCTACGTCGGCAATTAAAGTTGTTGGACCTGCAGGACATCACGTTTCGTGTCCATCTGTAGTCATGCACTGCTCATCTGTATTTTCTTAACAATGCAACTTACACAACGTCAGTGAAGGTTGTACGACGCCTGATGTTTATGTTGTGTTGTGCTGTCAATGTTCATCGTTCATTATGCCGTTAACTCGCAGCTTCTTTGCATCTGCTCTTTGTAGGTTCCAAACCTTGAATCACTTATCGTAACTGGAACAATCATGCTGTAGAAGATGTGAGTTTTTGCGTTGTCATTTCTCACTTTTTTAAGTATGGTGATTTTGCATTTTTAAGCTGAGCTATTCTGATTGTACGCTATAGTATCTCATACACGATGAATGAATGAATACAAAAAAGATTGACTCCTTATTCCCTGGATATAAAATATAGGAAGGTAAATAAGGACAAAGTCAAAACTACTCTTAAGAATCCCGAGAAAGTAAAACTCACATTAAATAATAGTTGACTATGACTTAAAACGTGAGATTCATTTAACTTAACCTTCTAGTGACATGTATGGAACCCAGGAGAACTCTACATAACCGTTAGGAAACTGTAATGAGAGCAGAGAGCTGCATATAGTCGATGGTGTCGATAATCAATGTAGGGACAATCCTTCATTCTAATAGTGAAGGAATAATCTCTTCTGACTCGCCTTTGGTTTTCTGTCAAATCCATATGTGCCCTGGTTTAGTAAGGTCGAATAGCAGCAGTCCAGATCCCAAGCGTTGTTGGATCGATTACAGTCCAATATGAGTTACTTCTTCATTAACTATAATATTCAGCCGCTATGAGAACATAAATTCATTAGTCAGTAAGTCAGTATCAGTAATAATAATATTCGCGTAAACGTCAAAGGCCCGTTGCGTCGATTGAACACTACAATATCCAACTGCTGAGTCCACGCCTAGCGTGTCGACCGAAATCCCTACACACTCCCCAGGAGGAGCCGTGTACTCCGCAGCCTTATGATGTGGGCCACGAGGAGTGTGTTAGACTAATGTTTATGTCAAGCTTTCCATGTCTGTCCGTGTCAAACTTCTTTTTTTCCACGTGTCCCGCCGCCAAGGCTTCTGACTGTGTCCACCTGTTGGTCAACATTACCCTTGCTGTGCTGGGAATACGAGGTTGGGAGAGGTATCGTGTAACCTCCGATGGAAGGATGGGCGGGCAGGAGGAAAGTCAGCTTCAGTCCCAGCAGAAATGTAATTGAGTAGTGATAACCAAGACTGAATTTTGGTGTGCAGGAAACCGGAGCGTTGAACTCCACTCCGTCATGGACTGGTTTCTCACGGCTTGAGCCAGGCATGAAATGCAGCGAAGTGCAGGATAACAAACAGGATAACCGATTGAAAGCACATCAATTCCACAGAATAAAATGCTTGATACCACCTGGTGAAGAAGTTGTGAATTATAATCCGAACAGGAACCACCAAAAATCTTAAAACTCGACACAAACACCGGAAAGAGTCGAGAGCGCAGCCACTAAGGCGCGGCCATCTTACTTGACATTTTCATTGTCAGTGTTTCATGATAAATGAGTAGTTCGCTCACTTTTTTAAAGTTGACTAATTTCTGCAAGGACCATGTTAGTGTACACTACACGGATCTATACTACATTACACTACATGGCTCTATAGTACATTACACTACATGGGTCTATACTACATTACACTACATACGTCTTTACTACATTACACTACCGACTCGACGGTGTACATTTTACCTAAATATACGTCTCTAGTACACGAAGTCTCGACAGCGAGGGAGGGCGGATTAATCGTAAAGACCAAAGGCTAACAAAACAGGACAGCAATGTTTGAAGCACATTAAAGACATCTATCTATTGTCAGTTCACGTGTGTCGTTAGATTAGACTCCGTAGGGAGGTGTGTTCTCTTTTGTTGCATTTATTTTTGGCAGACGAAAATTCGCTGGTAACTTGCCAGATCATTTTCAGTATATCTATTACTAAACGTTAAACTCGTAACTCCTGACATATACGATCGCCTTTTTGGGACTGATGGTGGTGGTGGAACTGTAAATTAGAGCAAGATTGATCCGCAGCATGTTAGGCGCCATCTATGCCACTGCGCTAGCCACATAACCAAAACCTGACGTTATAGCCACACTGCACTCTTTTTTTGCGACATTTTCTCTGTGAGGCAATGCGCCTAACATAATTTGAATACATTTTGAACTTGAAGTTTGCCCGACTAGCGGCCATTGAGCATAGTATTTTCGATTTCTAACTTCCAAAGAATTTTAAACCTGCGCTTTGCTTTCACGGTTGTCCGATTTCACTACTCAAAAATCAGGGGCCATTTTTACCAGATGATCCACGTAAATAAATCCCGGTATCCACCGTGATTTGAACCCGTGACCTCCCAACACTCAGCCGAACACCTTAACTCCAGACTACTGGATCCCCTGATAAAGACATATTCCGAAACGAAAGATCCTAACGACTGGCCTCAGTGACAACAAAAATTAGGTCTTCATCGTGTATACACCTTACCGTATATAAGTGATTGAGAAACAAATAAATTCAGTTGTCCACATCCTTTCTGCCTCACATCCTATGGAAAATGTTGGTACATGCTTTACTTTTTGAAAGGTAAGGGGCAACTTCTATATGAGCTATATATTGACGAACGCTTTCCAAATTCGAAGAAAAACAACCTTTTTGAGAAAGATCAACAAAATACAGGAAGGAGGAGCCTAGAAATGTGTAATGTTCGAACGTTGAATGAAAGATTGGTAATTTATTTTAAGAGGCCAGTGATAAACACTTTTCATACGGAAGCGGACTCATAACCCAACTGCTGCCTTGCAGTTAGGCTGGGGACAGCCAAAGGCTAAGGAGGGCAACCCTACAGAAACGCCTGTTGAAATCGCATGCACTGAGCCACAGGCTTAACAAAATTAAACAGTGCAACGTAAATATCGCTGTAAACAGCGTACGAAGAAGAAGAAGAAGGACTCATAACCGACATGAAGATAAACTAATAAACGCTAACATATTCAAAGTTTTGTCAATATAAGGGTTTAGTAAAAAGAAAGTATATATGACAGATGATAACTTAAGCAAAATGAATTTTATATATATATATATATATATATATATATATATATATATATAGAGAGAGAGAGAGAGAGAGAGAGAGAGAGAGAAGGAGGTATAGAGAGAGAGCGAGAGAGAGAGCGAGAGGAAGAGAGATACAGATATAAATAGAGAGACAGACATAGAGAGACAGAGAGAGAGAGAGAGAGAGAGAGAGAGAGAGAGCAAAAACACAAGAGGAAAGGGTATTGAAAAATACAATACGGTTTATGGCGAACTGCAAATGAAAAGTGGGTAGAGAATCAAAATGCACAGTTTAGTAACAGAGACACGGAGACGAGGAATAGCTAGCCATATGTGCATGCAGAAATAACACATCTTTCAAACACGACAATGCTGGCTCAAGGAGAGCGATGATTTAAATAACAATAATGGAGACATCTTACGTGCTGTGAAATATATACCAAACAGATGAGTGTAATATTAACATGAACTGTTGACACAAATAGTGGCGATAAAGCATCACAACCACATACATATTTAAAAGTCATAGATCACGTGATTGTATGCATCACGCATGTCTGTGTAAATTTATGTCAGGCATCATTAAGATGTTAACTTTTTTTGGTACGCTGTCCATTGACTTTTGTACATTATGGCTTTTTGTTGCCGTTTTGAAACAATAGCATTTGGCAAATGTATTTACTCCAATACTCGGTTGTTCTTCACGGCTTTCCGTGGTCCGGACAGGACAAATAATACTATTTCAACTGCAGTCCTTCCATTTTCAGAATTTAACCGTAAATGATAATGATGTTTGATGTATTACTTAAACTTATATAAATGCATTGATTCTATTTAATAGATATTTTTGTACCTGATCTTTTCATACTTTGCATACTTTTTTGCATTGTTGACATTATAATCAAGTTCGATTCAGTTAGCGCATTTGAGTTGCCGGTTGTTTTGCGTTTCGTAAATCCATATTCATTTGAACGAAATCTCACTTCTGCTTCCATATAAGTGAGAGAATGAACACATGCCCTTCAATGGAATCGATATGTTTTGACTTATACCACAGTATGCATTTTACAAATTAAGTAACTTATATGTGTTGAAAGATATATATTTCCGTGATCGTATCTGCAAATAGTGTGAATGTGGTTCGCAATTGGTCTTACTGTAGAATCCATGGCTATTGAGAAATGTAATAAACATGTAATATTAATGCTGAAGTATAAGCATCTGGTATCAATGTTGAACATTTTTACAAAACTTTTAAAATGGAAGTGATTTTGCATAATTTTAAATTGAAAATAAAAGTATTCTAAAGATAATTATCCGCGACAAGATACCGGTTCTTCTTGATGGTATATACGTTAATACATAAGAAGCTATGTGGTGAATAAAGGACTTCTCCATGTAAAAAAAGTTCCATGCTGTAATATCAATGTACTAAAACAACATACTTTTATCAGGAAAGATAAGAGCAAGCAATCGATGTGGTATATATATAAAATATATGGTCGCATAACTCGAATATATATATATATATATATATATATAGAGAGAGAGAGAGAGAGAGAGAGAGAGAGCGAGAGAGCGAGAGAAAGAGAGTTTGCATATTATTGTAAGCGAAGACGAGACAGACTAGCTAGCATGTTAAGAAGGATTCTTAACCAGTGTAACATCAAATGATTTACATCAGCACACATATATATCGACATTAGGTGTTGTAATTATACTGCTCAGGAAATATTTCAGTCCTCAACAATGTGATACGACTGTCAGTTACATGACTGAAAAGTCTCCGCAACGAAGATTGACTGCAATACAGTTCCATTATCCTCCATCTCTTGTTTTGATGGTACACTCTACCAGACTGGCATTAATCCATCGGTCGATGTCAATCTTCGACTGATAGCGCTACCCTTCTCTTGATCGTCGACCTTCAGCTCCCCCCACCCCGGTATTGTTTCCAAAAAGTACGCGTCAGTTTAAAATGTCAAAAATATTTGACTTGCCTATTCATAATGTCTGGCAAACGTTATCTACCCATGCATACTCTCATCAAGACGTCGACATTTGTTTGTTTCCTTTTCCACGAGAAGAGATTCATTCTTCTAAATAACAACATTTCGAGGTCCTCAATTTTGTTTTCCAACTGTTTGTCTCTAGTCCATGTTTCTGCACAGTCTAATACTGTTGAATATAATATAACACCTGGTGAGTTTAATTTTGAATGTATTAAATTAAAATGACGAATACTAATTCCACAGCAAGCCGGCTTTAGACAGCACAGATCCACTGAGGACCAGGTCATCCTCATAGCCCAGGAGATAGAAGATGCCTACCAGGCACAGAAACACACACTAGCTGTTTGGGTGGATCTAGAAAAAGCATTTGACAAAGTCAGGAAGGATGGACTTAGAGTCAAGCTAAGAAGAAGTGATGTCTGTGGGAAGATGTACAAGTGGATCAACCACTACCTCAAACAAAGAACGGCCAGAGTCCAAGTACAAGGGCAGATGAGCAAAAAGGTGACACTCGAGCAGGGAGTACCCCAAGGGGGAGTATTGTCACCCACACTCTTCCTGGTATATATAAACGATATTACAGAGAATATACCAAGAAGAGTCCATAGCTCAATGTTTGCAGACGATCTGGCTATGTGGACCTCTGAAAAGAATCTCACCATAGCAAGAAATCGGATGCAGACGGCCCTAACATCGCTGGAAGAGTGGGCGAACTCATGGCTGGTCAAAATAAACGAGGAGAAAACCACGTGCACAATATTCTCGCTCTCATTAAAACCCCAAAGTACCAAATTAAGCCTAAATGGCAAAATCCTGCAGCCAAACGACAACCCAACCTATCTGGGAGTCACATTTGATCGGCGCATGACATGGAAAAGTCAGATTGAGAGAAACCGAATGAAAGCCAGAGAAAGAATGGCGATCATGAGGAAACTTGCTGGCACAAGCTGGGGAGCAGACGAAGGCATACTAAAGAAACTGTACACTGGAAGAGTGAGACCAGTTCTCGAGTATGGCATTGCGACATGGACAACAGCAGCGAAGGCGAACTTCGATAAAGTTAACAAACTTCAAAACCAAGCCATGAGAATTATAACAGGTGGCATGAAGTCAACGCCAATTGCAGAACTTGAAAAGATTACAAAACTGCAATCCATGACCGTCAGAAGAGACTGCAGAGCCCAGCTGCAGTCAGAGAAACTCCGAAGACTGACGGACCACCCAATGTACCAGAGACTAAACAATTTGGGAACTGGGAAACTAAAGCGGAGAAACTTTGCAGAAATAGCCAAAGCAAAGATGCACGAAGATCCCATAAACGCACTAACAACACCAAAACCCATCACTACTGTACGAAAACCTACTTGGAGGCCGGATATATTTCCAGAGGTGGTAGAAAATATACCAGGTATTGCAAACAAAAACTGCCAGACTGAAAAAGAAAGGAGAGACACTACCCTAAGCTTCATAACCAAAAGCTACCCAAGCATGGACTGGACCCATGCATACACCGACGGTTCTGTAACAAACACTACACAGAACGGAGGGGCAGGAGCATTCCTGAACCTACCAAATGGCAGAAAAATAACACTGTCATTCGCTACTGGTAAGTACACAAGCAATTTCAGAGCGGAGGCAGAGGCACTGAGGGCGGCAGTGGAAGAAATGGTAACACACAGTGAAAATGAGAGCCATATAGTCCTGCTGACAGATGCTCTCGCCGTAGTCACAGCGCTAAAAAGCCAGAAAAACACTGAGCTTAATGACTTAAGAGCAGCACTCTGCAAACTGTGCCAGCAGTCCGCACCAAAAAGGGTAGTGGTACAGTGAGTTCCGTCACACTGCAACATCCAAGGCAACGAGGAGGCAGACAGACTGGCAAAAGAAGGTGCAAGGCTACCACAAACAGATACCAGTATGACGTACGAAGAGTCAACACGGCTTATCAAAGCCAGGTACATGACCAAATGGGAAACCGAACATACTGGTTACACCAAAAACGATGCCTATTACCAGTTGAACCGAAGAGAGCAGGTCGTTGTCTTCAGACTTCGCACTGGCCACAACAGACTGAGGTACCACCTATTCAACAAATTGAAGATAGGGTGTACCGACGAATGCCCGTGCGGTACTGGTAAAATGACCACTGAACATCTGCTGCAGAACTGCCCGACATACGAGGATCAGAGAGAGCAGATGTGGCCATTGCCAGTGGAACTGCAAGACAAGCTCTATGGTAGTGGCGAGAGTCTCAGGATGACCGCCGCTTTTTTCGAAAAAATAATTTTTACTGTCTGACTGTGTACGCAGAAGAAGAAGAAGAAGAAATTAAAATGAAAAAAAGAATCTTTAGTTGTTGTGATTCCTATAATTTCACTTATTCCTTCAGATTCAAACATGTTTTTTAAATGTCAAAGGAAACAATTCGAAATAGGTTAGTATATTTAATCACCATCAATAAGTCGAGGAACATACATTTAATAACATTTGATAATATAATTTACCTTTCCTTCAAACGCACAATATTTAGCGATTGACATGTTTCTGTGGATCTTTCCATAATAAGATCATTTAAATGGCTAACTATTGCCTCCTCAAATCGTTACGTCAAAAATGGTGTATATAAAGATATTCTATAATTGTTTTAACAGATGTTGTTTTTGAAGTATTTGCTTCACTTGTCTTCTTTGTGTTTAGATTCGAAAAATAGAGTAACATTATACGAATTCAAATAACACCATGCCTAATTTTATTTCTGAACATGTACTTTTGGCAAGTAAACGTTATGTAAAATTGTCAATAGTATATTTAACACCGATTTTTCTGCTTTTATGCTTAAGAAATATTGTTTAAGTGGTTTTGACTGCAGTTGATTCCTATCGATATTTTTTCAGTTATCTCAGCCCTCATTCAGAAACATTGGAAATTTAGTAAGTAACATTGTACACATTTTGAAAGTAGTGTGGTTTTTGCTTATATTTTTTTGCTTCTAATAATTCACTTCATTTTCCAATTACCAAATTTTGAAATATGTTTTCTTCTACTCAACAATGACCAATGCTTATATTTTTTTGCTTCTCATAATTCACTTCATTTTCTAACTACCAACTTTTGAAACATGTTTTCTTCTACTCGACAATGACCAATGCTTATATAAATTCAATATAGCAATTACAAATGTTTCTTCCACATTGTTCAATTTCGTAAGGTGACAGATGCGCTGCACAAGTCAGCACGTTACAATGTAATAGGGGTGGACTCATTATCTAAAGACCAGAAAAAAGTAATACAAGTTATGATCAGAGGGAAAGCAATAGGCACAGATACAATACATATACAATTAGAGAATCACTGGAGAAAATCGGTGAGAATAAAATAAATTGATCTGTGAAAGGGCATCTACAATACGGGATATGTACACAGAGACAAAATAATATGTCTTTGTAACACTGCCAAAGTGGCCTCTCGCAACCGGTTGTTGAGATTATAAGAACACTCAGTCTTATTTATCACACCATTAAGATACTCCTTAACATTATGAAAGAGAGAATTAGACGTAGAATCGATAACGCAGTACAAAACAAACAGTTTAGAATTACACAGAACAGAAAAGCAATATTATGTTTAAGGACTCTAGCAGAAAAAATATATAGACGTACAGACAAAACATGTATGCGTGTTTTGCAGACTGAAACATGTCCTTTAACCTATTCCAGCACGAGAAACTAATTATATGTCCGGAAAACATAGGTATTCATGAAAAAAACAACCCAATAATATTCAGGAATCCAAACTGGGAGCAAACTACCACTGTATGACCTGACCGACTTTACTCAGCATGTCTTTATGTGGAACGAAGAGTGTGTCAGGGATGTGTACTATGTTTTTAAAAACTGTGAAATATAAAAAAATAAATTCAAATTTTTGCAGTTGACAAGATTCTGCTAGATGAAGGCTAACGATCATTTCAAGAATTGATGATTCAAAAAAAGTTCGCGTCAAAGATGAGGATTGGACATTCACAAAGATAAAACGAAATCTTTACTGCGCAGATTCAAGCAGATAGTCAAATACTGGAACATAACAAAAGCTTCCCATTTCTTAGAAATATAATAACGAAAATTCAAATATGCCAAATTTGAAAAGAGAAAGACAATAAGGATGGCCAAATATGTTTTCACATGTATGTCATTTAGTAAAAGTGAGAGGGATCAGATATTATGTATACTCATTGTTACTGTATGGCATAGAGACATTGATAACGAATAAACGTTTAGAGATGACAATTACCGCCTTGGAAATGTGGCCATAAGGAAGAATGGGGAACAACTCATGGAAAGAAAAGAGACACATATCTTGCATAAATTAGAAGTGCAAAGAGAATAGATGAACAGCTAAGCTGTTTTTGTCCCATCAACTGACATAACACTTTGTTGAATACAATACTGAAAGGAAAGGTATAGGTCAAACAAACAAGAGCGAGCACAAGCCTGGCATATTACGTACAAACAGGACAAGAGACATAGGTCATTAGAGTTCCATTGCAGCCAACCTTCGATGCATAGATGCCATATGAAATTAACTGCACATGGCTTTTGTATATTTGTTTCAATATAAGTAACTGCGTTTTTATGTACGGTAGCTATAGTACGTCTTTTAATGCATGAACAAGATACGAAGCAATTTTTTTACTAAAATGCATGTCAGATCCAAATTATTTTTTGTTTTGCACGCAGCCTTTGAATCTCCATGACGCTAAAACGTTTATATTATTTAGTTCATAGATGTTTAGACATTTGCATATCTGCGAATTCTTTTGGTCTTTTAGGACCCTTGCAAAGAAATTACATTACATTTAAGATTTTACAGTACGCAGCTGAATTTCTCAGCATTTTGTTCAAAGTCTTAATGTCTTTTTTCCTGACGACAGGTTAATTTTCGTGGTAGGCAGCATCAATCATTTTCACACACAGGATAGCAAGCGCCAGAAAAAGCCCACGAACAAATATGTCTTGTGACTAAATATATATATATATCGTTCCATCTCCTCAATGTTTAATGTTTTTCTCGTACGTTTTGCATATGAAATGCTCACATTCATATGTTTCTGATCATATCTTTTCCCGATCACTGATTTGGACACCGGTTATATTTTTTAGGAGCCAGGCCGTTGAGATGCTACGTGTCTATGTGCTGCCATCCAGTCTTCCATCATTAACGAATATTTTGTTTCTTGTTTGATGAGATTCCTGTCTGTGTTTAGTTATGCTAGTTATTGTAATGGCTGCTACCATTACAGCCAAGTTTAACTAAATTATAATTATTGCTGTCCTAATATGTAAGTTTAACAAAGTTGTAATGATCGCTGCCATTACACGAAATCTTTATTTTGATGTCATGATTGTTGCTCTTACACTCAAACTTCGCTAAATTATAATGACTGCCGCCTCTACATGCAAGCTTCAATTTAACCGGGGGCTCGACTTCATCATTGCCTCTAGTTTTTTCCCCATTTTAGTTCGGTCTCTCTCGACAGATGGGTACCTCATCTGTCGAGAGCATTGGACAAAGCACGAGCTCCGTAGCTCCAGCATCACTAAATCATAATGACTTCCGCCCTTACATGCAAGCTTCACTAAATTCTAATGACTTCCGCCCTTACATGCAAGCTTCACAAAATTATAAAATGACTCCTGCCCTTACACGCAATCTTTACTAAGTTGAATCGACTAACGCCTTTGCATGGGAATTTAAATAACTTATTAATAATACATCGACCACCATCGCAGAGACAAGCGTTTTACATTTTTTTAAACACATGCATCAAACAACTGCAAAGAAATCGAAGTTATAAGCACTGTGGATTCAAATCTTGTTCCTTAAGGTAGTCATAACATCTCACTTCAAGCTAGATAAGAGTTTACGGATTCTGCCAGCAGAACATATATTTTAAATATGTTTTTATCAAGTTAAAGGAATAGTCTAGCGACTATGGTTGTTACCTTAATCCAGCGACTATAGTGGTTACAATATTGAGAATGTTATGTACTAGCCTAGGTGTTTACACGTGACAATACATATCAAGTTTTACTAAGCGTCAAGTAAGTAACTTCTGTCTCACAGTTATGAGACTGGGTTCCAGTATCTGCCTCGATACATTAATATTTAATTTTCTATAAACAGGTTTAGTTTAGTTTAGTCGAAGAATCAACGTCATTATATACGGTTTGACCCATACGTGCTGTGCTCTTCTCCAATTTTTTGGAGAATCTCAGCACAATGCTCGAACTCCGTAGCACTGGCTAGGATCCCATAACTTATTGGGTAGATTTTTAACATAATTTTGAATTTTGCCTGGGCAGCGGCCGTTAAGCTCTATCGTTTCGATTTCCAACTGCTGAGGAGTTTTTACCGTGTGCGACACTGAACACGGGCGTCTGATCTCTACTGCCTAGAAATCCGGGGAAATTTTAGAAAATCAACGGGAAAAGATCCCGGTTTCCACCGTGATTGTACCCGGCCTTCATCTGTTCACCGAGGCCGATGTCTTACCTCGAGACTACTCAATCCTCTGTGTTCCAGGTGTGAAACTCTGGACCTCCAGAACGCATGTGGTCCACCAAGACGTGTATATGGTCTGCGATGAAGTTGGGTTTTCCGTATGGGAAATGAGATAAATAAGATCAGTCAGGATTAAAGAGCAAAATAAATGCTGCTAAATTGGTAATCTACCAGGGCACGTCGGTAAATAGGTTTCATATGGCTATTTAGAAACAAGTAAATGACATTTAAACTAGAAGTCGATTATTTGTAATACTTACCCTGTCCTTTGTTTTTCAACATAATTTCCAACAACAATGATACATTTATCCTATCACTTTATCCGTGAATCAAAAGATGCAGCTTAGAAATCTTTCTTCTGCAAGATGTGCACTTCACGAAAAACATCTTCGGCATTTGTAAAATAATTATGTCAAAGTGGAATCACGCATTAAGCTGTAATCTAAACCATGCGAACACCGTTTGGCCGTTACTTCATTGTCTATCGTTACTCGTATGTTAGCTCGAATTATATCAACCACCCGTCTAACATATACTTCAGTTGCAATCTAAAAAGGAAGACCGGCTGGACGTCTTCAGTAATTTGTGAACGTCCTCGAGAAATGTACCATTTCATTTATGCACAGTGTTACGCAACAAACACTTTCGCCATTCACAGGAATCGTTTTCTTATGAATATTATTTGCAAAATTTACGTAAGGCCTTACCCTCCCTATTCCAAACAATTATATTTTTGAGGAACATTTTCAGGACTATTGAACAACGTGACACGGCTGCCAGTTACATGACTGCAAAATAGTTTAATTGAGGCAACAGTTATCAAATTCAATAAAATGAAGTGTCGTCTCCGCAACGAAGGTTGGCCGCAAACGTTCATGCAAAAACTAGCCTCTGCTACCTACAGTAATAACAAAGCTGGAAGTTGATGTCACCTAGTAACACATTTGGAAACTATTAAGCACGTTTTTGAGTAATCCTCTATCAGTTTGGGACCAGCTTACTGACTTAACCAGGTATATTTCCCATAACAGAACACGTGGATTAGGTGTGAGTTGATAGGTATATTGCAATTCAAAAAACCTGTAGCAGAATCTGTAAACTTCAAAGAAAAAATTAAAAACAGAACTGCGTAAGCTAAATAAATCTTCCAGAAGAAAACTGACATTAAGATATAATACAATATCGTCGGCAGTAATCATGGGCACTGAGTTATCAAGCAGCAAACCTGAAACGCTGGTGTACAAGTGCAATTCAAGTGACGTCTCCACAACCAAGGTTGAGTGTACATGCAATGTAGGAGTAAGTATCATCTGATCCAACTTATTTTATACAATCGACAGTTTTTGAACAAAATGTTTGGCACAGCTTTTTTATTTTTGACAAATTCATCCTCTGCATCAGTCGTTCTCAGAACTAATGTATTACGTGGGACAGTCATTGTATAACAATTTTATTATAAAGTGCACGGAAGAGTATGTGCAACAAAAAATATTATTTTAGAACACACACGACTCTTTAGCAATGCTCCATGTAGGAATTGTGGAATTTAGCGTACAACATGGACGTCCAATTGTCGATTTGCACCGTGAAAGAATAATAATATTTTATTGACTTTTTGTGGTTTGAGGATCGGAATCGTTTTGACATCTACAGAAAAATTAACGTTTTGGACGGTGACAGTTGTTTGAGCCTGAAGAGAGTGTATAAATGGGTTGAAAGATTTCAAAACGGAAGACAGAACGTAATAGACGCACCGCGGCGTAGGAAAGACCAGCACGAATGGCAACTTGCAAAGTGAAACGGCAGATTTGACCATCCACTCCATGACAACAAGCCAGTGACTGTTAATGAAAATGTCAACATGCACTAATGGCTGCGCAGAAAATTGGTCATAGAAAATTGTGTAGCAAATAGGTCCTAAGGCATCTACCAACGAGGTAATGGAGGCGTTGCAAATGTGGTTATAAATCACATGAAAATTCGTTTTTCTAGAGGGCATCCACAAGCTAGTGGATAGTTGGACAAAGTATGATGTCAGGCACAGGGAATATGCCGATACATATGACAATAAAAGTGTCTCGTTCGCACACTTGTAAAAATGTTATTAGTAAAGTTGATATTACTTAAAGATTGTTCCTTGTAATTTTCTACCAATACTTGATGAAAGCTTCACTTCCACAGGTAACATTTTTCATACCCATAAACTACATTGTTTATTTTCAATGCATAGTTGTTAAACGCAGAGCTGGTGCTGGCGAGTTTTTTCAAAACAATATCACATCGAACATAGAGGCATAGTCTAAAATAGAACACTTATTGAAGAGAAAAAGGTCTTTCCAAGATAAATTGGTGGATTGGTATTTTTTTTTCACAACAGAATCAAAGGATACAGTTGAATGTACTAATTGACTTTAGATAGTAGCTGGATATTATTATATATATATATATTTGTCACTAGTATAGAAAACGGAGTGAAATATAACATAATGGGACTGGAAACATTTACATATGAAAGAATGCTAAGATTTAAACAAGTATTTATCAAACAACGAAATGCTTTTTTTTTCATAATTATCAAATAAAAGTGTATCCTACTTCGGTACCTCGTTCACCAACGCATGTAATCCCTCGTAGAAGCTCGCAACCTGGCTATCCTCGTAATCTGAGATAGGTGTATAGCATTGTTTCACCGTGATATTGAAGGTCTTTGCTTTTAGTCGTATACTGAGCAATCGGCTTGGTAAAGGTCGACAACTCAAGATGGCCTGATGCGGACACGTCGCGAGGTCCAACGGAATCACCAACTCGATACGCGTTGGGTCCTTACCGGGACAGAGAGGGCGAGGACGTCCAAAGAAGAGATGGGTGGACAACATCTCTGAGTGGTCAAGCCTTCGTCCCGGTGAGATACGACAGGCGGCGGCAGACAGAGAAAAATGTCGCAGGATTTTAGGAGTGTCTTTAATTGTGCACCAACGACCTGTTGGGTTACGGGATGAATTGAGCTAAACTGAAATGATTACTTTTTCCCCAAAAAGTGTTTCAGTAAACAGTCGTTGGTTATAGCAAGTGTAATTCTGTGTTTTGATAAAACGAACCTATTTATTCCTTTATAATCCAACCAAATTTGTAAGATGTTCATGACAAGAACAGCGTTTGTGTATTTCATGGTTAACCACAAAAATGTTGGGAAATTGAGACGCTAGTTCGGTCAGGCAAAACATACTGACCAGGACGTCACGTCAGGGTCAGGCACAATATACTGACCAAGACCACTATCTCTCTTCTATGTAGCGCTTCCTGGAAACATCTATTTTCAAGGCAACAGCAACAACAGCAACAGCGACAACTACGGCAACAACGGCAACAACGGCAACAGCAGAAGCAACAACAACAAAACCAGCAACAGCAACACCAGCAACAACAAAAACTGCACCAGCAACAAAAGCAACGGCAAAAACAGAAACAGCAACAACAACAGCAACAAAAAAATCAACAACAGCCGCAGAAAAGGAATATCAACAGCAACAGCAACAATAGCAACAACAACATCAACCCCAACAATAGCCTCAACAGCAACAACAACAACAGCAACAACAACAGCAACAACAACAACAACAGCAACAACAACAACAGTAACAACAACTGCAACAGAAACAACAGCAACAACAATATCAGCAACAACAACAACATCAGCAGCAACATCACCAACGGAAACAGCAACAACAGAAACAACAACAGCACCAACAGCAAGAACAACAGCACCAACAACAGCAACCACAACATCAACATCAAGAACAACAACAGCAAGAAGTGCTGCCGTATAGTCTGTGGTTCACACATCCTTCGGGGTGATTGGAGATTGAAATTCTCTGTGTTTGTGTATCTGACTTACAGTTTAAGAAGACATGGCAGCGAGGTAGGGAAAATGTTCACCTCTTTTTGAAAAAAAAATGAGATTGTATAAAAACAAAGTCTTAAACCTTTCATCCCTAGAGAAATAGCTTCTGCTATTGAGCTACCTTTATCTTTTGTTGAGTTAATGACCTTTCTAATTTCCTTTCAAATAAAGACCTTGTTTGTCAAAAAAAGATATCATCATGTAGCATGTTCTTTGTAGAACGTCGCTCTCATCACAGCCAGTCGACATGAATTTTGGTCTGCAATAAATTTACCCATCTGCTCCATGTCCATGTTTTGAATATCCTTTATATCTTGTATCCCCTTTCTCCTTGATCAACCCTGCGTCGCCTTCCAGGTACCATGCCCTCCATGACCGTTCTTTTCAGTCCGTTTTGAGATTTGACGTGATCCAATAAGATTCTTTTTCTTCTTCTTCTTCTTCTTCTTCTTCTTCGTACGCTGTCAGACGTCAACATGAATGTGTTCGAAGAAAGCAGCTGTCATCCTGAGGCTGTCGACACTGCCATAGAGCGTGTCTAGTGTTGCCACTGGTGATGGCCACATGTGCATTCTCTGGTCCTCGTATGTCGGGCAATTTTGCAGCAGATGTTCAGCGGTCATTTTTCCTGTACCACAGGTGCATTCGTCAGTGCCACCCATCTTCAGTTTATTGAATAGGTGGTACGTCAGTCTGCTGTGGCCTGTGCGGAGTCTCAAGACCACGACCTGCTCTCTTCTGTTCAATTTGTAATAGGCATAATTTTTTGTGTACCCAGTATGTTCTGTTTCCTATTTGACCATGTATCTGGCCTTAATAAACCTTTTGGACCCTTCGTAGGTGACACTAGAATCTGGTTGTGGTAGTCTTGCACCTTCGTTTGCCAGTCTGTCTGCCTCCTCGTTGTCTTCAATAAGATTCAATTTGCGAAACAGAACATTGTTTATGAGCCAGTTTTCTTCAACACTCTGACCTCTAGGATGGTATTCTTTTCACTTTCTTTTTCCAATTAATTTTTTGGATTCTTCTGTAACATATTTGTTTCGAACGGTCCAAATTTCTTCCTTGAAGCTTGTGTTATAGTCTATTTCTCACACCAATACATTCCTATAGGGAATATGTATGTTCTCAGTATCTTCAGTTTTAATTGCGTGTTATTATTATGCCATAATTTGTGTATGTTGTTTAGCTTCTTCATCGTCATTGCGAAACATCGGCTAATTTCTTTTAAGCAGTCTCGTCGTTAGATAACGTAGAGCCAAGTATTCAAAATGTGTGACATTTGCGATTTCTTAATTATTAATATCAATCTGGGGTTGCAATCTAGTGGTGTTGTCAGTGCACATCATCTTAGTTGCTTTTAATAGTGAGAGAGAAACAATCATACACCGAGATGAAATAGAGAAAGAGAGAGAGAGAGAGAGAGAGAGAGAGAGAGAGAGAGAGAGAGAAAGAGAGAGAGATAGCCATGGATTAAAGCTAGCCAACAATTGTTATCTTACTCTAAGCATCTGTGGCTTCACATTTCTTTTGACGTGGGTTTGTCCTATAGAAACGAGAACACTGTTCAGGAAATCTGAGTCATCAAGACTCTCCACGGCAGCTCCAAGACCTTCCATCACAGTTACTGCATGTCTCTGTGGAACGAAATAACCACACATTTGGAATCATTTCAAGCAGGTTTATTTCTTCAAATACAGAATAAATATAACTATGCGTTCTAGGAAAGCAAATATATATATATATATATATATATATATATATATATATATATATATATATATATATATATATATATATATATATATATATATATATATAATAAGGCCTTGACAAAATCGCTCGTCTGTGATGAGTACACATTTTTGTTTGATGAGTTACAAAAATAAGTTTGTATTGATAATTACGTATTTAGTCATTACTACATAGCGATTATTGATTAAATTCTCGGTTAGAATAGATTGTACATAAGCTAGCTTGTGATGGTGAATCTAAATGGACTACCACTACCACAATGTAAACCTACTAAAGCCATCGATAAATTGTACTTCAGTGTTAAAACTACCAAGCATTTTCAAGGGCAGATACGTCCTTCCTCTCACAGCAGTCCATTTTCTCTTAAAAAGAAATATTATAATTCTGTTAAGTGATAACAAATGTTTTGGTTTGGTACGCATTATTACGTAAAAATAAAAGTGAATTAGTGCGTTAATTTGAGTTTTTGTTAACATAAATTGCATGACTGTAGTCTGACCATGCCTACCTGTGAAATTTTTGACTGACTGGTGAGCCTCCCTAAAATTTGTCAAGCCCTGTTCATCAACATCAAAGGCGCTTTTATCTCTGCAGATCAATTGAGTGGCGCCCCATGAGTTTTGTCCAGCTTTGTTTACCGTATTTCGACACTGTATGCTATTACTGTAAAGGCGGATTCGCGGATGACAGTTACTGCGACAGATCATACGACCAAGGTAATGAGGCTGGCTTGCCTCTTTGATTTGTTCAGTCTTTTTCTTTCCTCTGCAGCCAGAAGGCCTCTACGAGCGTCGGCAGCCTCTATGCCCTCTCCAACAGCTCGAATCTAAGCGAGTGTTTCGCAGCCCTCGGATGAAATGTCGTTTGATTTTTGGTCTCTTTTGTATACGTCCTTAAATCACAATGTGGGATGACCGATTTTTTTCAAATCAGATGGCCAGTTGTCGATAGAAGATATCCTTCAGCAACCTCTCATCTTCCAATCAGTAACCATGCAACAACCATTGGAAACGTCGCTGGATCAACAGCGAGTACATCTTTGAGTGTTTGCTTGCTTGTTTTAGGATCACATTATGAGACACTGTCTCTTGTTACCCAATTCAGGATATACGCCGCAGGCACCTATTATGAAAATTATTAAACCGCCAGTCCTGCTTAGTGTAAGGGTTCCAAGTCTCGCTTGCCTACATTAGAGTGCCAAGAACACAGGTCTGATGGACCCGGACCTTGGTCCAGTGAGACAGCGCAGTGTTCTCCCAGACTCGCCCTGTGAAACTTACTGTTTATTTTCTTTTCGAGCAAGAGAGTGTTGCTAATGGCAGACCCCACATATGTAAGGCTGAAACGACCACAAGAGTGACGCCAGCAATCTTTATATAGGGGGGACTGGTAGTACCCTGTTTGCAGATCTTTGTCTTTTCCATATTTATGGTAAGCCCAAACTGCTTTAACGCCTCTGCGAATCTGTCTCCCAGTCTCTGCAGTGCCTCCTCATTATTGGTCACTAGAACAGCATCATCTGCATATAACATCTCCCTAATGAGCATGGTCCTCGCCTTGGTCCTCGCACGCAATCGGGGCAGGTTAAACAAACGCCTATCTGACTTGGAATTCAGATAAACACTGTCCACAGACGTACTATAAGCGTACTATAGGAGGATGGAGAAGAAGATTCCAAGGAGGGTTGGCGCGAGTACACATCCATGATCTTTACTCCATTCTTCATAGAAAAAGAGTCTGAACATGATCCGTCGTACAGGACATAGGCCCTCATATAAGTGTGAAAATAAATTATCATGCATCGCAGTTTTAGGGGGGAACCATTTTTATCGGGGAGATTGAATAGACACTTTCTTCTAAGTAAGTCTAACGGTTTGGTGAGGTCCAGAAACATCATATAGAGCGAGTGGTCCTGTTCTCTGCATTTCACCTGGAAATGGTGAAAAAAGAAAATAATGTCCGTTGCCAATATACCTACTATGAAGCGACACTGGGATTCTGGGTATACCCTGTCCGCGAGCAGTCTCAACCTGTTGAGTAGCATGCGGGTGTAAACTTTGCGTGAAATACTCAGGAACGAGATTTTAACAGTTCTAGCCGGAGCAACAGAGTTTAGGGCAGGGGTAATGTGGTTTACGACTCAGAACAAAGGTACTTGAATGCGTGCTAAGGTCACTCTCTGTCTGGTCACTATGCCAAGGTCACTCACCGTCTCATCAAAGGGAATCGGAGTTGGAAAGAATGTACAGGTATAAACTGACCTCTGGCGTTCCGATTTGGGGAGTGGGGGGGGGGGGGGGTGAGTGACATACGTGACGGCAGCGGAGCTTGCTGTGATAGATGAGTGACAGGTGTTCAGAGTAATTCGTTCCAATGACGACTGAATATGCCATCTGCTATTTGTTATATTATTTGCTGTGTGGGGTCAAGAATGATGTGGATGAGCGTGGCAATGTTCTAAGTTAGAATAACCCTAGGGCAAACAGTGGGATGTGCTATAAAATGTCTCGATAATTATTGCAGTCCACGCGGTCACCTTTATTTTTGTAAATCAACACAATGATTGCGTTACGCAATTTTTTTTGTTGGGGGGGGGGGGGGGGGTTTCTACACCTTCCTCACAGCAGAATCATGTGCCGTCAAATATTGGCCTCGCTGGTCCTGATTCCCCGTATTTGATGGATTCAGTTTGGATACCATCTTCCCCTAGTGCTTTGCCATTTGAGATGTAGTTGAAAGCCTTGCCAATCTCATCCAGAATAGGCGGTCTGTGAACTTTCTCCATTATGTGCATAACCTGAGCCCGTACAAGGCCTCGTCAATGACCACCGTTTCCCGTGAGTAGAACTCAGAGTAATCTCCATTTATCTGAGGACATCTGCTGGTCACGGTCAGTGAGTCTCAAACATGCCATAATATATGTATAGGGAAAGGGAATAAGCACCTCCTGTTGGGGCCAGTGTTATCTGTACACCTCTTTCCATGCACTGAATGTTTCCCGTCTCTGCATTTAGCTGAATTTCTTAACACAGTTTCTGCCAGTACTCGTTGGCGCATTGTCAAGTCGGTCGTTGATTGGTACCTCGGGTCCTCCTGAGGGCACCACACGTTCTCTTATTTGTGAATTTTGTATAAGTGACGAGAGCTTCTCGTTTGTATTGAATTAAGGTCTAATTCTTGCAAGATGTGCATTGAACCAGTCGTGACTGGTCCGTTCCCTGATGCCAAACGTAGCTAATGTTGTATTACAAATGGCACCTTTCGTAAAGTTCAATTGAGCTGTGATATCACAATCGGATCATTTTTGAAGAGCAAGACTCAGGTCAGACAAACGCCTCTCCGCCTTAGAAGCAATAATCATATAGGCAGTGTTGACGTGGACATGCTCACGTTGTTTGGAGCGGCATATTGTGCGAAGCTGCAAGCGTACCATGCTACACTCAAGAGCATGATCGGAGTCACAGTCTGCACTGTGTTAGCATCTAGTGCAGAGGACCATTGTTTAGAGCTGAGCGTCTGGTGACAATCAAGTCGATTTGATGCCCTCAATGTGATCTATGATGATTTCATGATACTTTATGATGTCGCTTGCTCTTGAAGAAAGTGTTTGTAACACATAGGTCTTGTGGAGTGCACAATTCCAGCAATTTCTGACCGTTGTCATTTAACCACCTACTCTATCACTAAAGTCGTCGAGAAAGAAGAGCGCTTCTTCTTTGGGGCTGTTCTTGATCAATTCCTCCAGCTGTCCATATAGTTTATCTTTCGCTTCCTCCATAAATGTCGGGGTTTATGTAAAGGAGCTAAGGATATTAATAGGACCTGTATCAGTTACAAGGCAAATAGCCAGTAACCTCACAGAGACCGACGTTGGAGAATCGACCAAGGCCATAAAGGCGTTTTTTTTATATCAAAGCCAACACATGCAGTCGGGAATCTTTAAATTCATGACCCTTTCAGAAGACAGTGCAGTTTGTTTCCCTAAGTGAACAACTACAGGCACGTCTGGTCTTCTGTAGCACAGCATGTTCACATTCAAATCAAGAGAGCTCCTCCTACCAATGATGCTGTCTTCCTGACATCCCCGACCTCTCTAAGATCGTCGGAGATGCTTGTTAACACAGTACGCCCGTTCCAGCTTGCAAATCAAAGAGCTGGAGTCTTCTTTTTGTTTTTATGTTTTGTCTGATAACAATTCAGCATGCACTTGTGATGCATGCACTAGGCTCCAGGCACTCACTAGAGAAGGCAGCTGTTGGCGAGTCGACACTCTACTGACCTGGGGCTGCCCGGCTGAGGCGGGCTGTAGTCCACCAAGGGAACACGATTCTCTCTCCCACCGTCACAGCTGATTTGTGGCGATCTTTCCCTAAGTCAGTCGGGTGGAACTTGTAACCCTAGACTGCTAGCATCAGTGTTGTATCCTTACATAGGAGCGAGACTGGAGTGGCCTCTCCGTGGGGGAGGCCTTGCGCTGAATATGAAAACCATGGGCTGTCCGAACTGCGACATCCCCCTCTCGGCCAAACTGGTGTAATCTAAAAGAATGCGAAGCATGACAACTAGCACAAGACACGCTGCAGGAATGAGTTCGCAATTTTGAAACCATCCGCCTTAGATATTCTGTCTGGGTTTACTTCCGTAGCCCTACCCTCGCCTGAGGTTTCCACAAAGCAGGAGAGTCGTTACCCGGGGCTGGTGAGGAGGATGTTAGCTACTTTAGGAATCCGATTATACTCTCATCGTCCCAGGACTAGTCAGCACTCTCTGCCACGTGTGGGCTTAACTTTAGAGTTCCCTCTCGTCTAGACGAACTGCCTGCATAGGATAACGAGCTTTGTCTACACGCGTTTAGAGCCAGAGTTTACCATCTCTTAGATTGCCAACTAAAGCTAATTATACGAATGTGTCCTCTCAGTTATACCGTCGGGTACTCGGTCACGCCCCACAGCACGGTCTGTAAGAAACAGTTGACCCCTCACAAAGGTGCTGCTGGACACACACTAATGTAGTAGAGGCAAGTGACAAGGAAACTCCTGTCCGGAAAACAGAACAGTGAAGTCAGCGGCGATCTCTACACCTGGAAAGCAGAGGCTATATCAGACGCTTCACTTTGTATGAACGAGCGGGATGTCCACCCCAGGCCTTGCTAACACCCCTCCTCCCCCCGCCACGTGTATGTAATAAATTGTAAGTAGCATGTCCTTCGTAGAGCATCGGTTCATACAACTGTAAACCGTTCGGTTATTTCGCTACTGATGAATATGTTCATTAGCATACGTTGCTTTGCAACCAAAGTCTTGTCTTTAATGTGTTTATGTCCATGTCAAACTGTTTGGCTGAGCAGTTAAATTGTTCAAGCAGCATTTCCAGTGATGCTACTGATCCGCCCACGATCGCTTGGTCATCAACACATTTGGTGGCATCAATTTTTATGCAATTGACAACTCCAAACAACATTTCCATTATCATCTCAGACTCCGGGAAAGCAATTACCTTGTCGCACACAATCAATTCAAACAGTAGCGTATTTACTAGGAGGAAGGGGGGGGGGGTGTAGATTAAAACGGGTAGGGGGAAAAAGTAAAGATATTCAACGATGTAGAAATTGTAAATGAATGCGTAGTGGAAGTTGTCGGACGCTTAGATTCTGATAGTGTTTCGAAAGAACAAACAACTGCTTTATTCACGGTGAACTATATCTGATCGGCAGCATGAATTAGCCCTCAACCTAACAAAACACTTTCACGCAATAATATAAAAGCAAAAAGTATATTTCACAACAGCAAAGTGGGCTGGAAATCAACAGAAACAAGAATAATCGTATGGTGTACGCTATAAAGAGAGAAAGTCCACAAGTTGACATTCACATAAATGGAGAAATTATGGGACAAGTGCCAAGCTATTTATACATTGGTCAGCATATATTGCAGGATGGCAAATGCAAAAGGAAAGATCATTTAGAGAATTGCAATGGCAAAGAATACATTTAAAAGCATGAGACAAACACGTCTGTCCAAGAAAATATCTCAGAATTTAAAAATGAGAATAATTAAATGATACGTGCATTTGTTTTATTGCTTGGAGTAGAAAGCTGAACCCAGACCAAGAAAACAGAGAAGAATACTGAGACCTCTGAAATATGGAATATATACTTGGACGAGTTGTTGAGAAAGACAGGAAAACAAATAGTGAGGTCCAAGTGGAGAAGATACTTCTGAAGGAAATGAACAACAGAAACAAACAATTGTGTGATCATGTCAAGCGACATGACAGCCTGCTGATAATTATGTTGGAGGGAAGAGTGGAGGGCAAGAGAGCCAAAGAGAGGTTGAAGTACAGAGGGATAGACAACACATCAATATGTGTTCCGGACACAGTCTGATGGAGTGCACCAACCTGGCATGTGAGAAAGACAGTTGGAGATCAACTACCGTCAATCTTCGATGTAGAGACAACACTTGATGATGATTGTGGTTTTATACATTGACGGATACTTCTCTCTCAGCGCAAGTTTTATCGATTGTTCCGTCAATTCAGAAGTATTTTTAGCTAGAACACAAAAATATATATCTTCAACAACATTCAAAGGAAATATAAACCGTACTGGAACCCATAGCCGGCAAAGAGAAGAAAGAGGCAAGGAAGAAGGCCGACAAATTTCCAAATACCCAAAATTAAAACAGAGTACAAAAGATAGACAGTAAATGTCAGATATTTCACTAAACAAAGCAATCGGGAGACTTGGAGAAAAACATTGTAGCAAGCTGGATATAAAAAGAGAAGGAAACAAGGCGTGGATATTACTGAGCAACCCTGATGGGAACAAGAGAAAGTCAAACCCAACACTTCTGGCCAGAGAATCTGGGAGACCAAGTAGTATCAAATACTAAGGTAGCTGAAATCTTCAAGAAATTGTACGCAAGAGTAAATAAAGCGCAACATAGAATATTGCTAGATAAATCACTTTTAAAGGATTCCTTTAACATCGACTCCACCAATGTAACTGCCTTTAAAAATCACTTCACTTCACAAGAACTGAGCAGAACGATGAGAAAATTGCCAACAATTAAAGCACCAGGACCAGGTAAAGTTAAAAATGAGATGATAAATAAATTAGGACTTAAGGCGAAAGATGTATTTGTATGGTTTATCAACAGAACATAGCACATAGGACAGTTGACGTGAATAAGGCTATCAGCAACTATCAAACCCGTACTGAAGAAAGATAAACAGCCAGGACCAACTGGAAGCTATAGAGCTGTGTCGCTCACCTCATGTTTAGGGAAAGGAGTTGAAAGAATGGTAAACAACAGACTATATTGGTGGCTGGAAAGCAAAAAACCTCATTGATAGAAACCAGGCAGGGTTCAGGCATGGGCACCGCAGGGATGATCCCGTCTTTAGGTTTACACATCATGTGATGGATGGATTCCAAGATGGAAAACGCACACTACTAGTGTTTATTGATCTACAGCAGGCATATGGCAGAGTTTAGAAGAAGAGCCTTTTAATGAAAATGAGAATTAAAAAAAAGATGATGAAATGGATACAGGACTTCCTGACCAACAGAACCATAGATACCAACTTTGCAGAGGCAACATTAAGTAAAAGAACGTTAGAAAAAGCACTGTCACAGGGCTCTTCTTTAAGCTGCACCTTTTTCCTCATCTATTTAATTACTTCACTAGAAATCTAAACGTGTCAAAAGCATTGTTTGCTGATGATCTCGCCATTTGGACCACCGAGAAATATCCCATTTTGGCAAAAGTCAAGAACAACACAGCGCTACTAAGAATGTCAGTATACTGCGAACTGTGAAAACTAAAAATATATACACAGAAAACCATATTAACCATCTTCTCCCGCAGTCATAAAGAAGCAAATAGATCTATTAACATCAACATGAATGGCGAATTGCTAGTAAAAGAGAATACCCAAGTTTATCTAGGAGGAACACTGGGCAGACAGTTGAAATTTAGCAACCACATCTGCAATGCCAGAAGTAAAGCAACCAAGCGTTTAAACTTAATCAAACAACTTGCTAGTACAAATTCTGGAGCTGATAAACAAACTCTTTGGCAACTATACCTTGGTTATGTACGACCGGTAATTGACTTCAGCCTTACCATACAGACCACTGTGCGTACAAATAACATCTGATCTATTGACCGAGTGTAGAATTAAGCTCTCAGACTAATTTGTGGTGGGTGTGGGGGGAGACTGGGGTGTTGAGATCAACACGTACAGCTACGTGCGAGATAGAGGCCAAGATAGAACCGCTAGATATCAGGAGAAAGGGGACACTGGCTGAAGCAGGGGAGAGATTCAAGAGACAAGAAAATGACCATTCAAACAGGGTACAAATAGACATTTGGAAGCAAAAGTGAAGACTGAAGCAAAATTTTCCTCACTGGATGTTGCCGAAGAGGAAAGCCATATTCACCATTTACCAGAGGAGAGAGAAATGGAAAATATGCATTTTGAACTACCTCCTTGGAAAAATCGTTACCTGTCAGTCATAAAAAACACCTGACAGAAAAGGTAGCCACCAAGGAGACTATATCTAATATCTTAAAGACAAGTGCCTTGGAGAGAGTCTCTATGTACCCACAATCGGCAGTTTTTTCAAATGTACTTCTTTGCGGTGTATGGTATCCATGTGAAATACCCGGATGGGTCCATATACTACATACGCAAAACCCGTTCTAAATGATGAAGCGAAGGTCGAGGCTATGAAAAGCAGTTGAGGTTTCGCACCAACAGCTTGAATTGTTGACGATGGATTTTGTAATTTTTAGTGACTAACTCGGTTCTGGAGGCGCTGAAGAACACCCCATACAAAGAAAAGGAGATATTCTTGGTGGGGAGGGCGATCAACAACATCACGACTGCTCACGCGAAAAATGTCACCTTGCAATGTATCCCTGGGCATAGTGGGCTACTAAGGAACACGATGGCCAACAGAGTGGTAAAACAGGAGCATCGAAACAAAAATTGTATAGACCCTGCAGTAACCACAAAGTAACACGAATTATTTAGAATAATATCCGGCAAATCTGGATGAACAGGTTGGCGACGGTAACAACAGGTGGTAGTGAATTCAGAAAAATATCACAAACAAAAAGTAACGATGACATAAATACACTACATAGAAGAGATCAAAGTCTCATCTTTGAGTTCCGAACAGGACATATCAGAGTCAATAGCCATTTGAACCGCATCAATCCCCAGCACCTGCCCCTGTGCAGACATTACTCTCATCCTGATAAAACAGTTCGACATTAAGTGCAAGGGGCTTGCAGATATGAGAAAAAGATTCTTACAAGCATTGCCGACAATTGCCAACACATGGTACGGAGCAGTGAAACAACTGTTAATTACTTGTATCTATATAAGAATGGCATTGCGCTGCAAAGAGCACGGTTGCTCAGCAGCTATGGGATAACAACAACAACAAAAACTACAACAATAACAACACAATTCAAGATACATGTTGTGAACATGGATTGACATTTAAGTTAGCGGGTTTATTTCATTGGTTAAACAAACTATTATCAGATCCATACGCTCTCATTTCTTTTCCTTGCATTGCATCATCAGCAAAACCTCCGTATTAAATTTATTATTATAAGCTACGTGTAGTGTTTTCATGCACATGCAATCGTCATCATCAGTTTCTTAACATGTTAAAGTTGAACGATGACGTATGCAGTGTGGATTTGACTAAATTAGGCAATCGCAATGGCAAAGCTGCTGCCATATTTTCTCGACTCACAACACGTGCAAGAAAAAATCCCAAACTTACAGCCAAAACTAAGGTCATATGGTCTACAATGACCGTATCGCTAGTTCGCTTACATATGGCAGAAAATGACCATTGAAACGGGGACAAATTAGGCCAAACAAGAGCATACGTACAACACCTTGACTTACGGAGCTTGAGATTCATCTTTAGCATCTCATGGAGAGACAATGTGACAAATGCGGATGTGCATTCTCGCACCCGTCTTCCAAGTATGTTTAACCTCCTTCAAAAACGAAGACTGCTATGGCTTTGTCATGTTCGTTGCATGAAAGACAGTCGCATCCCCAAAGATATTCTCCATGGACAGCTAGCGTGTGGACAGATGGCCGACCATAGCTGCGGTTGAAAGACGCATGTAAGTGGGACATGAAGGCTCTGGATAAGGGTCTGACATCTTGGAAAGACAAAGCTGCGAACCGATCCAAATAACTTCAAGAGCCACCTCCGGCTGGGCGAAAATAAGCTCATGCAACACTGGGAAGTGAAGAGTCGACGCCGAAAGGAAAAGAAAAACCAAAAACTCTGTAGAGCATCAACTTATAGTCAGACATGACTGAAAAGGGGTTACTACTAGGGATTTGACAATTATTCTAAAGTGCGTTTGCTATCACACGGTTATATATTATCTTTATGAGATCAATTCGTTCTTTTTTAAGAAGAACATATTCAGCAATGTGAATTTTTGAAAGACGATTTCAATAGAAATACTGCATTTGTGTGTAATATCTTGTCAAAGCAAATTTGCTTGAATACACTTTTGCAAGATGAAACTAACTAAATACAATTAGTATGAAAATAATTCAAGCAATTGGAAAAGAGATTTTTATTAACAAAACTGTTTGTCTTTAAAAAAAATAATCCCAGTTATCAAAGCTCATTGATCCGCATACGGATTCATGTGATTCATTTAAAGAACACGATGCTATTCAGGACTTATTAATTGGCGAATACAATGACATAATCACTTACTTTGGAAATCGGGTCATCAAACTCAAACTAGCATTTCAGCCTTATCTAGTTAATGTTTCTAAGACCCAAAAAAAACTACACATGTAATTGATTGAGTTCTCCTAAGATAACATTGTAAACTATTATTTGACGCTAAGAAAAATGCAATTGGAAGATGGAAACATTTAACATAATACACACGCGTTAGGCAAACCGCACGACAACAATATTTCTTCCATTTTAACCACTTATGGCTGAGAATCCACATTTTATTTTTTTACATGACCCAAATCAAGACGGCCTTAATGTCAGAGATAATGGATACTCATTTAAGAGAATCAGCTGAAACTGCAGCCATTTATGCCGTTACCAAATTATTTTCTACAAAAAGTGGTCACAACAAATCATTAAACTGTCAGTTTACTTTAAAATTTAAAACATGTTGCCAATGTATATTTTTGTTAGGTCAAAAAAATAATTACGACAATAAATCGATGAAATGTAAGCAGTAAAACTAAAATGTGTATATATTAGTCATAAGCCGAATTATATCACATAAACAATAGTTCCACTTGTGAATGTTAGTTCAAAGTAGTTAGATTTGTACAAGATAGTGCACAGTTTGTAGTGCATGTAATTGGCGTTTCTTGACTGCGGCCTTTTTACGTTCACAGCTAATCTAATATGAAGTGTGTTAAAAGAAATTCTGGCTTTGTAAATCGTGAACATGTTGCTTTACCCGACCATTAACATATTGTACATTTAAACTGATACATAAAAAGCATATTTCCCTACCTGTAACATGTCTTTATCTATCTCCCATTCCAGTTCGTTTTTTTCATTCATTTGGACAATCTTGGGGAAAAGCCTTTTCAGATCTGGTTCTGCTTGAAATAATCTAAAAGAATTAAAAAGAAATTGTTACAACAGTCGGAAAAAACGAAACACATTGCTAAGAAAATAATATTAGATGTAAAGAAACAAACATGATGAGAAAAAACAAAACAACAAGACAACAAACAAAGACAATGACATCATTATTTCTTGCCTTTAAAGTTTTTATAAAGTGGTGAAAAAAGAAGGATCGTTAAAAAAAACATAAAATTCATTCAAAGATATGCTTATATTTAATATAAGAACGTGATAGAGGCAGAGATACAATAAACAACATTTCTCACCGACACGAATTGTGAGTCATCTGATGTTATTTTGATCACTTACATGAAACGTGAGTCAACTGATTTTATATTGATCCCTGACATGAAACGTGAGTCACCTGATTTTATATTTATCACTGACACGAAAAGTAAGTCATATAATGTTATATTGATGACTGACATGAAACGTGAGTCATCTAATTTTATATTGATCACTGACACGAACTGTTAGTCATCTAATTTTTTATTGATCACTGACACGAAACGTGATTCAAATGATTTTATATTGATCCCTGACACGAAACGTGAGTAATCGGATTGTATATTGATCACTGACACGAAACGTGAGTAATCTGATTTTTATATTGATCATTGACACGAAGCGTGAGTCATCTGATTTTACATTGATCACTGACACGAAAAATCAGTCATATGTTTGTATATTATGTGACATTTTTCCTGTTTCTGTTTCTAAAGATCGACTTCACTGCACTCCGAGAATACCCATATGTGCTCATTCTCTCTCAGAAAGTATCGAAGGATCTGCATGTTAATGGTCCCTATAGCTCGCTAGTTGAATACTCACCTATTCCGTAATCTCATGAGCCCCATTCCGATCGGACCTCGTTTGATGTTGCCACTTTGCAGTATGTAACATTCTGGAGACATAGTTATCTTGCTCTGTGTGCTCTATGATTAAGTGACGTGTCTGAAGATATTTTTAATGCGCGACAAAGCAGTTTAATCTCTGAATGAACATGAATGTAAATATACACCGACGTAGAATTCATGAACTCCAATTACAATTTTTTTTAAACGATAAATTGTGCACATACTTTGTATGTGTCGGTGTGGTCTTATTTCGAGTCTTTTATTGAAAACAAATTAATACACGTTTTGGATGGTTCACTTACCGTGGCCAAGAAAAGAGGTCACAGGTTAGTAACAATGTCAGCTGCCAGGCATATACTCAAGACGCGATTAAGTAGAGGTAGACATAGGGTTGCCAACCTCATGATGTACAAATCAAAAACCTCCAATAGAAATACAAGAAGTCTTTTACACACCGATGTGCAAACGGGGAAACTAAGTAACATTTGGAACGTTTCTGAACTCTGCTTTGGCACGGTGAGTATTTGTCGAATTTCTGAGAACATTCTCTGGGAGCAATCTATGAGAACAATCTATGGGAATTGTCTCTATCGACTGTCTTTGTGGGCTGTCTCTGTGAACTGTTTATGTGATCATCTGTTTTTGTGAACTATGTATGTGAACTGCTTATGTGAACTGTTTATGTGAACTGTCTAAGTGGAGGTTTTATGAGAATGTCTCAATGAACTCTTTGAAATGCCTCCGTGACCTGTTTATGTTGACTGTTTTTGTGGATTGTCTATGTGAACTACATTACACAGGATGTGAAAGAGTGATAAGAAATTAATTTGATTGTGTGTATATATATATATATATATATATATATATATATATATATATATATATATATATATATATATATATATATAACTTTGTTGTCCATCACAATTGATGAAGACCACTCTCTTTGTTCAGCCGTGTGGACAGTCGATATCTCTTGCTGTGTCCGCTGAAATGGGTGACTTGCGCGGTGATTCGGATTAAAGTGAGGAAGAAACCGCGCCTTTTGTCAACCTCACTCACAGAGCCTAAGCTACCTTTTGCCAGTGGCAAGACATTCATCGAGACGACTGAAAATAGCATAGGATGCAGATTTTGCCTCAGGGTTACCACCGAAGCCTTTCCGTAAACATGTAACCCGCAGGGTAGAAAGGTGGGATGGCATCTAACACAGTTTGTTGTGCCTTTGCGATAACCACAAGAGGTCGTATGGACTACACTCAGCGTATGAGTGAGTCTAGCATCTCTCCCCAGCTGTATTCAGCTCATCATAGTAGCATCTAAAATTCCAACACGCCAAATTCGTGTAGGTGAACCGGCAGAACTAACCCGTGGAATACGACACAGTTATAAGCGTAGTGCCATTCAGCCGGCGTCCAGACCAGGATAAACGGATGGAAGAAATCACAAAAAAAGAACGAAATAACAAGTCCAGAAGGAAAACAACACCACGTTTCCGTGAACACAAGTGTAAGTCGTCGACTAGTGTGAATTCCAAGCAAATCTGTGGTCTGGCGGCATCCATAATGATCCAAAACTGTAGAGAAATGTAGACTCGCAGCCAGTTATGGCGCCATCTTTGCCAGATAGATATATATCTTAGTTCTTAGTCGACCTGTACTTCTACAGAAGCAAATTCCCATGTGCAGCTCCCACTTCTGGTATGAGCTGGATGTAGTCGGTAGAAGCGTTTCCTGCTTAGCAGGCTAGGCTCGAGCAACATAATACTCCGTTGCGTTGGGACACGCGCTTACTGAGGGTAGTTAACCGATGTGCGAGTCCATCTTTATAGACTCAAACACTACAGTAAAGTAGACCCGCAGCCTGTTAGGTGCCATAAGTGCCGCTAAAAACAAACCACCTAACCATGGCCGGTGTTATGCCATGTCACACAGCTAGTCGCCTCTTACGACTTGCTCTGTGCGAGGCAGTGGTGCTATTCCTGTCCTTGTCATACACAAAGACTCCGGCAGGCATCTATGGTACAATACATATAAAAGCTGTAGAAGTTGCGTTTTTGTATCTTTTTGTATGACTTATTTGTTTTTTCCGTGTGTGGATGCCTTCCCTATGTCCAGCTCTCTGACACGCCAATACAGGCTGCAATGGTACCCCCCCCCCCCCTTTTTCATTCGAATTCAGGTAACGCTACATTCATGTTGACTTATATAGCAAGAATTTGCATTAGAGATCTTCTTCTTCTTCTTCTTCGTACGCAGTCAGACAGTAACCATTATTTTTTCGAAAAAAGCGGCGGTCATCCTGAGGCTGTCGACACTGCCATAGAGCTTGTCTTGCAGTTCCACTGGTGATGGCCACATCTGCTCTCTCTGATCCTCGTATATCGGGCAGTTCTGCAGCAGATGTTCAGCGGTCATTTTACCGGTACCGCACGGGCATTCGTCGGTACCACCTATCTTCAATTTGTTGAATAGGTGGTACCTCAATCTATTGTGGCCAGTGCGAAGTCTGAAGACAACGACCTGCTCTCTTCTGTTCAACTGTTTAACATTTGAGATCAAAGTGAACATATTTAAATGGAATCATTAATTGTGAAATGAGTATATGTATTTCAAGTGAGTAATGAGTAAGTACGTCTAAATAAGAGTGCAACAATTAAGTGTGTACCTTTTTAGTTTGACTAATTAAATATTTAATAATAAAGTGTGTAATCGCTAAGTGCACAACAATTAAGTATGCATCAATTAAGTGTGTAATAATTAATGGTTAAATTATTAATAATTAAATGTCCATTAATTTATCGTGTATTACTAAAGTATGCAATAATTATATATGTAATGATCTAGCGTGTAATGAATAACTGTATTTGTTATGTGTGTAATACGTTGGTGTGTAATAATAAAGTGGGTAATCGCTAAGTGAACATCAATTTAGCGTGTAATAATCAAGTGCGTCAATTACGTGTGTAATTATTAAGTGTACATCATGTAAGTGTGTAATGGTTAATGGTTTAATTATTAAATGTGTAATAATTAAATGTCCATTATTCTAGCGTGTGTTACTAAAGTAAGCAATAATTAAATATGTAATGATCTAGCGTGTAATAACTAGCTGTATTAATTACGTATGTTATAATTTAGTGTGTAAAAATACAGTGTGAAATAGCTTAGTGTGCAAAAACTAGGTTCGCAATAATTAAGTGTTAATATAATGGGGGATCCGCGATGGTTAGTGAACTGGCTTCCCAGTCACGCGATCAGTGTTCAAGCCCCAGTTGGTGCGGGATTTCTTTTTCTGATCACAAACCGGCGCCTGTGGTCGACCCAGCCACATAAATTGGGTACCAGAAAAATATGAAAAGGAAAGGCAACCGGCGTGATCCTGACTACATCATCCACTATGTGCCGTTGGTTACAAATTAATATAGGCCTAACACCACATTTTCTATGCGTCGCATGGTGTGATGGTATCTTTGTTTTGTTTTTTCATTTATTAAATGTGCAGTGTACGGGTAGAAGTAAGTGTGCACTTTATTTAGTGTGTCTTAATTATGCTTCTGCATCGCACAGACAGAGGCATTAGGCCATCTCTACTTGTGACTTTTTAGGAGGAAGTATCAATGAAATAAATTACACCTTTTTTTGGTGATAGTTAGAACAATTGCTTATTGGCATGTTGTTGACAATTCCGATTTGGGATCTGCATACTCGCAGGCAGCGAGGATCTAGAAAGTTCGCTTCACGAGATTGTGATATTTCACGAGCTTTTCTGGCCATTCACCCTTGTTCTGCTGCATTCATTTTAGAAGCCTCGCATGATAGTACTCCTCTGCGGAGAGCTGTACGCCAGGCAGTACGGTCTTTTGTAGCATCTTCACATTTTTCAAGGTTTATGCTGAAGGCTTTTAAAAACGTTTTTGATGTGTCTTTAAGGCGCTTTTTGTCTCGTTGGGAGCCTTCGCCATTCTGCATCTCGCCATAGAAGATTATTTTTGGCAAACAATAGTCTGGCATGCGAACCACATGACCCGCCCAGCGAATCTGTGATTCCATCATGATGGTATCAATGCTAGGGATACCAGCAGTCTAGAGAACAGCAGTGTCCGGGACCCTGTCTTGCCATTTGACATTTAGAACCCTCCTGAGACAAAGTGTGTGAAAGTTATTCAGCTTCTTTGCATGTCGCCTGCATACAATCCGTGTTTCACTTGCATATAGCAATACATAGACCACCACTGCTCTGTACACTTTCAGATTCGTCTGGAAGTTGATGCCATTTTGACGCCAGACGTTTGAGTGCAGTTTGCCAAAGGTGGTTCTGGCTTTGGCGATTCCAACGCTCATCTCGTAATCCATGACTACATTATGAGACAGTGTACTACCGAGGTGTGTAAATCTATTTACAACCTTCAGTTTTTCACCAGTTATCTTGATGATTGGCTCAGTATACGTTTTGCCAAGAGCTGGTTGGTACATTATTTTAGTTTTCTCTGTGTTGATGGTAAGTTCAAAGTTGAAACACGCTAAGGAGAAATTATCCACGCTTTTCTGAAGATCAGCCTCTGTGACATCGTGAATGGCACAATCGTCACCAAACAGAAGATATCTGATAGTGTGTCTCTTACCTTAGTTTTTTGCTCGAAGCCGCCTTAGGTTGAACAGCTGTACACCTATACGAAATGTTATGTCGATTCCTAAGTCCCCGTCTCTGAAAGCATCAGTCAGTATTTCAGAATTGCAGAGAACAGCTGAACAAGGCTGGTACCAGCACACACCCCTGTTTAACGTCGTTTGTTACTGGCAAGAACTTCGATATAGCACCATGTTCCTGTATTCTAGCCTGCATTCCATCATGCAGTTGCCGTACTACGTTGACACATTTTATTGGGCAGCCGTACTTTGTCATGATTTTCCACAGGCCTTCTCTGTTGACCTTAATACACACGCCGATGTCAGATCGATGAAGGCTACGTACAGGTCGCAGTGCTGTTCCTGGCATTTATCTAGCAGCTGTCTGGCAGCAAACACCGTATCTGCGGCTCCACGTGCTTTCCGAATCCAAACTGACTTTCAAGTAGAAGGCTTCCTCCAGATGAGATGTGAGGCGATTGAGAAGGATTCTGGCGAATATCTTCCTTGCGATAGACAGTAAAGAAATGCCGCAGTGGTTTTCACATGATTGGTGGTTACCGTTCCGTTTATACCGATGTATTATTGAGACATCTTTCAGATCTTGCGTGATGGTTTCACTGTGCCACATCTGGTTGAAGAGCAAGTGAAGTTTTACAATTAGTGCTATAAATCCATTTTTGTAGACCTCCACAGGAATTCAATCGGAGCCAGGTGTTTTGCCACTGGAGAGTTGACTAACCGCTTTTTGGGTCTTCTTTACAGTCGCTATATCGTCCAGAGCCTCATTTAAAGGTTACTGGGCCAGGAAGTCAATGGCTACGCTGCTAACAGATGATGGCTGGTTCAAGATATCACCAAAGTGTTCTGCCCTGCGTCTAATAATGTTTTTTTTCCGGATATGTAATTAGTGTTTTCCTATTTGCATGGAGGAGGGGTAGTGAACAGGAAGAAAATGGGTCATGATATAATATCCTCATGTCATGATTGTCAGCAAATCCCTGTTTCTCATCCGCTTTATTGATCAGCCAGGAGTCTTGCAACTGACGCAGTTTGCATTGAACAATCCTGCACGTGTTTAGGAAAGCTGCTTTCTTGGATGTTGACTGGATCATTGAAATGATACAACCTTTTGACATACATGTATGCCGTACAGGAAAGTTAAGTAAATGTATGCTTGTAGATTACCACATGATTGTGGAAAACAACGTACCACATAAACAGCCTAACAACGAGTACATAAGGGCATTGCTACATAACTCATGCAAGGAGACACAATACGATGGTGGCTCTATATATAAGGAAAAACATATAAAGAGATAAAAAATATTCTTAATAAATGACGTAATGAAGTTCCGAACTATCACGCTAATCAGCCACGCTAGCAAGCTACTCTTGCGATTCCTATTGAGATGAATATAGACACGATTTGAATCTGAAATCTACGAAGTCGAAACAGATTTTAAGAAAGACAGAGGAACCAGGGACCACATATTCAATATGAGGAATATCTACGAAAAATGTAGAGAGCTTAAGGTAGACATGTACACATGTTTCATTGATAACACCAAGGCCTTCGACACCATAACACATCAAAATATGTAAAACATGATGAAGGAAAAGGGGTTTCCTGTGCACATTATACATATCATTGAAACATTATACCAAAATCAACGAGCTACTATCCGAGTATCTGGGTAAACATCAAATTGGTTCGCATTACACAAGGGAGTAAGACAGGGATGTATCCTTTCACCTTATCTATATACATCTCTGCATAATGTAAAATGATAAATTTTAGAGAATACGAGAACAGTGAACGTTTGATACATTAAAGATTGGCGGGTACGAAATTCCAGAGTTACGATATACGCAGACGAGACAGTGATATTATCAAGAAGTGCAGAAGGGCTGGAGCAGCTAAGTTCAGCTGTAAATCGACATAATAAACATCAAAACCTGTTTATAAACATAAACAAAACAAAGATAATGACCACCAACAAACCACAATGTCAATATAAATTTACAGCAGGGGGTGAGGAAATGGATCAGGTCACGCATTTTGAATATCTGGGCTCCAGAATTGACAAGAGTAGCGACTGCTCGAAAGAAATCACAAGAAGAATAGCCCTGGTAGTGTAGAGACTGAACAGTCTGAAGAAATTATGGCAGAGCACCAACAAAATGACAAAAGTAAAAGTCTTGAGAGCCTGTGTTTTTCCTGTGGCAGCGTATGGCTGCGAATCATGGACGATTACCAAAACTTCTAGACAAAGAATCAAGTCCTTCGAGTCAAAATGTTACAGAAATGTCCCCAGAGAATACCTTAGACAGAGACAAAGACAAATGTAGACATTCGGCAAGAGTTGAGCATAGAGTAGAACTGGCTTATCAATTCCATTATGGCCAGAAAATGTAAATACTTTGGTCACATCAAGAGACAGAACAGTCTTGAGAGAACAGTGATAGAAGGCGTGGTGCCAGGGAAAAGAGGCAGTGGTAGACCAAGAAGATGATAGCACCAACATATCCAGGAATGCCTGGGAATGACTGACTAAGGCTGGCGTTTTGGCAAGGGAAAGTGTTTCTTTCAGTCAGACTGTGATGTGAGAGACGTTCTATTAAGGACATGATACATGACGATGAATGAAGTTCTCTTACCTGTAAACTTCCACCACTACGCCTTCTTATACTCAAAACGACGAATTATTTAGTGTTGATATCTTGCATCATATCAAGTATATCCTCTATGCATATTTTTTTTCTTCAAATCTATAAGACTACTCGACACTCAATACGGTCTTGGTCTATGTTGAGTGGATCTGCATGCCGGTGTGTGAGTTACAAATCCCACATTAGTCGCTCTTTGCGATTTTTAATAAAGAAGGGATTCTCAGTGGATAAACGTTTAGAATGATTGTTTCTCAAAGGAAATGGATCAAGTTAAATTCCTGGTCTCCAATTAATCTAATCTACCCATGTGTAAATAGATACCCTATGCACGATTAGGTGCGGCAAGGAAACAAGGAAGGGCATTGGTCATCCTACCAACCAAAAAGCTGAGTTCTAGATCAATGAAGTCTGTCATCTCTTCATTGGCGACGGCAGTTGTAGCAGTAGAACTGCTTTTAGCCTGTTAAAGTAATGTGATTGCAGTTGTGGAGAAAAACTCGAAATGAGCTCATTAACCCTTGAGACGTTATTTTGATTGCGGGTTACAGTGGCTGTTCTTCCATCCCTAGGCGTACTTCAAAAGCAGAAAGGGATCTTCCTGGTTGTAATATATTTGAGACTTATCAGTTAGATACACAGTATGGGGGATTTAGTGTTGATTTCCTTCTCGTTGACCAGACACCTGTTACACATCCTTTTTCCAGGGAGCCCGAAGCGGAAGTGAGGTAAGGGTTAAATCAATATGTTTCATCTGACCAGGATGTTACTCTACGGACCCTATACTTCGGTGATATGTTCATGTATCTCGCGTTCACCACCCCACAGCCCTCCCACCTTATTTCAATTAAGAGGCCAATGCAGCCACACTACAGACTGAGAGTGTATAACACGCCATATAGCCAAGGGCAACTTCAATGCACCGTGATCGTCTTCCAAGTCTCCGGATGTAGTTGCAGTGTAGACATAGTATGAATGTGTCTAACCAAGTTTAATCTAGCTTCAGGCCACATGATCACGTTCTTCGCGTCGTTCTTTCTTCAACTTTCGTGCCCGAGTTGGACTCTCCTCTTTTTATAATTCTTTGATTCAGTTTAAGGAGGTGTACATTTCTAAACCCTACACTTTAATTATGGCCAAGGGCGTGTTTCGTGCATGCAACTAATTTCCTAACTGTGCTCTCTATATTTGATTAAGCAGTGCGGTACATGCCAGTAAACGAATTTATTCTTTGAAAAACTAATTGCTTCATTAAAACTAAATTATTGCTGCCTATTTTGTCATTGTTCGGTTCAACGATAGGATTTATAGGGCAGAGGAATAAAACCTTTTGCCATTCGTCGCAAAGTACACATGCTTGTCTTACATTTTTATTCATTTACGTTTTCCTCCAATGTGGAATATTTGCTACCAGTGCATGTACAATTTCTTTTAAAGTAACATGTTTACGAGCATTTGAAATCCTTCCCCTTTTCTCTCCAATGTTAGGAATATATTTTATCTGCATCTGGTTCCGTTACACAAAGCTTGTATCCAACAATCTTTTTCAGGGACATATTATAATGACAAATACATCTGATTATAAAAGAATAAAACGTTTTATTGTGCTGAGATTTTGAACTCGTGTCCGTTTGTAAGCAAACCAGTGCACAACCGCTGGATTAACTGCTCATTTGCTACATATACTGTCCTTAAATGACCTTTCCTACAACTTTCCTGTTCAGAAATACGAGTACAATTCAGTCACAATAACAGGAACCCCTTGTACCAGAAACTGTTGCCAGTGATGGTGTATTAGTAACTTTATTGTTTAATGCCTCAGTTGTAGTAAGTATCAGGCGTTGTGAACCTTTCTAGATACAGTCGCTTTTCTGAATTGTAACATATGTATCCATTTACAGTGGGGTAGATAAGAACGAGCTGAGATCAGGAATAAAACCTACATGATTTTCCGAGAGAAAAAATGTATAAGATAAAGAATGTCATCATAACTTAACCTTACCACTATATTAATATAAATATGTATACGAGGAAAGTAAAAAACAAAACAAAACACAACAAATATAACTCTGTATTTGTTTTAAATGTTAGTCTCTACTTGGAAATGTATTCAAAGTGGTCTACTTGGAAATAGCGTCCTCTACTGATGATTCGAATTTTCAATTTTTTTAATGTGTGCTGGAGTTTTCTGTGATAGCGAACATTTCTCTTAGCGAATTACCATTGAATACTTCTATGATCTGAAAACGGCGACCTTTAAGGGTGGATAACGTTGGTAACAAAAACTTATGCAGGGGTCAAAACCGGCGAATATGATGGTGTGGGACAACGGCCATCTAGTATTTTGTCAACAAGTCACGAAAAGCAGTAACGTGTGTGCATGTGCGTTGTGGTGAAACATCCATGTTTGTTTATCCATGCTTCACGCCTCTTTCTTCATATTGTCTCTCTCAAGCGCCTCATGACATCCGAGAGTGACACTCTTTATTGACCGAGTGGAACAAAACTATTTTCTTTAAAAAAGACCACCAATGTATATATGTATTTGTACAACCATATTCAATTGTTAAGATACACGCACATTAGCTACCGAGTGGTAGTGTGGTTAGATCACGAATTTCTCACAGCAAATGGGTCGTATTAGCTGCTCGGTTGTGCGTATCTCCAGTTTTATTCATCTTGTATCTATTTCTCTCTAATGAAAACATAGAACCTAATCTGCAGTAGAACTAAATAGCAGCCTGGGAAATCTTTGTTTTCCTTTGTTTTAACATAATACGCTGTCTAGTCTTAAGCACATCCACCATCTGTCCCCAGTTAGTTACGACAATATTTTGAGAGCTGAAGTCATCTCGTTGCTGCTCTACAACATGAACTATCTACAATTTACATAATAATGGGGAGGAATACTAACGTCTGGTCAGGCACATCATACTGATCAGACATGTTAATCAGAGTCTGGCAACAAATTCTGGCCATGATCTCTACCTCACATCTCGGTAGTCCTTCCTGGAAACGGGCTGTTTTCATAGAAGCCTGATTAACGAGGTGAGGGACTGAGATGATCCCCTAAGTAGTGAGTCACACAGATGAAACCAAGCATAAGACAACCACCTGGAAAACCCACTCCGTTTAATCTTCACCAGTACGCTCATTATATCAGGAAAACTGCAACGCCCCGTCACTGAACATCTTTTTCAGGGCGCGCACAAGAGTAATCCTACTCATTGTGAACATTCAACAACAACAGCATAGCAATAACAACAACAACATCATAGCAATAACAATATTTAGACTTACAGTTAGAAAAGAGTACTCACCAGCGGAAATTTAAAAAAAACAGGCTCGCCAACACATAGAAAAAAGAGACATCGTACATTAAAGTTCCAAACACTAGCACTAGATGATAGTGTGTGGCGTATTAAGCATTATCTGAAACAGGTCGGACTGAGTGCACAAGCAAAATGAAAAAGGTCATATAGCGATATCGGGATTGAAAGGGCAGTTAGTTTATAGGAAATAAATAATCGTCCGTATCCCTTTACCGGAAACCAGAAGACAGCACAGTGTAAGTCTCAAGCGGAATTGCCCTTTGTCTGTGAAATTCGAACTTTTTGTCGTCGCATTCTTGTTCCTTAAATTTCCGTTTGTGGAATGAGAAGCGTATAAACATAAGCTTACAACAATTCCTTTTTATGATAACTTACCATGTTGATGAACACACTCTACATATTCTGATGGTTATTCTTGTTCTTTGTTTTGTTGTTGTTCTTTCATTTCTTCTACTTTATCTGCTATTGCTGGTAGTCTTGCCGTTTGGCGTTGCAGAAGAAAAGTGTGCATATATTTCAGGTTTTCGGTGGGAGGGACGCTTGTACTGCTGACATGTTGACCTTTTCAAGTGTTTCATTTGCCTCCTCTGTCCATTGTCAGCGTGGACGACCTCGCGCTTGTGGCCCTGAAATATGCATGTAGTTTGACCTAGTTGCAGGTTGATCATGATGTATGCTTGACAAATGTCCAAACTTCATTTTGTTATGTGTTTCAGTATAGTAATTAGCCTAAGTAGTCCCTACCACATTCCTAGCCTGGCTGTTGCGAATTGTGTCTTGAATTGTCGTTCCTACTGCATTTCGTACACCTCGAGCATCTCACAGATCTAATAGGACCCACGATTGACCCTGAAAACATAACGGGATTTAGTAACAATCAATGTTAATGTTTCCTAACATATTTCCCCTAAAATGATCCTTTGGAAGTTAGTTATCTACTTTAAAGCAAATTCGTGTAAGTGATACTGTCTTATAATTTTCTTTCAAGCATAGAAGACTACATCACACCAAAGAAATTTATGTGATCGGCGGTATGAGCAAAACTGGAATTGCAGTCTTCTACCATATACGAATTACATCAGGGTGGAACAAAGTTGATAGCATGTAATTAGTTCTTGGAACTAATAAATTAAATTGACATTACTGATGGATATTACTTGTGCAATAACATCAGTATCCCGTGCAACAATCTCCCATCCTTTGTAGTATTTACATATATAAAAAATCACTATCATCCCAAGACTGGCTGTAAGGTTGTCTAATCGTGTATCTCTATTTGACGATGTCATGTGCAGCTCTCTTCATTTTAGTATATGTTCGTACTTTAATGTCTCTGCATTCCTGAGATGCAAAGGTTACTCTTCGTCGTCCCCATCCACATTTCCCCGTGATCTAGGCCTCTAGTATCTTCTGTAGAAGACCTTCATGTCTCACAATAGGGCTCAGCGAACTTAATCTTCGTGTATTGTATAATTTTAAATGCGTCTTTCTTTGGGTGCTTACCTCGACGAGAGCATTGCCATTGCGTTTGTTTCCTGTCCACCTCAATAATTTCATTCTACGGTATCACCACGTTTCAAACGTTTCTAAGCTAGTATCATCCTTCTTTGCTAGTCCATTTATTAGCAGCCTACAGTGTCATTGGCCATATGTTAGTGGTTATTATTGTTTCCCTCAGTTCTATCCTGATTTTATTTGAGATTAGCTATTTCAGTTTATTTGCTTGGAGGGCCTTTTTTTATTGCAATCATTGTCTCAATTTCCATCTTATTTGGGGCCTCTTCTTTAATGGTCTGCCCTAAGTATGTAAACTTATGTACTTATTCGTTTTTTTCTCCATTGATGATTATATTAATTTGCCTATGTTGCTTGTCTATTGTCGTAGTCTTTGTCTTCAATGTGTTTGTTTTAAATTATACCTCTTGGCTGATCTTTTGCAACGCTGCTACTGACTCTCTCCCTTCCACCCTTCTGTCGTTTGTAACTTTGTCAAACCAATTTATACCAAGTATCTTTTTCAGGTATCTGTTGACAAAACCCTGCAATCTCCAGTCATCCTGCAGGTTTCCGCTCCATACAGTAGGACTGGCTTCACACTTGAATTGAAAATCCTTATTTTTTTCTTCCTTCTTATTTCTTTAGTGTTCCATATGGGTTTAAACATTCCGAATGCAACTCTTGCTTTGTGTATCCTTGTTTTTAAATCATCGTCTATCCCTCCTTCCCTGTTGTTGATACTTCCAATGTATATAAATACATCCTGCTGTTCCAGTGGGGTTCCTCTCAGCTTGATCCGTGCTGTGTTTGCTGCATTAACCCTAATTATTTTTGCCTTTTCATCATGGATCTTCAAACTGACTTGTTTATAGGTATAACCCAGTCTATCCAGTTTTCTTTGTAATTGGCTTTGACTGTAGGAAAGAAAGGCTATATGATCCGCAAAATCCAGGTCCGGCATATGTTTATTCAAGGTCCACTGTATTTCGTTTCTCTTATTTGTTGTTACTTTCATAATCCAGTCCACTGCCATGATGAACAGAAAAGGCGACAGTATGCAACATTGTTGTAACCTTGATTTCATTGTGAATGGCTCTGTGAGTTGTCCCTCGTATATAACGCTACATCACATACTTTCATACGTCTGTCTAATTGTGTTTTTAAGCGTTTGTGGAATTGCATAGTGCCTTAGTATTTTCCAAAGCATATATCTGTCCAAACTGTCGAAAGCCTTTTAATAATAAATGAATTTGAAGTACAAACTCGAATTCTATTCCAATGATTGCTTCACATGTATCTGTAATGTAGTTATCTGGAAAATGCATGAACTTCTCTACGTGAAGCCCGCCTCCGTATCCCTTAACTTGTTATCCATTGCCTTCTTTAATCTTTCTAGTATTACTCTATTTAACACTTTTCCCGGCACTGATAATTACATTATTCTTCTATGGTTTTTGCATTCCTGTAAATTTCCCTTCTTAGGCAATTTCACCAGGTGGCCCTCTCTCCAATCTTTTGGTAAATTTCTTGCTCCCAGATGGCGCCTATCAAGTTGTGGATGCCAAGTAAGTAGATGTTTCAACATCTGCTTTTATGGCTTCATGTGATATCCCATCAGATCCTGCTGCTTTTCCGTTCCTTAGAAACTCTATTGCCCTAATAATCTTCTCTTTACTTGGATTATCACAGTTGATCGGCTGGTTCTCCTCTGCTGGTGGGATGACTAGTGGCTTGTCTTATGCTTGTCTGTTCCAAAGCTCTTCAGAGTATTATACCAATCATTTCTTCTACAGTTCGACCTGCAATGTATTATGCCTCAGAAACATGGGCATTTACCCAACAAATGGAGTCTAACTTCAGAGTGACCAAAGCCTCCCTCGAGAGACGTATGATCGGCCTCACGCTACACAACCAACCTTTGAAAGGTTTCACAATACTGACGTACGGCAAACACCATTAGTGAAGGATGCAATTACCAACGCAGAAAAAAGGTAAAGAATTGCTGGGCTGGTCACCTGCACCGGAGAACTGATGACCGTTGGTGGAGCACAGCGACAGCAGTCTGGTACCCACTAGACAGAAGACGACGACCACGGGGACGACCACCTACGCGCTGGTCTGACTCCCTCGAACTCAGAAATAGCATCTACGATGTTACAGACGGAAACATAATACCCACTGGTCCACCATGATTCAAAACATAAGACAATGGAAACGACGTTTGGACCCGCAGCGCAGTAACCGCTTCTGAGGAACGGTCATTCAGTAATCCAGTAGTATACGCAGTAGCTTCAATAAGTCTCAGGAATAGTCGACTCGTGTTTCAATGAAAGATGATATTATGAAGAATATATATTTATAAGTTAGTAGTGACCTTGACAAAATTACATGACATACGTGACCTTCGCCTATTCTCTAGAACAGCAGTTACATAATTTGATTTATGTGTTGTGGTCGTTGCATCGTCGGAGTTGAAATATCATTGGCTGAACAACGTACAAATGTCACATTATGTGTTTTTTCTAAAGAAGTCACTCTCAGAGACACAAAGGACCAAGTTAAGGGATACGGAGGCGGGCTTCACGTAGAGAAGTTCATGCATTTTCCAGATAACTACATTACAGATACATTGCTTAATAAAGCATATGGTGATACCGCAATGAAGAAATCGCCAGTATTTGAGTGGCACAAGCGTTTCTGTTAATGTCGTGTTAGTATCGAACATGATGCACGTAATGGACGACCGTCAACCTCGATCAACAACAAAATAATTGAGCGTGGTCGAAACGGTGTGCGTGCTGACAAAAGACTTCGACAAAAGTGTCGAGAAAATAGCCTCAGTAGTTGAAATACCTGTTGAAAGTTTACACAGGGTTCTTCATAATGAAATGCTCATGCACCGTGTTTGTTAACACATGATTCCCAAGGATACTGAGAACGTTATCACATAAACGACAAGACAGTTGAGAGAGGAGTCAAAGAATGGTTTCCACGAATGTTTCTAGCAGCGAAATGCACGTTGGCAAAATATGTGTAATTGCCGAATAGAAGAGAACTGCCTTGAAGGAAATGAGGTGTAGATAAATATATTGTAACTTATTTCTATACAATCCAGTAATTCCGGAAACTTTTTGAAGCTACCTCGTGTATATATATATATATATATATATATACATATATATATATATATATATATATATATATATATATATATATATATATATATATATATATACACACATGATCTCTACATAAACCACGAGAAGCCACTATTAAAAATCTGTATTTATCTCCATTTCTTTCCATATAAAGCATGAATCCACTATTAAAGAAGACCTCTTTCAATGAGCATGTGTCATATAGATGAACAAGGGCAGTTTTGGCATCTATTTTGAGTTTTACATATTGAGCTTGCTAACCACATGCACAACTTTCATTAGTCGTCTGTTAAGGAATACTTAGCTGTATTTCTGTTATTTTCTCATTTGTATGGAGTACAGAAATCAACATATACCCGATACTATGTGAAATATTGCTTTAGTTGAATTGACCTATGCTCCAAAACTTATACAAATATCGACTACCGGAAAAGGGCTGTCATTTCTTATTTACTGGCAAACATGGTAACAAATGGTACGAACTAAAAAAAGGACGTCCTCAGGCACGGCTACAGGTTACATGCACTATTTGACACCATGTATATCTTCGGACAACGATTACGTTACGTGCTGGTTGTGCTGGCACTTAAAATTACAGACGATTCTGAACATAATATATCGTAAATCTTGAAGGATATGTTTGAGGGTGTGTGGTACAAAATATTGTATTAATAACATAAATAATAACATAAAGCCACGTCTGCCTAGAATACAAATGGCAGCAGCTGCCTTTTCCTTCACAGATTATGTCTTGAAATGTAGACTACCAAGGGTCGGTAAATTAGTATAGTTACCTAATATATTAAACACAAGCTATTAACCATTCTGCTGTGGATACAATAAATCTACGTCTATCTAGATTACAAATAACGGCAAATGACTCTTCCTCCACCCATACTGAGATTTGATTGGTAGATTACCAAGGGTTATTGTTGATATGGATCCAGAGTCATCCGGCATCTTCCCCTTGGGCCATGTAATGATATCTGCTCGTACTTGAGTTGTGTATTATCATACAAAGTGCTTAATAGACTGGCCACAGAGAAAAAAAGTATTGTCATAACATCGTTAGACAGCGAGCAATCAGTGATATGATGATCTTCTTCTTCTTCTTCTTCTTCTTCTTCTTCGTACGCTGTCAAACGTTAAGTTGTATTTTTTCGAAGAGAGCAGTGGTTATCCTGAGGCTGTCGACACTGCCAAAAAGATTGTCTAGTGTTGCCACTGGTGATGGCCACATGTGCTTTCTCTGCTCCTCGTATGTCGGGCAGTTTTGCAGCAGATGTTCAGCGGTCATTTTCCCGGTACCACAAGTGCATTCGTCAGTGCCACCTATCTTCAGTTTATTGAATAGGTGGTACCTCAGTCTATTGTGGCCTATGCGGAGTCTGAAGACCACGACCTGGTCTCTTCTGTTCAACTGGTAATAGGCATCGTTTTATGTGTAGCCAGTATGTTCTGTTTCCCATTTGGCCATGTATCTGGCCCTAATAAGCCTTTTGGACTCTGCGTAGGTCTTACTAGAATATGGTTGTGGTAGTCTTGCACCTTATTTTGCCAGTCTGTCTGCCTCCTCGTTGCCTTGGATGTTACAGTGGGATGGAACCTACTGTACCACTACTCTTTATGGTTCGGACTGTTGGCATAGTTGACAGAGGACTGCTATTAAATCATTAAGTTCAGTATTTTTCTGGCTTTTTAGTGCTGTGACTACGGCCAGGTCATCTGTAAACAGGACTATCTGGCTTTCATTGCTTTCGCCTGTCATCGTTGCTTCTACCGCAGCTCTCAGTGCCTCTGCCTCCGCTCTGAAATTGCTTGAGAATTTTCCGGTTGCCACTGACAGTGTTATTTTTCTACCATTTGGTAGGCTCAGGAATGCCCCTGCCCCTCCGTTCTGTGTTGTGTATGTTACAGAACCGTCGGTGTATGCATGGGTTTATTCCATACTTGGGTAGTTTTCCGTTATATACATCAGGGTTATGTCTCTGCTTTCTTTTTCAGTCTGGCTGTTCTTGTTTCCAATACCTGGAATATTTTCTACCACCTCCGAAATGATAGGCTGCTTCCAGGTAGGTTTGCGTACAGTAGGGATGGGCTTTGGTGTTGTTACGATGTTCATAGGGTCTTCGCTCATCTTTGCTTTGGCTATTTCTGCAGTTTCTCCGCTTTAGTCTCTGATGTATTGGATGGTCTGTCAGTCTTCTGAGTTTCTCTGCATGCTGCTGGGCTTTGCAGTATCTTCTGTCGGTCATGGATTGCAAATGTGCAATCTTTTCAAGTTCTACAATTGGCGTTGACTTCTTGCCTCCTGTTATAACTCTCATGGCTTGGTTTTGAAGTTTGCTAATTTGAGCAAAGTTCGCCTTTGCTACTGATGTCCATGCCGCAATGCCATACTCGAGAACTGGTCTCACTCTTCCAGTGTACAGTTTCTTTAGTATTCTTTCGTCTGCTCCCCAGCTTGTTTCAGCAAGTTTCCTCATGATTGCCATTCTTTGTCTGGCTCTCATTCGGTTTCTCTCGATCCGACATTTCCATATCATGCGCCGATCAAATGTGACTCCCAAGTAGTTTGGGTTGTTGTTTGGCTGCAGGTATTTGCCGATATGTCTTATTTTGGTGTTCTGGTGTTAATTTGAAAGCCAGAATATTGTACATGTTGTTTTTCCCTCATTTATTTTGACTAGCCATGAGTTCGCCCACTCCTCCAACGATGTTAGGGCCTGCTGCATCCGATTGCTTGCTACGGTTAGATTTTTTTCAGAGGTCCACATAGCTAGATCGTCTGCAAACATGGAGCTGTGGACTCTTCTTTGTATATTCTTTTTGATGTTGTTTATGTACACAAGGAAACGTGTGGGTGACAGTAATATGGGGTACTCTTTGCTCCAGTGTCACCTTTTTGCTCATCTGCCCTTGTCCTTGAATCTGGCTGTTCTGTTTTCGAGGTAGTGGCTGATTGATCTGTACATTTTCCCACATACTTCACTTCTTCGTGGCTTGACTTTAAGTCCCTCTTCCCACACCTTGTCAAATGCCTTCTCTAGATCCACCGAACCGCTACTGTATGCTTTTTCTCTTGGTAAGCATCCTCTATTTCCTGTGTTATGATAGTGATCTGGCTGTGTATAGAGTTGTTGTATTGTGCGACTTTTCTTGTCCATATATCTTCTTTGCTAGTATATCTGCCATGTCATTACCAGGTGTTTTTGAGTGTCCTTGGATACATTTTAAAACTATGTTGAAGCTTCAGGGTCCTTACTGGCGATAGAATGACACAGAGTACCAGAGTCGCATGACAACTTTAGACAAGGAATGCAGAGAATGAGGCAACGTGAGAGCAGAGCTCGAGGTGAATAAGCTGATAATTGAGAACACATATGATAGTGATGCCGTTACATACACTGACCGATCGGCATTGCGCAGCGTGATATCAGATGGAGCTTCTCAGCTAAAATGAGAGAACAAGTAGTTGCTGAGCAGAGTGGGTCATACAGGTCAACAACCTTCAGTTTGAGAATGGAGATGGAAGCAGTGCCCTCAACGCTAAGCTGTCTATCTGAGACCCTTTAACAAGGACAGTCATTGTGACAGGCACGCAACCCGTACTTCAGAAGGGTCAGAAGGTAAGGCTGAAGTACGAGCGGATAGCAGCTGTTGAGGCCTCAAACCTCCAATGACTGACATGGGTCTGCTGTTCTAGTTATGCTGGAGTTCTTGGCAACTAAAGAACTGACATCATAGCTTCACTCGCTCCCATTATGGGCACGTTAGTGACTAGTAGAAGTGACATTTTATAATCAATCAATGACCGTCTGTTGGATGAGGACACCGAAATAGATGAATCAGCAATCTACACACTGCAAAGTTCCGACATAAAAGGAGATTCGAGCTGAGTGGGGCCCATGAGAGTAGACGCAACATGAGAGTGTACAACCAGCGAGAGAGAGATTGAGCATATATGGGTGTGCCTGGAGTGTAGTTACGTAGATTCTAAGAAGCAGAAACAGCTTCAGGTCAGTGTCTGGATCTATGTGTCTAAGATCAAGTCTACAAAATGGATCATCGTCTTACGTTTGTTGGTTGGACATCTCTACTGCACAAATAAGAAATATATTGGGCATTTGATGGAAACCCATCTAAACCGGACCTCAAGTCGACTTCGTGCGGTGTTTACAGCTTCATAGGGAGAGCAAACCTCCGCGTAAGCATCAGACAGCTCATATAGTGATATGTTAGATATTACATATAAACGGGTCGTTCAATTAGTATCGTCACCACAATATAAGACACATATAGTGGTACAGGGTAAGACGTTTACGTTAATGAACTGTGTTTGTATTTTGTGCTTGCTTTTTCATTCACAGAGTGCGTTGACTTGTCTGTTTCATCTAACCACCAAGTCAATCACAAAATAGCACGAATGTAAAAATGGGTTTACTTCAAGAAGGTGCCTAACTATATTGTTGGGAACAAATAATAGTCAAGATCACCACCTCTCGCCCTTGTTCTTGCTCCTGGAAACCAAATGTGCTACAATAAGATTAATTCTGTAATTGCCATTGAATCATTCAAATCCCATATTAGTGAGTTTACTAATGAGCATCTCATTTCACTACAGCCAGGAGGGTCATATATTGTTTTTTTGTAAGCTGCATCTAGTTGCAGGTCACAAGTTGTGACCCCTGAACTAAAATGACAATTTCTTGACGCTTCTGCTGATCCATTCGTCTGTATGTTGTCCTTTCTTGGACATTTTTTTAAAAATGAATTAACATTGTTTCTGATTCCCAATTCTACATCTCTTCAGTAGCTATACATCTAGGAGATGCGATTTCTAGGAGATGCGATTTCCTCTAATTTGCCCCTGACGGCCTCCTGACCATGTATTTTTTAGTATGGTGAACTCATTATGTCGCTCAATTAACGCACGTACCACGAAACATCGCCACTAGAGATAATTGGAACAAAACGGAATAATGCGATAGACATACTCACGTGTGAATATTGTGTGTGTGTGCGTGTGTGTGTATTTATGCATAAATTGTTTCACCAATGCATGATTTGTTGGTCAATATTTCATAATTTGCGTTCCATGCTAAGTGGCTGAAACAGCAGGGTCAGGAAATTGTCATGTCGATATATTGATTTCAAAGATCGAGAGAATTCGATTGGTCCTGCTGTAGGCGCCTTCGCGTACATACATATATAGATACATACATACATACGTACACGCATACACGCACACACACACACATACATACATACATACATACATACATACATACATACATACACACATACATACATACTTTCACACATACACACACACATACATACACAAATACATAATAATAATAATAATAATAGTAATAGCTGTCCATCGATGTCGATGAGGACCGCCGACATCATCGTTGTCACAGATTTCTCTGTTGGGTGTGGGTGCGCATGTGGCTGAACAGGCCAGTGCGGGCACGAAAACATCTGCTACATATCGGGCACACGAGGTTTGTAGAAGGGGATGGTGTTCCCGCTGCTCGGGATTTCCGCGTCTAGCCTTGGTTTTTACAACACGGTCGTCTTCACCGGCAGCTACACCCGATTTGACTGCGCTTCTCAAGTCAGATCTGTTTTGCGCAAGACATTCCCAGGTGTCGATGTCTATCTGACAACTTTTCAGTGAGTCCTTCATACCGTCTTTAAAACTATTCTTTGGGCGCCCTCTCTCGCGCCATCCCTCTCTCAGCTCGCCGTAGAGAAGTTTTTTGGGAGCAGCTCGTCTGACATACGGACGAGGTGTCCGGTCCATCCTAGTGGTGCTTTCTCTAGCAGTGCATGTACGCTGGGCATGTTAACCCTCAATAATACCTCGATGTCAGTGACACGATCTGGTCTTCAGATGTGAAATATTCGCCTCAGGCAACCTGTGTGGAAGTGGTTTAACCTCCTTGTATGTCCAGAGTATACAGTCCAGCTTTCGCAAGCGTATAGTAGGGTTGGAATGATGGTTGCACGGTAGACATTGAGTTTGGTCTTGACGCTGATGCCACGACGTGCCCAGACCATCGAGCGCATTCTACCAAAGACTGTGCTGGCCTTTGCTATTCTGCTTGCCACCTCATCGTCTAGGCTGACAGATCTCGACAGCGTGCTGCCCAGATATGTAAATTTGTCTACGGCATCCAGCGTGTGCCCGCTGACTGTAGTCTCTGGCTTTGTGTACGGCATGCCTTTTGCTGGTTGGTACATGACCTCTGTTTTTTTTGCATTTATGGTCAGACCAAAGTTTTCGCATGCGACAGAGAACTGGACCATTACAACCTGCATGTTCAGTTCTGAGTTGCTCATTAGAGTGCAGTCGTCAGCAAATACAAGTTCCCTGATTATGTCGCCAGCCACTTTGGTTTTGGCCTTCATTCTTCTGGGATTGAGTAATTTGCCATCTGCGCGATACGTTATGGGAATTCCAAGCTCCAGTGATCTGAAGGCGTCTGTCATCGTGGCCGCGAACATCATGCTGAACAAAGTCGGGTCGAGTACACATCCTTGTTTTACTCCGTTTGATACTAGAAACGTCTAAGAGATTGCACCGCTGTCCAGTACACGAGCACACATGCCTTCGTGTAGCTGTTTCACCATTGTTATGAATTTGTTGGGGCAGCTAAACTTAAACATTATCATCCACAGCCCTCCTCTGTTTACTGTAGCAAATGCCTTTGTCAAATCAATAAATGTGGTGTACAAGGCCTGATTTTGTCCTCGACACGTCTCTTGTACTTGGCGAGCGGCAAAAATCATGTCCACATTTTCTCTTCCGGCTCTGAAAAACACAAATACATACACACATACATACATTCAAACACATACATAAAAACACATACACACAGACCCACCCACCCAAAAACAAACACACACAGACAAACAGGCAGGCATGCATAGTGGCGTGCATACATACAGACATTCATACGTACATACGTACGTACAAACGTATATACATTAGAGCATACGTACGTACGTGTAAGTATGCACATACGTACGTACGCATGCACGCACGCACACACACACACACATATTCATTCATACGCGCGTACATACAAACATGCATTGCTTACATTCACACATATATGTACTCTTTAAGACATGTACATTTTGCACGCACCTTAAATCTCACACACGTACACACACTCACACGCACACGCACACACTCATTCGCGCAGACGTACAAACACTCAGACATACATATATGGATAAGCTTTTTTTAGTTTAGGTCCAGACTCCCAGAAGAGCTGTTCATCCACTTAAAGAATGTATCAGCTGAGTCTCTTACATGTACCTAGACTGGGGAAATGACTGGTACTTGATCGTAGAAAGATTTAGTGTGTTTACAGCAGTCATTTGAGAAAACTGGATAGGACTGGCCTGCTATTGACGGATTGGGATCCAGTGGCGTGAACACAAGGTAGAGGGTTTCAGCAAGCACATTGTGTGAGCCAGTTTATATAATAATTTGTTTTGTATATGTTGTCAATAAAGGGTAATTTTTCAGTAACATGTTCTTTTTGTTATTGCAGTAATATTATCATGTAGCCATCACAGCACAGTTGACATCATACACGAAGCCTGTATCAACGAACTGATGAACATTTGTGAAGGTTGCGAGTGCCATTTAGTTTTACTCAATGTTGCTGCCAGCTCCATGCACAACACTAATTGTTATCTAGATCATTCTTCACCAAATGAAAAGCATCTAGATCCACACAGGAACAGTGTTATATAACTAGTTAGATGGACTGGCTCACAGTCACACACTTATTTGTTTGTGTTTATACAGATCGACAAGCAGACCCGTACGGATCATCTGCCGATTGGGTGAACTGGGCATTATGAAAGAAACAAACCGCAGTTTACTAATTATAGGTTTTTCTACTTTCCGTATCCGTCCTCTGCCACAGATCCTCATTACTCTTTCTCCACCCTCCAACCACCATCTTTTCCACACTTCCCCAATTTCAACCCAACACCCTCTCAACATGCACGTGCCGTCCTCCACCAAACGGCCTATCACACAGCTCGTGTTCTTCCCCCTCTAAATGCTAAATTCTCAACACACCCACTATCGGCAGCTCATCTTCTCCCTGCCCCATTAACCCACGCGTTTCTTCCTTCAATCTCAGCTAATTTTGTGATCAACTTTCATAACTGTCCTCTGCAGTTCTCATATTGTAGTGCTTCGTGCAAAGAAACATTTTGATACGTTTATGATGACATCACGTGACTTCGAATACCCAATACAATCGCCATTGCAAACGTTGGAAATACAGACAGACACCCACTTGACAGACAAACAGATATGCCAATAGATAAATGACTAGATACATAGGTAGCCAGAGATATAGATACATAAATAAATACTATATAAACGACACACATGTTACTACATTAGCCAATTTTTGCTGAAGAGATTTAAATGGATATTAAATAAAGTTTGCATTCAACCGTCGCTAGCACTATGCCATCCATTTCTCATGATAGATATAAATATTTTAAAAAAGGAAAAGGCCGCCGTCTATCGCAGACGATGATGGCATACTTTTTTTGCTAGCGCTATTTTTAGTAAGGATTATCCTCTCTACCTTTTCTCCTCACTCTCTTGTCTCGAGCAGCCCGACCCTAGTGGCAAGTAAAAGGCTAGACGACTGGGGGGGGGGGGGTACTACGAGATGCAGGGGATCCGTGAAAAAGACGACGGAGTCCGGAGTCGAACCAACACCACCTGATCACGAGTCCGTGTGTGTGTGTGTGTGTGTGAGTTTGTGTATGTATGTACATGTAAGTGTGAGTGTGTGTAAGTGTGAGTTGATGTGTATGTGTGTGGATATGTGTGAGTGTGTTTATGTGTGACAGTATGTGTGTGAGTCCATATGCGAGTATGTGTGAGAGTGTGAATATACGTGTGGGTGTACACATGTCCTGCGTGTGTGAGTGTGTATGTCCGTGTATTTATGTGTGTGAATGTGTGTGTATACGTGTGCGAATCTATGTGTATGAGTGTGTGCACACGTAGTGTGTGTGTACGTGTGTGATTATGTAGTTTGTGCGTGCACGTGTGTGCGATTTTTGTGTGCGCATATAGTGTGTATGTACGTCGGTTAGTGTGTGTGTACAAAAAACCTGACAGATTCGCCCAAATGAATTGGATTAGATACGTCCATGCAATTGATGTGATCCTTCTACACATTCATCCTAAAGACTTCTTGTTTCTGCATTCCAATTTTTTCTAAACAGAACAATGCTAAACTAATTGATGTATTGTCACCGAGCATTCCAGGACAGACAGCCTATCTACACACACATAGTTCTGAAAATAAGGTGCCTACGACTACTACTTTCTGTTTCATAACGAATGAGCCATACCAGGTCCATCTAGTAGGTAGAGACGCCACAGAAACGTCCCATTGACTGGAACTGACGATGCTCTCTTGATGGTATTTGGTTAACATCCGGTTAAAGCCAAACACTGTGGCTTAAGTGAAGACTAAGAGGAAATTGGTTGATTTCGTAAGTTTGAAATGGGATACGAAGATCCCGTGAGGTGTTATAGGCGATGGAATGTGTACATGGAGACTATAGAGAGACGTATATATGTATGAATTATAGAAAATTATAGTTTGAGAGGTATGAAGCTATGTTGGAAGTGAAGAACGTAAAACTAAGGCAGAAACATACATTTTGTAAATGTAGTCGAGTTTCGTGTTCTAAAATGCTTTGTTTCTGTCCGTTTATTTATTTATTGTTAATGTATTACATTATGAAGGCAATATTGATTCTAGCTATTCCAGATTAATTTCTAGGTCGTTCTAAATATCCCACTAATGGTGAAGTGTATATGTGTATGTGTTAGCGAGTGTGTATGTGTTTGTATATATATATATATATATATATATATATATATATATATATATATATATATATATATATTTATATATATGTATATATGTATATATATATATATATATATATATATATATATGTATATATGTATATATATATATATATATATGTATATATGTATATATATATATATATATATATATATATTCATATATGGGGAGGAAGACTAACGTCTGGTCATGCAAAATATACTGATCAGACATGTTAGTCAGGGTCAGGCAAAACATACTGACCAAGACTTTCACCTCGGCTTCCTAGTAGCGTTCCGTGGAAACGGGTTGTTTTCATGGTAGCCTAGCTAACGACCTAGCACAATCACCTGGAGGAACCAGTCCACCTTCATTAGCACGCTCGGGATGTGAGGACATCTGCTGCCTCCAGCCACTAAACGTCATTATCAGGGTTCACGAAGGAGTAACCTATTCATTGCGGGCATTAGCATACAACAGCAACATATATATATATATATATATATATATATATATATATATATATATATATATATATATATATATATATATATATAATATATTTATATATACAGGGCTTGACAGATTATAGAGTGGCTTGCCAGTCGGTCAGAAATTTGACCAGTCAGCATGGTTGGACTACAGTCATTCAATGTACGTTAGCGACTAGGCACTAATTCACCTTTATTTCTATATAACAATGCAATATTTCTCTATTTCTTCTTAAAACAAAAAAATGCTCTGCTATTAAAGGCATGTCGTGTGTGTAATTGAACATGCATGGTAGTTTCACTCCTGTAGTACCATCCATTTATCGATGACGGCAGTATATTTAAATTGTGACAGTGGAGGTCCATTTTCACATAAAGAAATAGCTTATGTTAAACCCATTTGAACCGTAATATCATTAATAATCCTGCTAGAGTCGTTTTGTAGAAAGGATTAAAAACGTAATTAACAATTTAAAACGGATTTTGTTTTACTCGCCAATCAGAAATGTGTCAAGCCATATTTATATATATATATATATATATATATATATATATATATTAGTCAAGACAAAGTGCCTAAATTTGAGCTAGATCAGTTACATATTGAGCATCCATTCACTTCTGAAAATAGCTCAGCTAAAGTGGACTGGGCGCATTGTTCGAATGCCAAATGAACGCAATCCCAACCAGCTGGTGTACGGTTATCTTATAGTAGGCAGACACACCTCAGGGGGGCAGCAGAAACGCTACATAGACTGCTTAAAAATAAATCTGAAAACCTTCAATATTGATGTCACCTTCTGAGAAATGCTTGCTAAAATTCATACCACCTGGAGCACTAGTATCACCGAGGATGCTCAGATCGCAGAGCGTAAGGCAACACGAATTTTCAGCAAAAGCGTGCGGCATGTAAAAGCAGGACGCACTACGTTTTTACAGCCGGACCCCGCATGTGTGTCCTGAATGTGGCAGGGTGTGCCGTTTCCGAATTGGTCTTTTTAGCCATTAGAGAACACATTTCACTGCAATAGTTTGACACTGTTGCCAGCGTCGCTTGCAATGAGCAACATCTATTATTATATTATAATGTGTACCATAAATATACGAGGGGTGTTCAAATGAAACTGCACCTAACTGCACTAAGTAAACATACATACGATGCGCATGATGACGTCACTTAATTTGTAAACAGCACATACCAGTAGTCAAGTTTACACAATTTCATTATCTTCCGATTAGAGGTCCAGATTAGATATTAGGAAATGTTTTTTTAGTCAGGGAGTGGTATCTGCTTGGAATGCATTGCCAGTGGAGGTAGAGGAGGCAGGGACAGTTAATGCATTTAAGAATAAACTGGATGCGCATAGCTTTTAGAGCAAGGTAATGTACATGTAACTGGTTGTATACAGACTCTGCAAGGTCTTCTAAAGCAGTATAAAGACGTTAAGTTAAGTAAGTTAATAGTTTCCTTAGCAGACCGTTTAAAACATGGCGAGTGTGATACATAATCCGCCCTGAGTTGATCAGCGAATGATGATTTGCTTTCTATCGGCTGAAGGATGTTGACCAGTTGCCATTCATCGCAGAATGTAGGCAGTGTATGGTGACAAAAGCGTGTCGAAGACAACAGTGAAGAACTGGACAACGATGTTTAAAGCAGGACGTGAGTTAACGAACTATCTTTCAAGACTAGGTCAGGCGCATATTGTTGCGTCAGAAGATGCCATCGCCAAAATTGATGCAGCAATTCGGGTGGACCATCTATGGAGCTTACGTTCGCCATACGTTTGTCACGATACACTGCCGGCATTCTGCGATGAATACATACATACATACATACATACATACATACATACAGACATACACAAATGCACACATACACACATAAACACATGTACACACGAACAGATGCACACACCTTCACACACGCACGCACAAACGCAAGCACGCACGCACATAGATACATACATACATACATACATACATACACACAGACATACATATTTATATCAATATTGGTGGTCCCTGCTACTCGAATCTTTGCACACTAATGAGTATTCTCTCTTAGCGCTTGTGTAGTCTACTGCATACATTTTGGTGGTAAACTTGTCAAACACCGAGGACTGACAACTCATTGCTTGCACTGTCATCTGATAGAAAATTGCTGGTTGTTTTAATTATGCCCATCATTTCCAAAACTGGGAGAGGGGGTAGAAGTGGAGTAGAGAGAGGGATGGCGTGGCTTTGTTCGTTCTTAATCTCCCGCTACCAAACCCTGAAAGAGCTTTAGTAGCAGAATGTAGTCCAGAGAACGGAATGCGCTGTGTCGTGGTTTACAGCTTGACTGCGATATTTGCATCTTTTGGTCCAACACATTCGACTTCAGCAAGCATTTTTTGAGTACCGGGCTAGCATTCCCTCTTCGATCCCTTCTCCTTAGCCAGTCTGCTCTGTTGCAGCCTGTTATCCAGGATCACCGCGTGTAGGTGTAGAAGGGTCTTGGCAGCTCTGTTTCGCTGGCCCTGACGCTAGCAGTCAGCTATGGGTCGCTGACCGCTGCAGCTCATGCGCTGCCCAGCGTCTTGATCCCTGAAGGAGGGATGATGGGTATAAAAATGGTTAGCAACAAGTCTCACAACAAAAACATGCATACATGTTGTGATTTAATAAGGTAGTACAGTTACAGGAAGTAAACGTGTGAGAAATGATTGCTGAATTAACATGCATCGGGCTATTATGCGAATAAATACTCAACAGGACAACTCACTTAGCCATATTCAAAATTTAAAAAAAATTTAAAAAAACACATCAACTTCCAATTAATGCCTCCAATATCTCGAAGTCTGAAATGTTTAGTGAAGGAGAAATAGTGAGAACATCAGAAGTCTGTGGTCGGAACTATGTTTCTGGAAGGAACAATCTATAATCCCAGTTTCCGATCAGACTTTCTAGGATCAAATTACCGACATGTGTTGGTAAAGCATTGATTGCCACAGACAGCTCAGATCTGGCCATTCACTCCATAAGTTTCCGATAACCTAGAATGCCAGCCTTTTGTCCCGTCTGGCAAGGTTCTGGTTTCAGACACATGCATGGTTTCATCAAACTGGTAAACAAATGTACTGTGTTTTAGCGTGTGTATGTATGTTTGGTTATCTATTTGTTTTATATCGATTCTAATTTGTCAATCTATCCACCTATCCACCTATCCACCTATACACATATCGATGCTTCTTCCATAAATGTTCTCATTCCAATCCATCCAACATACCCTCAATTGCCCATCCTTTCTTCCATTTCTTTCTTCATCAACATATCCATCACTTCGTCGATCAGTTCATACATTCATAATTGTATTTCGATCATTTCAGTATTCATCTATCCATAAATTCATAATTGTATATCGATCATTTCAGTATTAATCTATCCATACATTCATAATTGTATATCGATCATTTCAGTGTTCATCTATCCATACATTCATAATTGTATATCGATCATTTCAGTGTTCATCTATCCATAAATTCATAATAGTATATCGGTCATTTCAGTATTCATCTATCCATACATTCATAACAGTATATCGGTAATTTCAGTTTTTTATCTATCCATAAATTCATAATTGTATATCGATCATTTCAGTATTAATCTATCCATACATTCATAATTGTATATCGATCATTTCAGTGTTCATCTATCCATACATTCATAATTGTATATCGATCATTTCAGTGTTCATCTATCCATACATTCATAATAGTATATCGATCATTTCAGTTTTCATCTATCCATACATTCACTCATTAATTGTTCCTTCCACGCACATATCTTTCCCCAAATCATTTCTCTATCATACACTTTACAATTTCGCGAACCTATCATTAAACGATCATTCATAGGTATCTCAGTCTCTGTAGACGATGCGCATGACACCCTATTAGTGTTGTCCAGCTCTGTCTCCTGTGTTTGTATACTGTCTGCTGTGATTGTAAAGGTCGATCACAGAATAACAGTCCATGCCACATATCGTATAACCATTTTAGAAATTAACCAAAATTAATGCGAAGTGAAAGTAACAATTAATTACTTTGACAAAGTGCTACCTAAAATATGTAAACACAGTTATATCTGTATGCGTTAAGAAAACACACATCTCGCGCGCGCGCGAACACACACACACACACACATCACACATTTACACACAGATAATTAACAAACAAACATACACACGCACAAGTAGCTCTAGTACAAGTTTAGCTACAGCGTTGGGTTGCTATGGTAACGCTTAAGGAAAGAGAATGAGAAGTAGGCCCGAAAATAAAGATTGAAGCATGGAGGTAAATCGTGAGGGATATAAAGTGGTTAAGTCGTGGTCAGGCAGATAGGATAAACCCATCCTGGCTGAGAATTTGTTTGTCAGAAAGATAGATCTATGGATGCGATAGCGGAAAACGTGACAGCAATAACAAAGGTTAAGAATTGAGGGTGGATCAAGCAGGGTTTAAGTTAGATTCAGACTTATGGTACTGAGATAATGATAGCAGAAGTATACAATAGAAGGCGAGTATCGCTGAGGTTTGACATCGGATCAGAAGTATACAATAGAAGGCGGGTATCGCTGAGGTTGGACATCGGACCAGAAGTATACAATAGAAGGCGAGTATCGCTGAGGTTTGACATCGGATCAGAAGTATACAATAGAAGGCGAGTATCGCTAAGGTTTGACATCGGATCAGAAGTATACAATAGAAGGCGAGTATCGCTGAGGTTTGACATCGGATCAGAAGTATACAATAGAAGGCGAGTATCGCTGAGGTTTGACATCGGATCAGAAGTATACAATAGAAGGCGAGTATCGCTGAGGTTTGACATCGGATCAGAAGTATACAATAGAAGGCGGGTATCGGTGAGGTTTGACATCGGATCAGAAGTATACAATAGAAGGCGGGTATCGCTGAGGTTTGACATCGGACCAGAAGTATACAATAGAAGGCGAGTATCGGTGAGGTTTGACATCGGATCAGAAGTATACAATAGAAGGCGGGTATCGGTGAGGTTTGACATCGGATCAGAAGTATACAATAGAAGGCGAGTATCGGTGAGGTTTGACATCGGATCAGAAGTATACAATAGAAGGCGAGTATCGGTGAGGTTTGACATCGGATCAGAAGTATACAATAGAAGGCGAGTATCGCTGAGGTTTGACATCGGACCAGAAGTATACAATAGAAGGCGAGTATCGGTGAGGTTTGACATCGGATCAGAAGTATACAATAGAAGGCGGGTATCGGTGAGGTTTGACATCGGATCAGAAGTATACAATAGAAGGCGGGTATCGGTGAGGTTTGACATCGGATCAGAAGTATACAATAGAAGGCGGGTATCGGTGAGGTTTGACATCGGATCAGAAGTATACAATAGAAGGCGGGTATCGGTGAGGTTTGACATCGGATCAGAAGTATACAATAGAAGGCGGGTATCGGTGAGGTTTGACATCGGATCAGAAATATACAATAGAAGGCGGGTATCGGTGAGGTTTGACATCGGATCAGAAGTATACAATAGAAGGCGGGTATCGGTGAGGTTTGACATCGGATCAGAAGTATACAATAGAAGGCGGGTATCGGTGAGGTTTGACATCGGATCAGAAGTATGCCTTTGTTTCTCTTCTTCTTTACTTTCGGTTTCGCATGTTCGTTTTATAGCACCAAAGTGGCTGCCTACATGAAGTGACACGTCAGTCGCATGTCCTCAATGGTTCTCCACAGTTTGTCTTAGGTGATTCTTTCCTCGGGCCAGGTCTTCTCACAAGGGCCATAGTCCAGTGGACATGTTTTCAGGATGTGTTCTGGAGTCTGTGCATTGTGAAGTCTGTGCTGCTTTAATTTTATACATGTGTGCATTTAGTCTGCAATGACCTGTTCTAAGCAGTATACTCTTTCCTGTTCAGTCTATTGATTGGGTCCTGGGGGTATTTGCTGCTTGTTCTCTCTATCCACTGTTGTTTATATTTTTGTTATGTGTGCCTTGACTTCCGGCAGTGACACTGGGTAGGTGAATTGTTATATTTGTCTTCCCTCCCTAGCCAGTCTGTCCGCCCATTCATTCCCAAGTATGCCACAGTGAGCTGGAATCCACTGGAGGGTGATTTTATTGTAGTCTGAGAGTTTATTTAGCTTGCATATCATTTCCCTTTCCACATTATCTCATGGTTTGCTTTGTGTGGCATGCAACATTTCCATGCAGTCACACAAAAAAACTATTCTGTTATCCTTTAACCCCTTTTCATCCAATAGTTTGACTGCTTCAATTATTGCCTGTTGCTCTGTTCTTAGATTTGTCGAGGGCTCCCCGGCAGCACTTGCTTTTTCTATAACGATTCCATCCTGTAGAAATATGACGAGTCCCGCCCCTCCTTTCCTCAATGCTTCCTCTGATGATCCATCTGTGTAGACGTGCGTCCACATGGGTTTTAGGATAGGCGTCTCCAATATGCTTTAGGGTTTTTTCTCTCAATGCATGGTCTGATTCTTTCCCTTTCTATCGATACCTGGTATTTCACTTCCACCGTAAAGTTGTCTTAGCGATGATAAAGATATAGATCAGAGGATAGATTTCGCCGGCGGCTCCCAGTTCATATTTTGTTATTGACTCATGATGCGTCATGTAGTTTTGTATTTTTACAAACACACAAAATAAGTTCATAAAGCGTGTTTTGTTTTCTTCAGCTGTTCAGAATAATTACGGTTTAAAAAATGAAATAAAAAAGAATAGATCCCTCTAAGACGCTAGTGGGGCAATTTTGAGAATATGGTGTTAGGCCCATAGTTTTCTTGATCAACGGCATACTATGAGTGATGTGGTCAGCATCATGCCTACCGCTTTTACTCTCATATATTTTTCTGATACCTCATTTTTGAAGCTGAATTAACCTCAAGATCAGTATAGCGATCGAAAAATCCCACACCAGTTGGGGACCGAACCAAGCTCGCTCGGTTGGGAAGCCAGTGCACCAGTCAGCGCTCTTTCTTGTTATGAAACTATAACTATTTTTCTGTTCAACAATCTGACACTTGCATTATAAACTGGAATAGTATGTTTTCTTCTTCTTTGCGCTCATGATCCTTTCATCATGCTATATTTACAGGCTAGTCGACATGATGAAGACTGCAGTCTTCACCTGGCCGATGCCGCTGCCCCACAGCTTGTCTCAACACACACTAATGCATCTCATTTCATTATAAAGTAGACATTCTTGCAGATTTTGTTCATGATTCTAGCTCTCTGTTTAATATTAGCACTTATGTGTGTGTGTGATCTTTAGTTGATATAGATGCTCAATTAGTCTGCAGTTCTCACACGAAATAAGGTAGTGTGTTGGTTTCTTTTGAGTTGATGAATTGGGACTGGTCTACTGATTATGTCCATGCCTTCTATGTATTATCTCTTGATAAAGTCTATCACTGTTGTTGTACCTACTTGTCTTCTACCATCTCCGTTTCTGATTACATCCCTGCTTGTTACTCCAAGCATTCGTAGCAGAAATTTCATCTCTGTTATTAGGATGTTTCTTTTATCTTTGTTAGTGTCCAATTCTGGCACTGTTATCACAATATAGGTAGGGATATCGTGTTGTATTGGGTTATTTTTGTTTACATTGTAATATCGGGGATACTTGCCCAATGATTTTACTTGCGTTATTACATCTGTTTTACATTTCAGTGTCTCATTTGCTATCTGCTGAGATTATATTACCCACGTACCTGCAATCATTCCCCCTTTTTATCTGTTTTTTTTGTATGAATCCTGTTTCTATTTCTTTTCTTGCACTAGTTATAACTTCGCTTTTCTCTATTTTTATTTTCAAACTGTAATCCGTAAAGATTAATTAAGGTAGTGTATTTTTCTGAGGTTGCAATAAGTGCTTGGTGATCAGCTAATAAATTTCATTTAAGCTATCACTGAAGTTGTTTTCCTCACTAATGTTAGTTTATTTTACATATTGCGTCTATATATGTGATAAACAGTAAAGGGGATAGTACAAGACACAGCCTTGCCGTACATCGAATCTAATATGATATTTTTCGAAAAAAGTTGTATATTTAAATACATACTTTTACATATCTTGGTCAAACGTTTATTTACTTCATAACGTTCTAATATTGTCCACAGTTAGTATCTTTTCACTCGATCGAATGCTTTCTTCGAGTTCACGAAAACAACATGTCGTATACAATTGTTTTCTCCTCTAGTGCCAAGATTGCATCAGTACAGCTCCTATTTTTTTCTTTCTAAATCACATCTGTGATTCGTCAAGCTGAGGTTTCTTCTTCTTCTTCGTACGCTGGTTACATCGATATAACGTTGCACTGTGTTACTTTGTTAAGCCTGTGGCCCAGTGCATCCGATTTCAACAGGCGTTTCTGTAGGGATGCCCTCCTTAGCCTTTGGCTGTCCCCAGCCTATCTGCAAGGCAGCAGTTGTTTTTGGTCCGAGTTGTCTCTCTTAGGGAAGTTGTCTTGCAGGACTAACGAGTCTTCCCCATTCGTGTCTATAGGGTGTGGTAATGATATGATATGATGGACTATGTACTAGTTTTTACTATTTCGGAAGAGAGGCAGTCCAGTGTGTCTGTGTCCCAGAATCGTCACGTCCTACCAGAAACGTAGCTTTTGCATGTGAGTGGGGTATCTCTTTGCTCCCTTTATTTTCTCGGCTCATCTGCAGTGATGGTAAACCTAGCATTCCCCGTCACCTGGGAGGTTGTCACAATAGGGCAGAGGTGCAATGTCCGCTGGCCTACATCTCTTCTGCGTCCATTGGGATGACTAATAGCAGACAGAGGTAAAAAGCGAGGCAGGCGTGCATTTAACCAGGGGACAAGCCTGGTCATGGCACGGAGTTGTTGTTCCCCTGGTGTGCGGACATATCTCATGATCAAGGGCTGAGTCTCAACAGTTTGCAGTGACGTGGCTGCTCTACTGCTTACGACACTCCGACCGAGAACTAAGTCTTTTACTAGTGGTTTCACAACTCATCCCCGTATGGGGTGAATATCGAGCAGCTCCCCGCCCGTTTTGAAAGGCGAGACGGCAGAGACTTTTTACTGCGGCTCGACCGGGTCGGGCTGAGATGCGAGCGCCAGGTCCCAACCATGTCGTTGCCTCCCGTTTCAGTGGTGCTGAGATTCAGGGCGGGATTCCGGCTTAGAGGCGTTCGGCCGTAATCCCTCAGATGGTAGTCTCCCACCATTGGCTTATCAGCCAGACACGTGGACCAAGTGTCTGAGACCTGCGACTTCTCTCGAATTGAGCAAAATTTCCGTAGCAACGCCATGCAATTAGTAGGGTAAAACTGACCTGTCTTCCGATGGTCTAATACCAGCACCTGTTTCCTATTAGACCCAACGAATCAGCTGAGGTTTTATGATTGGGTGTAGTTTTGTTCCCAGTAATTTACATATCTTTCCAGTGTGGCTAAGTAATTATATTCCTGTATATGTTGTGCATTGTTTATTGCTGTCATTTTTCCGCATTGGGAGTATTTCTACACTTCTCCAGTTTTCGATGCGCAAGCCGTACTTCAGAAAGTACAGAAGAGATGGCTTATGTTCGAGTGGATAGCAGTTGTTAAGGCCTCATACCTCCAGACGTTGACATGGATCTACTGTCCTGCTCATGCCGGGGTCCAGGGCAGTGAAAGAGCTGACATCATGGCTTCACAAGCTCACATCATGGGCACATTAGTGATAGATAGAAGGGACATTTTGAAATCAATCAATGATTGCCTGCTGGATTAGGACAATGCAATAGATAAATCAGCAATCCACAAACTGCAAAGTTTCGACATTAAAAGAGGTTCGATCAGAGTGGGGCGCATGAGAGGACGGCGCAGGAGAATGAACAACACGCGAGCTATAAGGACCATCAGCATCCATACCTTACGCCATTTGATGAGAGAGACTGAGCACCTATGGGTATGACAGGAGTGCAGTGACGTCGATTCTTAGAAACAGAAACAGAATGCATGTATATGGTTTGAGGTATGATGTTCTCCGTACTCTTTCCATGATTGTATTTTAGGCTCTTGAATTACACTTTGTGGGGCTTTTCTTGCCAATTTAAGTTCAACAACACATTATGTCATTGCTTTGCTCATAACACGTAATCTGTATTTGTTCTTTGTTTCTTTAATTGCTGATTTTATTTTCTCATTCCACAATGCAGTAATTTTTGTTTTATTGCCTCTTGTCTCTACAGTCCCTCGTGTTGTTCTTTTTGTTTCAGTGATCAATTCTTAAACATCGAAGATTCTTCATCAACTGTCTCTGTTTCTTTTGTAAATTTTGCAAAAACCTTCTGTTAATTTCTTCATGTAGTGGTGTGTCTGGAAATCTTCTAATCGTATCAAGTAGGTCGTTTTTCTTACTGTCTGTTGAATTGGATTTGTTTTCGTTTTCCATTTTATCGTTATAGTTATCATTATATCTGTCTACTCAGTATCAACCCACAAGTTCAGAATAGCTCTTGTATCGGTCACAAGTATTGTCTCCACCTCTCTAGGCAAGTATATTTTCTTGGTAAAATCATTCCACCTGTTCCATGTGTATACCTGTGAACTTATGTGCTTGCAAAATGGTGTTTGTTATGAACAAATCGTGCTGCTAGACGTTTTTAGGAGTCTGAGTTCTGTCTCGTTTCTCTCATTGTGCGTATCCTTTTTTTTTCCTGGATAGTTTTCAACTTCTGTTCTGCCATATCCTGGTCTTGGGTTAAGGTCTCCCATTATAATACCGTTTTCTTCTCTTTTGATGTTGTTTATTGTGTCAATGATGATGTCAAAAAATTCCTCGCATTCGTCTTCCTTATGTGAAGTATTTAAGGAGCACATATTTAAATATATGTAATTTTGTCCACTTTGATTTAAATTGTCATGATTATCTCAGACATAATTTATTTCAAGTATGCTCTTGCTGTAGTTGGCTGTGTGATGAATCCTACACCATTGTTTGCTATTTCGTTTGTATTTCTACTGAGGTTATTTTTGTAACATTTTGACTCAAAGGATTCAATTCTTTGTCTGGAAGTTTTTGTAATTGTCCATGATTCGCAGCCATAAGCTACCACAGGAAAAACACAGGCTCTCAAGATTTTTGCTTTTATCATTTTGTTAGTGCTCTGCCATAATTTCTTCAGGCTATTCAGTCTCTACATTGCCATGGCTAGTCTTCTTCTGATTTCTTTCGAGCAGTGGCCATTTTTGTGAATTCTGGAGCCCAGATGTCAAAATGTGGGACCTCATCTATTTCCTCACCACCTACTGTAAATTTATCCTGACATTGTGTTTTGTCGGTGGTCATTATCTTTGTTTTATTTATGTTTATAAACAGGTTTTGATCTTTACTGTGTCCATTTACTAAGAAAATTAGCTGCTCTAGCCCTTCTGCACTTCTTGTTAGTATCACTGTGTCGTCTGCGTATCGTAACTCTGGAATCTCGTGCCCGCCAATCGTAAATGGGTTAATAGTACACTTTCGCATAGTCCATCTCCATGTTATTTATATTTTACAAAGTATTTACGGTCATTCTGCTCTCATCTAGAGCCGAAATCAACTATTTGTTTGGGTTAAAATGAGCTAGCCTCAATTGGTAAATAAACTGATTTCTGGTGATCATCTCGATCTCTGTATGGCCCTCGATGATCACATTGTGCCTTTTTAGGAATACGATTTAATTTAAACATTTATTTTTAAAAAAAAATGATACATGAGTGATGTAAATACATGCTTTTATTAATACATATTTCCTGTTTCAAGGCTTATGGTGTAAAGGGTTAAGGTGTAAAGGGTTATGGTGTAAAGGGTTAGGGTGTAAAGAGTTAAATATTTACTGATTTGGTGAACACGTGTTTTCTAGTTTTTAATGAACGAGGTCTCAAAATTTATGAGCTAGAGGGGCAAGTTCTCACGTGGTCTGGCGTATTTTCTGTTGATCAGTCACATACTTGTTTGCATTGAGGAACACTTGAGTTAAGATGTAGAAAAATTTTTGAAAAAACCGATGTCATATTCGTGTGTGATTAACAATCAAACGGAGATATATTTTTCAGCGTCTGAAATGTGATTCATGAGGAGAATGTTACTTATCATCATTACCATAGGCGTCTCACTCTCTGTAGACCGTGCGCGTGGCGCCCTGTGAGTAACCTCTCTAGTACGCAATCTTGGGCGCTGAATATGGCGATCCTGGGCTGCCCAAACAGTAGGACCCCCCTCTCTTTCTCACTAGCGTAATTCAAAAAAATGCACAAGATGACAATTTGGGTACCAGTTCTACTGCAGGAGCTGTCGGAATAAGGTGACAATTTTTAAACTATCCGCCTTTGGTGCTACCTATCCTGATTTTCTGTGTGGGTTTACTCCCGTAGCCTTACCCTCTCCTGAGGTTTCTACAAGGCAGTGGAGTCGTTGACCGCAGATTCTAGTTACTCGAGACAACCGATGATACTCTCAGCAACTGGCCACAATAGACTGAGGTACCACCTATTCAACAAATTGAAGATAGGTGGTACCGACGAATGCCCGTGCGGTACCGGTAAAATGACCGCTGAAGATCTGCTGCAGAACTGCCCGACATACGAGGATCAGAGAGAGCAGATGTGGCCATCACCAGTGGAACTGCAAGACAAGCTCTATGGCAGTGGCGACAGCCTCAGGATGACCGCCGCTTTTTTCGAAAAAATAATGGTTACTGTCGGACTGCGTACGAAGAAGAAGAAGAAGAAACAATCAACTATGCCCAGCCTATCTACATGACAACAAGTTTGTATCTCGTTTTGTCTGGCCAGAACATTGCAACATTCAGGCTTTAGGTTTTATTTGACGTTATGTTTCAATGGCCACATATTCCAGGGGGAGAGGGACACGCTTCTCCACCGCTGCATAGTGGAGACTCACGAACAAAGAAAAAATATGTGTGCCTGCCTCATTACTGACAACACAAAAGCAAATGGAAGAGAAACGATAAAACATCATATCTCTACTTCGCCAAGTGTAGTACACGCTTGAGTTGGCAGGGCAGTTCTTGAAATCCCTATCATGTATTAACTCTGCTCTTGATTTTAACGCCATCCTTATGACACTTTGCTGTTCAAAAACTTTACAATTTAAAAAATCTTTGATCTATTTCCAACAATTCTGTCACAAATCCCAGTGTGTTCTAAGGTTACTATGTATTTTTCTTTCAGTAACATGTATGGTTGCTCTGATCTCGTCACGCTGAGATATCCTCAATCAAAATGTTGAAATCGTGGCTTAGAAAGCATTCAATGATTGAACATTAAATATGGATAGGATTGACACACTAAAATCAATCAATTTTTTTGGGAAAATTACACTGTAATAAAAGAATTGACAATTTATCAAAGAAAGAAGAATGATACAACGAAGCAGGATTGTCTACCACCAGTGGGCAATTTGTATCTATATTCATATTTTGAATCCTTACAAATCGATATAGATATAGTTTAAACAGAGAGCAGTAAGGCCAATTCTGAGCAAAATAATGACTTTTGTAACATATTCACAACTCAAGCCGTTTCTATTTGAAGCTTGTTATGATCTTAGTAACCAAGGCTACCTTTTTAGTATGTGCTTCTATAACAGTAACATTTGTTTATTTTGGGGGATTTAGATTGAGCATTATATTTTACTCATTATTATCATCTGGTTGATCAGTACTAACAATGGTTGTAAGGTTGTCCGTGCACGTCTCTACTCTAGACCCTATCTGGTCGATCAGTTCCAAGACTGGTTGTAAGGTTGTCCGTGCACGTCTCTCCTCTAGACCCTTTCTGGTTGATCAGTACTAACACTGGTTGTAAGATTGTCAGAGCACGTATCTCCTCTGGACCCTATCCTCTATTTGATCAGTTCCAAGACTGGTTGTAAGGTTGTCCGTGCACGTATCTCCTCTGGACCTTATCCTCTGGTTGATCAATTAAAATGTTGGCAGCAAGATCGTCTGAGCGTATATATCTCCACTATAGCCTATCCTCTGCAGCTCTCATCATTTCAGTATACGTTTCTAATATCACTGCATGAGTGTTATGTAAAAGTGCGTCTTGATAGCTCCATGCTCTTTTCTTCTTCCGTAGAAGACTTTCATATCGCATATTGTGTCCCAGTAAATTGCATTTTTCTTCTGTATCATTTTCAATAATTGTCTTTGTACTTTAAACCCATTCAAAACATTGTCATTGGATCTTCTTTTTGTCTATTTCGCTCTTTCCATTCTACAATAGAACCACATTTAAAACACTTCCATTTATTTCAGTCCTTTGTTGATAACAGCCCATGTTTCAACCCGATAAAGCGCAGTTTACTGCAGCTCTGCAATGTTTGTAACTTCTTACATACACCGGAACACAATGTAAAATCACTGATACTAGTCGTCTAGATGCACGATAAATTCTACTATTTCCTATCATCAATCTATCATCGATCATTACGCAAAATTTATAATGGCTAAAGAATACTGGCCGCTTGCCAATGCAGTTGCCCCTTTCTGAACAGACTAGGTCTTAACTCTAAAATAAGTAATGTGTCCGATACCGAGGTTTTTAACTCGTGTCATCGAACTCAAAAGGCCAGCAATAGCCACCGATCGGCCTACCTATACGCTCAGACCTCAGATAAAACAACGTATTTATTCCGCTATTTCTATATTCAATATGAAATATGATATGTAGTGATGTTGTTCAACCAATGAAAGCTGCGCGTTGTTAGGAAGACGTTTGGTCTATATAATTGGTGCGACGAACTCGTGACTTGGAGACTTCTATTCTAGACGGACTAAACCGCACAGTGTATTTTTACAAGTTTGTATTTAACTTAACATGCCCGTAATCCGTTTGCGTTAACTTTTATTTCTCTTATTTTAACCAACTTCCCCATACTTGACTTATCGTGTCCAGCAACCTGACACAGTGTTGGACCAGAAAACAGCAGCCCTGGAAACTCTTTCTATTGCTGATAAGAGATCCACCAAAGTACTTGGTTCTTGCATTCTTGTGCAATAATACATATGTTCAGGATCTTGAATCGCTCAGCATTTGTATACATAGACGCCTGCATATCCCCATTTTTTCAAGTTCCATCTACACATGGGCACTCTCGTTGGGATTCAAGGCTCTCCACACAGGGTATGACATTTTTTGCGGTCATTCCATAATGCAGAGTGCGAACGTTGTGTACACAACCTTTATTAGTTTGACCTATTAATCTATCAAATGTAGACAGATCCTCGAATACAAATTTTAAAAAACCCAAAACATCAATACACCAAATAAATACACACATTACTCATGTAACCCAGCAAACAATAACACGAGTTTTAGAATAAATGAAAGATTGCACCGAAAAACGTAGTCTTTGTCGTGTACTTGCTTGACATGGTCTCAATGCGACTGTGCAATATTAAGATGTATGTCACATAGAATCCTTGCGGGAAAGCACTCTGGCTACACGTTTTTATTAACACCATCCTCCTTAAGCGAAATAAATGCAAACATAATGATACATACACACACACACGCACACAAATGATGAATGTACCAGGCAAACTGCACTGGCATTAATCCCCACAACTGCATATACATGTTTACTGTATAATGATTTTGTATGTTAATTTAACTAATTCTCGATCTCTGATGCATGACCCCAGTTTACAGCCAGCAGGAAATTGAGGGCTAATTTTCTCCCGAAAGTATTCCCATTACCGTAGAAATCAATTAACTCTATGAGAAACAGCCTTTTGGACATTTCAGCGCATGTCCTTTAGCAGACAAGTGCAGTCGGAGAGGAAGTGTTATAGACTTAATTTTACTGATCTAAACAATTCTAGAAGGAAAGAGAAATGTTATTATCTTAACATGTTCGTCCTAAGTGAATGGAGGTCCTTGTCTCCTTCAATCACATTAGAAGAAATGTGTATTTAGAAAAGGCATTGTTGCTACCTATTTTGGTCTATTATAGCTAAAATGAGTTATTCTTTAAACTTTGTGTTGTCCTTTAACCCAGGGGAATAGCATTAGATTGTAGTGTAGGTTGATGTCTTGCTGTTGTTTATGTTGTTGTTGTTGCCATTTATAGATGACTGACATTTATTTTTGTTGATGATCATACTGAACATTCTGTTGTATTTACACTTCCATTAGAACAATTTCCCATTTTACTATCAATATTGTTTAGCAATCTCATCATGCACAAAAGAGTGCGTCAGAAATCACCACCGTAATGCGACCCCGATATTGTTTTATATAAGCTTCCTGTAACATGAACAGCTGTCATGTATAGCCCTATTCTTACATTGACGCAACAAGATCGCATTAACCAGCTCCCCGATAGCTGCTAGGGCTGAGTCTTCACATACCACCGATACTGTTACTGCCATTCAGATAATTCTCAGCCGTAGTCGACTTGTACTTCTACACGGGCAGATATCCCTCTACAAGTTCCAGCTCTGAAATGAGCTGGATGTAGCCGAGTGGAGGTTTTTCCGCTTACTGGGCTAGGCTCGAGCAGCTTACTACTACCCTGTGTTAGGCTGTCCCGCGGAGGGTGGTTAACCACAGTGCGAGTCCATCTTAATAAGCTCAAACACTTGAGCAATGTAGATCCGCATTCTGTTAGACGACATATATGATGCTCTAAGCAAACTACCTAAAAATGCCTAGTTGTATTCCATATCAAACAGTTAGTCGGATCTTACTACATGCTCTCTGTTGGACAGGGGAGCTGTTCTTGTCCTTATCGTACACAAAGACTCCAGCTGACCATTCGGGAGATTTCTACAATTACTTATATTAAAGAAACACAATCATATGTACTAGCAAGAAGTCTGGGGTCAGCTGAGAGCTAAAGAAGACAACGAGACATCCTAAACACAACGTCTATGACTGTGTTTCTGTGCGTAGTATTTACAATCCTTGCATACCGTTTAGTGTAGGTGTGATAATTTAGAAACTTTCGAAGTTGAGACACCTCAGACAACAAACGTGCTGGCTGCTTTGAGGGCAGGACACGGACAAGCATATGCTAGTAATGCAGTTTCAAACATATATATATACGAGACGTGTTCAAATGAAACCGGACCAAATTGTACCCAGTGAACATACGTACGATGCTCATGATGCCGTCTCTTCTTGTGTAAACAGCTCTTACCAAAACGTCAAATTTAGAAAAATGTCATTATTATCTGACTTATAGTTTCCTCGGCATACAGTTGAAAACATAACAAGTGAGATGGGGAATTCATGCAGAGTTGATCAGCGAGCGGTAATTCGATTTCTAATAGTTGAATAATGTCTACCATTTGGCATTCATAGTAGAATGCAGGTAGTGTATGGTGACAAAAGTATGTCGAAGACAACAGTGAAGGACTAGACAACGATGTTTAAAGAAGGACGTGAGTTAATGAAAGATCGTCCGAGACCAGGTCAGGGGGGTATTGTTGCGTTAACTCACGTCCGAGAACAGGTCAGGGGGGTATTGTTGCGTTAACTCACGTCCGAGACCAAGTCAGGGGGGTATTGTTGCGTTAACTCACGTCCTTCTTTAAACATCGTTATCCAGTTCTTCACTGTTGTCTTCGACATACTTTTGTCACCATACACTAGCCCATATGTAAACACAGAGAGGATGCAATTCATGAATGCAGATACATGTCGCTGCCCAAGGACATAGTTTTGAGGAGGTTGAAAACAAACTGACATAACCCTTTAATGCCTTTGCCGCATATTACTAAAAAACAAGCCTCAGACCAAACCGTTGCGAAACCTAAATATGTGTTGTCCGTCTCATCTCTGAAATAGAGCTGTAACAAGGACATTTCAGTTCAAATGGGAAGGACAGTAACTGAAACACCGCTTAGGCACAAAAACCCTGGGTGTCAATTTGGATCGGACACTTTCCTACGCGATACACTGCCAGGAAACAAAACGAAAAAGACAGGGGAGAAATAATATCATTAGAAGATTGACAGGCATAACATGGTGAGTACAGCCAGATGTTCTCCGAACTTTAGCATTCGCCCAATGCTTTCTGTAGCTGAGTACGCAGCTCCAGCTTGGAACAACTCTGCACATGAAAAACCGATTGGTACAACAATAAATTAGTCTGGCCTAATAGTTTCAAAGAGCTTAAAACATACTTCATCTAAACAAAATACAATGTAATTGGCGTAAAATCATCTGTGACACAAAAAAGTCTCGAATCAAACTGAAAGTGAGAATCACACGTGACCCAAGGCACCGTTTATGTTTGTGCAGTGTGCGAAACTGAATAATAAAAAAAAGTTTCTTGGTCAAAACTACCTATACAGACTAGTCCTAGAATACGCTACATTGAAAAATGAAGTGAACTGACGCAAGTTTTCTGGATCGAACTACGGGAGGAACCTGTCTCTGGACACCGCATCTAATGCAACATGAAACTAACTAAAGTAGACTTCGATCTAGTGTATCATGATGCACATGGAACTTAAAAAGATGAAGATAGTGGAGTGATGAGACATGCGACTGTGGAGCAAAACCGTATCCAGACCACCTGATTATCTGCAAAACAAAATTAGGGAACCATGTAATATGGATAACATGTTTAGAGCGAAAGACAAGCCAATCAACGTGCCAGAACATTGTAAAAAGATCTTTGACGTGGTGCCCAAGACACAAAAAAGTAAGTAAGTAGGTCACCTCTGTGTGTAAAGATTGGTCGACAGTATATATTATACAAACATATATATGATATCTAATATATTTATAACATATTATATTAATAAATATTATACAACAGAGGTGTTAGAACGTATTCTCGTGCCAAGCCGTTTATTTTTTCTCTTTTCTACCATCGATCTTTCTTTCCTAATAAAGTGACATGGAACAGCTTATTCTGCAATATATATATATTAGTTGAGTCTGGTGAGTCGCCAGTAATTTATCATATAATATAACTCTGTTAGCAGCTTATGGTGGTTTGTAGTGTGATATGCAGCACTTAAATCAATAAAAGCCAGTCTCGTGATCTGCTTGTGATCATATCCGTCTTTGATTAGATGTGCCCAGTTAGCATATTAGTTGCTAGTTGCAGTATGATCTTCCAAGTTTAAAACCTGCTTGCTTCTTGATACGCGTCTTGTCTAGTAAGTGATCATTGTTTCAGAAACCGTACACAGACTGCATATTAACGACATCGGTTGGACATTTGTAGGCTCTGTTGGGGATTTTCCTGGTTCTGTCAGCTTAACATCATCAAAATTCCACGAGAATTTTAATTTGCTCGGTGCTCAAATCATCAGAGACAGAAACTATGTTGTTTTCATTTGTTGTTGTTATTCTCGTTTGTACAATCGGGCTGGATTTGGTTTGCTCTGGTTTTTAAAGTGGTTTTCCCGTCAGCAGTAATTGGTGAGCTATTTGGTTGGGAGTAACTTGCTGGGTGTCGGCAGGAGTAATAGCTGGGTCACTTGCTTTGTGTCGGCAGGAGTGCTCGCTGTATCACTTACTCTTTTCCGGCAGGAGTGCTTGCAGTGTCACTAATTACGCCCCCTTAAGTTTCCAGGAGCGTCCACTGTTATGTTTCACAACAAGGTGATTTCATTTTTTTCCCAAACCTAATTGAGCATATAGGACGTCTTTCCAATCTGGATGCTATCCACAGAGAAAGGATTACTTACTTGGAATCCTGGTATTCTAACAGGCATGTTGATGTCAGGAAACAGGTAATCTCAGAATTCGACTATACGTGGTAGATATTTTTTTACTGCCTGCTGCTTATTAGACCTGGAAGAAGACACACATTATTTGGGTTGATTTGAAACTAGAATTTGTAATTTTGTTTGGGCAGCGACCGTTAAGCCGCTATCTTTCGATTTCTAACTGCCAGGGGATTTTTAACGTGCTTGACACTGACAATGGAGTTCGATCTCACTGCCTAGAGATCAGGGGAATTAGTATCAGATCATCCACATGAAAAAATCCCGGGTTCGACCGTGATTCGACACCTTACCTCGAGACTACTGTGGGTAACAATTTTGTTTATAGGTTTATCTTTCTGAAATCTATTGGCAAATGCATATTCTTTTCAACCCCATAACATAGTCTTTTAGGTTATATCATGACATATTGGTCAGTGTTTATGTATGATTGTGTGTGTGTGTATCTGTTTTTAGCCGTTAATGGGGACGTGTTGACTGACAGCTCTTGCCAAATTCGTCTTTCATTCGTGATTTTTGTCATTCCACATTATTATATAACTGTGTTTGTAGATATTCATTTCTTCAGACTACAAGAGATTGTTCAGTCCGATTGATATAGCAAATGTTACATAAATGTAGCAATGTGTGTATATGGAGTTCTTGCTACATCACATTATACGAGACGTGTTCAAATGAAATGTTACTAAACTGCAATAAGTGAACATACGTACTATGAGCATGATGGCGTCGCGTCTGGTATAAAGAAGACATTCGAACCGTCAATTTTAAAAACCTTCATTATCCTCCGACTCATAGTTTCCTAAACATACCGTTGAAAACAGGGCGGGAGTCATATGGAATCTGTCTAGATTTGATCAGCGAATGGTGAGACGGTTTCTAACAGCTGAAGAATTTAGACCAGTTGACATTCATCGTATAATGCAGGTAATGTATTGTCACAAAAGTGTATCAAGGAAAACAGTGAAGAACTGGACAACTATGTTTAAATAAGGACGTGAATTAACGCAACAATATGCGCCTGACCTGGTCTAGGCAGATTTTTCGTTAACTCGCGTCTTTCTTTAAACATCGTTGTCCAGTTCTTCACTGTCGTCTTCGACACACTTTTGTCACCAGACACATCATGCATTCTGCGATGAATGTCAACTGGTCGACATCCTTCAGCTGTTGGAAACCGGATCATCAACTGGTTGACATCTTTCAGCTGTTGGAAACCGAATCAGCACTAACTGATCAAGTCTGGATGGATTACATATCACACTCGCTATATGTTCAACGGTCTCTGAGGAAACTATGAGTCAGATGTTAATGCAATTTTACAAACTTGACGGTTGGTATGTGCTCTTTACACGAGAAATGTTGTCGTCATGCGCTTCGTAGTTATGTTCACTTGTTGCAGTTTGGGCTGGTTTCATTTGAACACGCCTCGTATTGATGTATGTGTTTCATTATGACCATTAACAATTCTGTAGTTTTTTCAATCATCACTTAACACGGAGAAGTGGTCATACTGCGATATCGACATACATAGAAGGTCAAACTGAACATGAAATCATTGTGATCCCGTTATTTTGGAACCCCTATACCACGCGGTCTTCCATACATTTTTTAAATTTTAAATTTTAATGTTGCTTTTGTTGAAGGTACGCCTTTATGGTTTTTTAACCTTAGTCTTTTAGGTTATACCAGGACGTACTTGCCAATGTATGGGTGCGTGTGTATATATTTGTGTGTGTTTCGTTAGACAGCTTTGCAGTGCAATCGTTTTGCCAATCCTTTATGATCATAATAATAATAACAATGTTCGTATAGGCGTCAAAAGCGTCAAACGACCACTACGATATCCAACTGCCAAGGGCATGTTCAGGCGTAGCGTGTCGACCCACATCTCTACACACTCCTTGTGGAGCCGAGTATTCCGCTGTTTTGGGATGGTGGCAACGAGGAGTATGTGATAGACCAATGTTTGTGTCAGAGTTTGTGTCTGACAGGGTGTCAGATTCCCAGTTGTTTTCCTGTTCCGCCCCCAAGACCTCTGGATTGTTTCCACCTCAGCGTGACAGCTTGTTGTGTTGAGAATGCGAGGTTGGTAAAGGTACAGTGTACCCTCTGGTAAATGGAGTGTCAGAAAGGCGGCTTCAGTTCGAGCAGGGAGGTCCTTGAGTAGTGATAATCTGGAGTGAATTCTGGGTGCAGTTAAGCGGGACGTCGAGCGCCGTCTTGGACGGGTTTCCCACGATTTAAGCCAGGCATGCAATGCAGCGAAATGCAGAATAACAAACTTGATAACCGCTCAAAAGCACATCAGTTCCACATAATAAAGCTCTTTATAAGTCCTGATGATGGAGTTGTGAATTATAATTCGTACAGGAACCAGCAAACACCCAAGCGAATGGAGAGCGCAGCCATTAGGGGCCGGTCATTTCACTTTTCCCTGGAGACTTGGTCCTACTGGAAAAACATCTGATATATCAGTACAAACTGAACCTGAAGTCATTTTCAACGTTGTATGTTAGGATTGAAAGTCAAGATTATACTCGATTTACTGCACTACAGCACGCAAACCCCATCCAATTTCTTCATGCAGAGAACTACAAACATCATACTAAATGATGTTAATGCCTGATGGACAAAGGTGAGAAAAAATATATGATAAGCCTTTCATCTATTTACAGTTCGCACATCAATCCAATATATACATCCCTGTGTGCTTGTTCATTTGTTCGGAAAACAATAGCATGTCAGTTCAGCGACCAGTTCTGAATGTATATATATATATATGTCTACATAAATGTAGAACTGTGACACTAGTCCGGTGAGGCACAACAAACTGACCAGGACGAGGCGTTCAGGTCGAGCACACTTTACAGACCAAGACCACTATTACTCTTCCATGTAGCGTTCCCTGGAAATAGCCTATGTCCTAGGCAGTCTTGCTGATGAGCTGTGGATCCACGTGATCTCCGTAGTAGTGAGCGCCACGCAGATGAAGCCAATCATACCACAAACACTTAGAGGTCCACGATCCATCTCACCAACACCCTCGGGATGTGAGGAAAGCTTATACAACCCGCCACTTAACGCCATTTTAAGGGCGCACAAAAGAGTAAGCTTAATCATTGTCGGCATTGACCAACTTCTATATAAATGCACACCTACCAAGGAAATTTACTTCCCTCCGTCCATATAGCGTAGCTTGGCTTGGCTTCGTTCGTTCTCAATCACCCGCTACCAAGCTCTGAAAGGGCTTACGTAGCAGTATGTAGTCCAGAGAACGGAATGCGTTGTGTCGTAGTTTACAGCTTGACTGCGATATTTTCACCTTTCGGTCCAATACATCCGACTCCAGCAATCATTTTATGAGTACCGGGTTAGCATTCCCTATTCGATCCCTCTTCTCCTTAGCCAGTCTGCCCTGCTGCAGCCTGCTATCCAGGATCACCAAGTGAAGGTATAGAAGAGCCTTGGCAGCTCTGATTCGCTGGCCCTGACGCAAGCAGTCAGCTATGGGTCGCTGACTACTGCAGCTCATGCGCTGCCTCGTCGTCCTTATAATCCACTAAAACGTGTATGTGTCTCTTCTTGTTCGTGACTTTTCCCATGTATCATCATTCCTTCCTTCTTCCCAGACCTATTTCTCCGAATATAACCATTACCTTGTAATTCGAATGTTCTCTCCTCCGCTCGTCTCAACGGTTTGACCTTCCTAATTCTTTGAAACACATTTTGCGGAACCCCCTCCCACAGACTATGACCATATGTTATTCTTTGACGTTTTCGCCAGAACATTATTGCGGCCCTCCGTCCATTTTAGCTGATAAATGAGCCTTGCTCGGTGTTAGCTACATACTTTGCCGCTATTAACAGCACCGAAAATCCCCATTAACTTAGAAATGTCGGTAGTAAACAATAGCTGGCATCAGGAGAACAAAAAATTGTTGATATCTCGTTTTAAAATAATGGTTGGTACTGCGCGTAAATCAATACTTGACATATGGATTTATAACAGAGCTTGAAAACCCGGACACTACAATTAATGATACAGTTTCTTGCGTTAAACAGTAGTTGGTATCCAGCGTAAAACAGTGATTGGTATCTAGCGTAAAACAGTGATTGGTATCTAGCGTAAAACAGTGATTGGTATCTCACGTGGAAGAATTTTTAATATGTGGTAATAGTACAATCGTTGCTGTCTCGTGTAATAAATAGTGTGTGTAAAACTTTGCCGCGTGTAACAAATGGTTTGTATCATGTACACAATGTTACCTCGTGTAACAAATGGGTTGCATTATGTGTAAAAACCTGTCTCGTGTAACAAATGTGTAAAATGCTGTCTCGTGTAACAAATGGTTTGTCTAATGTGTAAAACAATCGTTGCTGTTTCGTGGCACATTGTGTGGTATTCTGTGCGAAACCATCCTCAATTTTCAAGTTAAACTTGCCGATATCCTACACAAATCGCCAGTAAACATTTAACTGTGTGCTTTATATTTCTTTCCTGTCCCATATCAGAAAATGCTGTCGGGTTAAGTGTTACAGACTTTGTTGCACTAAGCAACATATTGTGTGGTGTGGGGTGGCCAGTTTTCTTCGCAGCATTGTTTTCCTAACTGTCGGCAGAGCAAGTTTAACCCCGTACCTTTGCCTTGAAAATCGAGTGCTCTACCATTACACCAATCAGACGAAGCAACGTATAAATTAACAGAAATAAAAGGACCCCATCTAAAATAAAAATGTTTCAGAAACCTAGAAATAGTCTGTGTGACAGTCATCGCCAATATTATGTTATTTAATATGTTCAAACAGGGTATGATAGGAGAGTGAAGTCCATGAAAACATGTCAAGATTGTTCAAGAGGCAACTATAAAGGGCTGAGAATGGAGCCGTTTAACTCGCCTTGCAGAAATCATAAGCCGCAAAAACTTCAAAAATATTGTCAATTTAACCAAAAAGAATCATAGGATTACATCATCCAAAAAAGGTCACATGCAGAAAAAGCCCTAAGGAATATACATCACCGACTTATTAGATTTCTCCTAGAAAAACTGCCAGACTGTGTACCTGGAATGTTTGCACAATGTACGAACAGAGGAATTATGTATGGGTGGCAAGGGTGGATATGAGATACTGCACGTTCAATATTCTAGGACTGGCTGAAACAAAGTGGGAAGGAGTACATGGGAAATATTGCTGCTGTCAATGCACGCTGTAGAAAGTGCACACCACAGCGAAAGTGTGGCCTTAATGATATCAAAATAGGCACAAAAGGAACGTGCAGAATAGGAGTCAGTACAATAATATAAGCAATTTTTGAAACTGTCAAAAAGTAGATAACAAAAAATAAATGATCAAATGATATACGTACACCAACAGCAAACACGTCTCGGTGAAAGAACAATGGCACAATAGACTCTAGAATGTCATGCCAGACTTCAGAATGTCATACTATACTTCAGAGTGTCACACCAGACTTCAGAATGTCATACCATACTTCAGAGTGTCACACCAGACTTCAGAATGTCACACCAGACTTCAGAGTGTCACGCCAGACTTCAGAATGTCACACCAGACTTCAGAATGTCACACCAGACTTCAGAATGTCACACCATACTTCAGACTGTCCCACCAGATTTCAGAATAGTACACCAAACTTCAGAATGTCACATACGACTTCATAATGTCACAACAGAACAAAGTGTCACACCAGACTTCATAATGTCACACCAGACTTCATAATGTCACACCAGACTTCAGAATGTCACACCAGACTTCAGAATGTATTGGATAAAAGGAGGAGAAGAAAATACATGAATATGAAAATAGATGAGAGACTTATATGATGAGGTTAGAAATGATAATATCGATTTTCAAAGAGATCATCAGGAAAAAGTGGAATCAGGATTAAAAATAAAAATGGAGAATTAATATATGATGTCTGTGCCTTAAATCAACTGTTGATTGGTAGCATCACACAACAAAAACATACACAAAGCACCCCTTGGGTGTCACCAGCCCATAGGACAGAAAACCAGATTGACTAAATTGGTTTAAATAATCAGTAATGTACAAGTTTGTATAGAAGCGACCACCGTTTTCGAAAATGCAAAAGAAAGAAATTAATTCAAAGGAGTACAACAAAACATAACCATATTCATCGGTTAATTGTGGGATTCATCATACGAAGCAAGCACATACGAGGCAAATGAAAAGTGACATATTAAATATGTATCACTTGTTGCAATAATTAGAAGAAATAAAAGAATACAACAAAGCACTGGGAACATAGACAATACAAACGGAACGAAATATGTGAGATCATAGAAAAAGATAAGTCTAGAAAATGTATAACAGAAACTGTAATAAAGATACAGGAAATAAATACAAAGGAGGCATATTTAAAAAGGAGCTAAACCAGAAGTTCTAGAGTCAGGATTCAGGAAAATTATCAGAAGACCTTGGAAGATGTAGGAAGATGAAAACTGAAATACTTTTTAAACAGCGCAAAAAAATAAATAATAGGAACATCAAGTCAGGTCAGGTCATTCCCTAACCGGTGAGGTCGTTCGGGCACACATGAAGACATCCTCACAACACCACGCTACCCTTCTCTGTCAGCGGCCACTGCCTGTGCCTCTTCTGGGCGGAGATTGGTTCATTCTTTTATGTTGTCCTCCCACCTCTTTTTGGGACCGCCTCTTCGTCGTCTGCCTTGCACCTTCCCGTGGAGGATCGTTTTTGCAAGACCATTTGTTCTCAATATGTGACCGTATCAAGCGAGTTTCCTTCTTTTGAGAGTTGCCAAGAGGTCTTCAAAATGCCCTATAGCTGTTGTAATTATATCTCGTATTTTCTCATTTGTAACTCGATCTTTGTACGTAACGTTTAAAAGTCTTCGGAAACATCTCATCTCTAAGGCATGTATTCTTCGTTGAAGATCTGCTGTAACTGTCCATGTCTCACAAGCACAGAGAAATATTGACAGGACCTGTCCACGCATAAATCTGATTTTCGTGCATAGTGCAAGATCAATAGGAAAGTATAAACACTCAAATTACTTTATTAAATACATGGAAGTAACAATTATTAGCAACACAAGGGAGCATTTGGTTTGCAGAACATTTAAAACGAACAATAAATAGACTAGCCCACAAGATGCCCCATACATTTAGTCTGCAAGATTGTACATATAAATGAATTGCGAGATACAAAACACAGAAGAAATAAACATCACTGCCATATGTGAATACCAGGATCTATACAAAAATGAATTGGAGAGTTCTCTTCCCTATACTGATTAATCCGTACAGGTATCGCAGCTGATGAGATGCTGCCAGTGGGAGAGTGTTCACATTCTCTTATCTACCACAAACTGAGTCCTTCTTGAAACCAGGCCCTTCCGAACTCCGGTTAAACCTGTTATCCACTCTTTGATCCATATATCATAACTGGACTTGACTTAGCTGTTCCTGTTATTCCATGAGGTATAGTACCCATCTCGGTTTGTTTTTCTTGTCCATATTTTGTCCATGTTTGTCCGGATGTGTCTATACATTTTTTCGTTGAAGGAAGCAAACTGCTGTTAAGTGTCACTCTTTTCACTACTGTAGGAGAACCAGGTCTATAACAAGTGTTCGGCTGTCATCTTACTAGTACCACATGTAATAATAATAACAAAAATCGCAATACTAATAAACATAATAATGTATGTCCACCGCAAACTGAGATACCGACAGCATGAGATCTGTACTTCGAGATATTTATCGTGTGACTAAAGAGACCGGTCTAGGCACAGCAGAGCCTGCTACACTCGAGACACACATGTAACGAGTCGGCTGTGGAAACGGAAATGCACTGAAATGCCGGATTGTTATGATATGAATTGATCGTCAACTCTATGTGGGACGACAATTGATGATGATTCTATGCATACCAATCAAGACTTACTATGGATGTAGAGGGTTAAACGTTTGCCTCTGCAAAATGGTGACGGACTTTGTGATCCAATCGCTGTATCCTGCCGACATTTGCTTCGATAAATCAGGAATAGGCCTGCTGCAGAAGAGCGGCTGGTCTTATAACCACAAGGACATGCTTTCAAAGTCTCGGAATGGGATTTTTGTTTCTATTATAAGTAAAATAACAATATAACCTGCACAGTGCCTGGCATGAATAAAGCACCATTATTCTGCAATCCTATAGGCCCTTCATGAGACTCTTCAATGAAAATAAACTGCGGGATAACGACACACAATGTACGCAGTTCTAATTGAATGTGAATGGAGCATGACAAAACTAGTGAGAGGACGTAGTGGGTCAAGCAGGAAGGGGCTACTGAGAGGACGTAGTGGATCGAGCTGGATGGGGCTACTGAGAGGACGAAGTGGGTCAGGCAGGAAGGGGGTACCGAAAGGACGTAGTGGGTCAAGCAGGATGTGGCTACATAGATGACGTAGTGGGTCGATCAGGAAGGGGTTACTAAAAGAACGTAGTGGAAGTATATAGTACAAGCGAGATGTATAATCTAAGTATCAATTCATTAAGCAAAAGACTCGGTGCATGTGTGTCCGAAGTACCATGATATCGACTTTACTTGGCATAACATAACATGATAAAATTTAGCATGGAATAACATAATATAATATAATTTAGCATGGAATAACATGACTTAATTGCTTTGGTGTAGGCTTTGTAAAGGAGAAAACCGCAGTGATGTTTCCTTGTTGTTGTTGTTGGACGGTACTCCTACTAAGTCGACGAGCGTTTAGGTGGATCTTCTTACATCACGACCGAAGCGTACCTAAGAACAGAATGCGTCCTCCTAATTGTAGTGCATTGCTCGGCTGCTTGGTTAGCTATCCACTATCGGGATTACAGTGATGACCCCCACCTGGCTGGACACACCCTGTTTAGGAGTACCAACGAGTACGTCAGGTTGGAAGGTCTTTGATCAATATGTTTCTCTTGACCCTGATAACTCTCTGCTCCGATAATCCCGTGAATGTATTGCAATAAAACAAGGAAGGATGGAGATAACTGCCACACAGGGCGGATGTTACATTTGTTTCGAATGCCCACAATGAGTAGGTTTCCTCTTTTGACGTTAAATGGCGGGTTGCAGTAGATTTTCTCACATCCTAAGCGTGTTGATATAGCTAGACCAGGGTCCTCCAGGCAGTTCCGCTATGATTGACTTCATCTGCGTATCGCTCACTACTACGGGGATTACGTCAATCCCTCACTTTGTTAAACATGTTGCCATTAAAACAGCCCGCTTCCAGGGAGGGATGCGAGGACGCCGAAGTGAGGGTCTTGGCCAGTATATTTTGCCTGACCTTGACTAACATGTCTGATCAGTATGTTGTTCCTGACCAGACGTTAATCTTCCTCCTCAGCGACTATTATAAGTGCCCCTAATTAGCTAAATTGCAACACATTTTAACAACAAATAATACGAGAGCAAGTCATTAAATAGGACACAATGGCTATTGTCGGGGCAGTAAGGTGGCTGCTTAGAAAGATCGCACTCTAGTGGTCAACTTTTTACTTGGTTAGTCAAGCCGTATGTGGTTTGGCAATGATGGATTAGCACGTCTCAGATCAGACAACCGAGACGTTTCCTACGAATTGTGTCCCAAAACATCAACAGTACTTCACAGTTTGATACATCATTAACACCGCCACTTAATTTTGAGAATTAGTTCTGTTTTGTTCTGTTTCTAAGAATCGATGTCACTGCATTCCGGGCATATCCATAAGTGTTCAGTCTCTCTCATCAACTGGCGTAAGGTATAGATGCTGATGGTGCCTGTAGCTCACTGGTTGTACATTCTCCTGCGCCGTCCTCTCATGCGCCATACTCCGCTCAAACCTCGTTTAATGTTGAAACTTTGCAGTCTGTGGATTGCTGATTCATCTATTGTAGTGTCCTCATCTAGCAAGCGGTCATTGATTGATTTCAAAATGTCACTTCTGACCTTCACTAATGTACCCATGATGGGAGCTTGTGAAGCCAAGATGTCAGCTCTTTCATTTCACTGAGCCCCGGCATGAACAGGACAGTAGATCCATGACAACCCCTGGAGGTTTGAGGCCTCAACAGCTGCTATACACTTCTACCTAAGCCATCTCTTCTGTACTGGCTGAAGTACGGCTTGCACGTCTGTCATAATGACTGCCCTTGTTATAGAAGTCTGATAATTGGTTATCATCACTTAGTAAGAATCACACAACTCTCTTATCATAACCTTTCCTACTCACAGGGTAACCTCGAATTTCGTGGCAGAAGGTAAAGACTGATGTGTCTATTGCATGTAAGGCTGCTTTCACTCGGAATGGTTTTGATGCAATCATGATTCGTCCACAGAGGCAATCATGTTCGACATGTCTTCTCCTTCACATGTATACCGAAAGAGATATTGTAATGACATACCCATTCGCTTCATTTTGTGTTTGTCAGTAAGGACTCGGAGTACCCACCGTTAGCACACTTTCCAGAAATTCAATCGCTCATGGATTATGCTGTAGCCTAAACCATACGATCACTATATTGCAGTTGCTACAATGTGTATCGTTACTCGCGTTCTAGCTCGAATCATCTTCTCCACCCGCGACACAAACTCTTCTGTCACATCTTAACAGGACTAGAGGGTCGGGCTTCATTGTACATGTTGCAGCACCCTTGAGAAATTGTATCGAACGGGTTATCTACTGCTTTACACGACAAGCATGTACCACCGTAAAGAGGAAGCATTTTATTATGCATATCCTTTACAGAAAATGCTTATTTCCCCTGAAACCGAACAAAAATACAAACAACAAACAAACGTAAACGTACAACAGCCCGCTGTTCTTTCTTCTTTCGTTCGCTTGGAGAATGTCTACATCTGCAAAGTTGTCTCTTGTATGAATCTCACTGTCTTCTGCCGCTTGGAGTATATATACATCTGCAAAGTTGTCTCTTGTATGAATCTCACTGTCTTCTGCCGCTTGGAGTATATATACATCTGCAAAGTTGTCTCTTGTATGAATCTCACTGTCTTCTGCCGCTTGGAGTATATATACATCTGCAAAGTTGTCTCTTGTATGAATCTCACTGTCTTCTGCCGCTTGGAGTATATATACATCTGCAAAGTTGTCTCTTTTATGAACATCACTGTCTTCTGCAGTTAACACATAGGTCCATTTAGTTTCCCTTCCAGGTTTTTTTTTAAATCTTGGCCTGCATGTCCGCCTCAGTATCTCATACTTTGGACAGTCCTGAAGTATATGCTCCGCAGTCTGGGGTGCCTGTCCACATGTACACATACTTGAACTGCCAATCCTAAATGTGTGTATACATGCGGCTGCGGAGTCGATTGTGCCCCGTTCTGAGGCACAGTATGACAATCTGCTCTTGCCTACTTATATTATGATAGTCATCTTGTATTTGTGTTGGAAGCTCTCTCATTGCTTTGATCATCTTTTTTTCTTGAGATGGTAAGGAACTGGTACTTCTGGTTGCTCGTCTGCGGCACCTTCGCTCGCCAGTATGTCAGCTCTCTCATTTCCTGGTATTCCACAGTAAGACGGTATCCATTGCACCGTAATTATGTGCTAGTTGCTCAATATTGACAATAAAACTTATAGATCTGACAGCTTCGCGGATGATAGTGTTTGGAGTACTGATTGTGCATCTGTTAGAAATACCACATGATACGAGCAAAGGTTGGTGTTCAGCAGTTTTTCTGTCGCCAATTTCATCCATTGTATCTCTGCATCATAATTATGGCAGTTCTTTGATTGTATACTTTGTAAGCACAAACGCCATTTTGAATTGCAACGTCTGCTATCTAAAGTAATCACAAAGATGAATCTTTGTAATACGACGTTTAGAATCTACAAACTACATTTTTGCAGATATCCCATATCAGTTTGTGACCAACTTACTGACTTACCCTGGGATAAACACCAAATCTGATAGAATAATATGTATTGAGATTAATGTATACAACAAGCTGTGATGCAATTACGATATGTTTATAAATCCATATATTGCCATCTTCGAACTCATGTGTGAACAGTAAATGTGGACCCAGTGGTCCTAATTGATTACGATTCACGAACAACAACATGTATATTTTGATATAATACATTGATTTTCTCATTATTGTACATCTATCAATTGCTAATTGCATAAAATAATTTATAATACATATATTAAATCATTTCAAAAGAAAGGCGCCGTTCAGTTGCTATTGTGAGTCTATTTACATATGTCTTTATTCGCACATATGAAGGAAAAATAGCAGTAAAGATGTATGACAGAAATCATACAAAATGTTAATGTATTACGTTTTTAGAGCAAGGAAATGTTAATGAAAATGGTTGCAGAGAGACTGTGCAGAGTCTTCGAAACCAGTACAAAGACGTTAAATTAAGTTAAGCTAAGTTACAAGTACAGCTTCCAATCTTCTTCTTCTTCTTCGCACGCTGTGGATACAGCGATATACGTTGCACTGTGTTACTTGTTAAGCCTGTGGCCCAGTGCATCCGATTTCAACAGGTGTTTCTGTAGGGATGCCCTCCTTAGCCTTTGGCTGTCCCCAGCCTATCTGCAAGGCAGCAGTTGTTTTTGATCAGAGTTGTCTCTCTTAGGGAAATTGTCTTGCAGGACTATCGAGTCTTCCCCACTCGTGTCTATAGGGTGTGGCAATGGTATGGTATGATGAACTTTGTACTAGTTTGTACTATCCCAGAAGAGAGGCAAACCAGTGTGTCTGTGTCCAAGGATCGTCACGTCCGGTCAGAAACGTAGCATGTACATGTGAGTGAGGTATATATTTGCTCCCTTTATATTCTCGGCTCATCTGCAGTGATGACAGGCCAGCATTCCCCGCCACCTGGGAGGTTGTCACAATAGGGCAGAGGTGCAATGACCGCTGAACTGCATCTCTTCTGCGTCCATTGGGATGACTGATAGCAGACAGGGGTAAAGAGTGAGGCAGGAGTGCCTTTAACCAGGAGACAAGCCTGGCCATGGCACTGAGATGTTGTTCGCCTGGTGTGCGGACATGTCTCATGCTCAAGGGTTGAGTCTCAACAGTTCGCAGTGAGGTAGATGCTCTACTGCTTACGACACCCCGACAGAGAACTAAGTCTTCTACTAATGGTTTCACGCCTCATAGCCGTATGGGGTGAATATCGAGCAGCTTCCCGCCCGCTTTGATCAGCGGATGGCATATGCCTCTTTCTGCGGCTCGACAGGGTCGGGCTGAGACGTGAGCCCCAGGTCCCAACCATATAGTAGCCTCCCATCGCAGTGGTGCTGAGATTTTGGGCGGGATTCCGGCTCAGAGGCGTTCGGCCGTAATCTCTCACATGGTAGCCTCGCGCAATTGGCTTATCAGCCTAGCACGTTGACCAAATGTCTGCGGCTCCTCTCGGATTGAGCAGGATTGCCGTAGCAACGCCCTGTCATTTGTAGGGTAAAACTGACCTGCACCCGTTCACTATTAGACCCAACGAATAAATTGAGGGCTTTTTAGTCAGTCAATTACCAAGTGTCTGAAATCTGAGGTTTCTCTAGGGTTAAGCAGGATTACCGTAGCAACTCTCTTTCATTAAGATGGCAAGCTGACCTGTCTTCCGTGGGTCTAATTCCAGTACACGTTCCTTATTAGACCCAACGAAGATGCTCTTAGCCTGTCAGTCATGTTATAGTGTTGGCGCGTTGAGTCAAATTACGCCGCAGGCTCCACTCCAGTGGTGCCCTTCCGTCAATTCCTTTATCGAACACTGGATGCGAGACAATCCAGCAACGGAGAGCCTAGCCCCAGATTTTTGAGGGTCTAATTCCAGCTAACGTTCCCTATTAGACCCAACGAAAGTGCTCTCGGCCTGTAAATCATTTCAGTATTGGCGTGTTGAGTCAAATTAAGCCGCAGGCTCCACTCCTGGTGTTGCCCTTCCGTCAATTCCTTTAAGTTTCAGCTTTGCAACCATATTTCTCCCGGAACCCAAACACTTTGGTTTCCCGGAAGCTGCCCGCAGAGTCATCGAAGCAACTCCTGCGGATCGCTAGTCGGCATCGTTAATGCTCAGAACTACGACGGTATCTGATCGTCTTCGCACCTCTGGCTTTCGTTCTTGATTAATGAAAACATTCTTGAAAAATGCTTTCGCAGTAGCTCGTCTTTCGGCGATCCAAGATTGCCACCTATAACGCCGCAATACGAATGCCCCCGTTTGTCCCTGTTAATCATTACCTCCAGTTCCGAAAACCAACAAAATAGAACCGAGGTCCTATTCCAATATTCAATGCACCATTATTCAGGCAGCCGAGGCCTGCTTTGAACACTCTAATTTGTCAACGTAAACGCGCCGGCCACCCGGGACGCTCAGCGAAGAGCACCCGCGGGAGAGAGCCGGCAGACGGTAGGGCAGAAGACAACGGGCAGTGAACCGGCGCGAGCGAACCGCCCGACTGCGCCTGAGATCCAACTACGAGCTTTTTAACTGCAACAAATTTAATATACGATATTGGAGCTGAACTTACCGCGGCTGCTGGCACCAGACTTTATTCCAATAGATCCTCGTTAAAGGGTTTAAAGTGTACTCATTCCAATTACGGGGCCTCGAAAGAGTCCCGTATTGTTATTTTTCGTCACTACCTCCCCGTGCCGGGAGTGGGTAAGTTGCGCGCCTGCTGCCTACCTTTGATGTGGTAGCCGTTTCTCATGCTCCCTCTCCGGAATCAAACCTTGATTCCCCGTTACCCGTTTCAAACATGTTAGGCATGTCACACACCATCGACATTTGATAGGGCAGACATTTGAAAGATGCGTCGCCGGCACATGTTGCCATGCGATCAGCACAAAGTTATCCAGAGTCACCAGTGGGGACGCCGCAAACCCACGAGGGGAAACAACGATTGGTTTTGAACTAATAAAAGCGCTCTTTCCGCGAGTGATTGGAGCTTGGTAAGCATGTATTAGCTCTAGAATTGCCACAGTTATCCAAGTAGGATTGTGTCATCTTAGGAACCTCGACTGATTTAATGAGCCTTTCGCGGTTTCACCGTGAGACAGTGTGATCTTAGACATGCATGCCTTAATCTTTGAGATAAGCATATGACTACTGGCAGGATCAACCAGCTATCTGTCGGAGACGGACGAGCCACACACACCGTTCGGCGATGGATGAACGGATGAATATGTGTAAAAAATATCCACCAGGACGGCCGCAGGGACCGACTGACGGACGGGCGGTTGTTCCGTCCCTCACTCCGTCTACCTGGGACCGCCCGGCAGGGGCCGGTTCACAGACCGACCGACCGACCGACCGACCGGGCTTGCTCGGGGAGGAATGGCAGCGCTCTGTGCATAACGGATCCAAACGACCCCGGTGATGAATTTCACTGGGACTGGAGACGATTTTTGCCTGCCGGCCTGCCCTTCTCCCATCGGTTGGTCGGGCGAGGACATTCCATTTCCATTTGTCGGTCACAAGCTCTTTGCGAGAGAATGACCACAAGCGAGACGAACTGTCGAGATTGGATATAAGCCTTCAACGAACAATACACAGACGGACAAAACTTCTTCTTACGGACCACAGTAATGCACCCTTTCCAGACGTACGACTTCACAAATTTTGTCCCGATACAGTGCCGGGGAAAGGCGGGCGAGCTGTTTATGCGAGCCCGCGCTTTCACTCCGCCTGGCGAGACTGAGATCGCTGTACGTAAACTGGATGCGACTCAACCGTGCCACCGATAGACCAGCCCCAGATCAGCTTCCAATCGAAGCAAGGAAATAGAAAATGCAAGTTTAATTCGTAACGGTCTTGTTTTATCATCGGAAAGACATCGAAGCATATTTCATGTGTGTCAATACCCCTATACAATCTGGTTTGATAGTCCAATGAAGCGCAAGAGGCAGGAGTATAACTGAAATTATGTGACATTACGGCACCTAAGCAAAGAGACACGGGGAAAGGGCACTTCTGCTCCTAATGATTCGACCATATCACAAGAATGGAATTTTGCTCCGCTGCCCAGAGACGATCATATCAATATGATTTATTCTGATATACTCTCTGAAAAATTGTGTTTCTGAAACGCTTTAATATTGATGTCAACTTCAGAGAGCTACTTTCACACATTCGCGCTGGCATCATCGAAGATGCTCAGATCACAGAGAGAAAGACAATCGCAGAGTCTCAGCGAGAGCGTGGAGTCCGAACACAACTAAACACACATCGACTCCACATTCGGCTCTCCACACGAGTGTCTTCAAATGCATGTCGTTCCAGGATCGATCTTTGCAGCCCTCGAAGAACACACTTCGCAGCAATGGTCTGGTGCTATCGCTATTTTTGCCCTGCGGTGAGCAGCTATTATTATTATTATTACGTCATACACCACTATTGTATTTCAATTGACAACTCAGAAAAATTTGCCGACGATAGGAAACGACATCTTCCCAAAAATTCCGTGAACAGTTGACAATAACTTACTTAATTTTCCACTCACGTGTGCAGTTAACAGCCGCAAAGAACTTAATTTCCCCGTTTTGGGCCAAGTGTCGGTTGTCGGTTGTTTATATTATGTCACACATCCATCTGCCACTTGGTCATTTTCCGATTTGTATTGAAAGTATGCAGTAGTATTAGATTAGGTCACATTCTAATGATTGACCGAACCATAATTTGTTCATGTGTTGAAATGTATTCAGTATATGAGACAGTTCTCATATTTTATTTATCCCCATTTAGCAAATCATCTCTCCCAGGGACACCAACAAATTTTCTTAGACGTTTCATTTCACACGCAATGTGTCTATAACATGTATACGAATTGGACCTATCATGACAGTTGTGGCACACAGCTGTTATAATTGCATCTTTTGTCAGGTGTTGCTCTATTGTCAAGCTCTATTGGTCGCGTGTTTGACACGTCACAGAAGAGACCTCATAAATAGTTTCAACTTCTTTTAAGCGTTCCATCGTCTGAAAAAATATGCCCCACATATTTGAATTCTTCGGCCTACTAAGTTTCAAATTGTTTATACTTATGTATATAACTTAACTGAACGTTTTTATACTGGTTTAGAAGAGTCATCAGAGTCTGTAGACAACCAGTCACATCTGCATTACCCTGCTCTAAAATAACTATGCACATCAAATCTATTCTTAAAAGCATTAACTGTCTCTGCCTCCACCACCTCCAGGGGTAATGAATTTAAAGCATTCACTGACTAAAAAAAATATGTATTTCCTAATATCCCATCTGGACCTTCCTTTAGTTAATTTGTATATGTGCCCTATTGTTCTCGTTGATGGTTGTATATTGAAAAACTCGTTATAGTCTAATTTTACCTTTCCTGTGATTATCTTATAAACCTGTAATGTCACCTCGAATTCTTCTCTCTTCTAGACATTGTATGCCGGTTTTTCTGAGTCTTTCCTCGTAACTGTAATTCTGGAATACCACTATCAGTTTTGCCGCTCTTCTTTGTATCCTTTCCAGCATGTTTATATATTGAGTTAGATTCCATTTCGTGTTCTGTAATTTTACTGGCTATGCTGAAAGCATGTATCCATGCCATACTCCTGTTGTTATTTCAAAAGCATCTGCATTTTCAGCAATTATATCTTTACATGTTTTATCATGTTACACAGTGCTGTCCCATTATCTTAATCCTCCGTCCTCTATCTAATGTTATTTAGAGCGTATCGCTATCTACTCTATAAAATCTTTTCCCTGATCTATACAAGTTATGCTTTAAATGTGTGCCATTCTGTATTGCTATTTAGATTATTTTTCTTAATGTGATTTAAGTCATCACCGAATCCAATTGCATTGTGGAATCGAAATTGTGTTTTTCTCAGCTAAGCTTAACAATTTAGTTATTTTATATGTAAGCATTTCCGTAACTCAAATTATGTACCAACACAAAAAAAACAACAACAAAAAACAGAAAAAAAAAACATGCATTATTCGAGTTTGCACAAAACGATTTATTATAGAGATGCGCTTGTTTTGTGTTTTCTTTATTTATGACACTTTTCAACCGCTATTATGGGGGTATTTGTTATATTACGGATTTCGTACATCTGTTTATAATTCCACCACGGTATGATTTTAAATGTGGCATTTAGTCTTCTTTATTATTTTGTCAAAATTTTGGTACTCTTGTTTTCGTATACGAAAATGAGTTTTAAATCGCTGGTTGTTCGAGACACTTACATAAATTAAATTGATTAAACATCTGGTTTCGTCACGCTACAATCGACCCAGCTGTAAATACCTACTTTGCTTAGTTAGATATAGAAAGGCAACACGGGTTGAAACTGATTACTCTATCTAAAACAAAACTTAAAGTCTAGCACAATAAACTCTCCAAACACTTTATCCCCTACAGACGTCGTCACGGTCTTCTACGGCGCGGCCTTTAAATTTCGTATTGTTATTTAATGATGGATAGAATAACATGGAATGTGCGAATTGAAATGAGTCCACGGAAATGTTATGTTCTTTATCTGTCTATTTGATTATCAACTAAAATGGACATTTTGAATGGGAACGCAAATCGAATCTCGAAACTTTGCAAGTCCAAGTTGGGAAATCAATTTTCTGTGCGACGTTGTGCGAAGATCCTGTATTTAGTATGCTGAGCCCTCACTGCTGTGGCAATCCAATAACATGTTAACACTTTTAAATGTAATAACACGCCGTTTGGACACATACTATTAAATAACGTGTTAAACGATGAAGAACAGTTTCATATTCAGAATACCGTGTCCTCTCTTAACAACCAGTTTTATACAATCTAATTTATGAATGGAATACAACAAGCAGAGACACACACAATGTTGAAACGATAGAGGCTCTAGAAGTAATCAGTTTAGATACAATCACTGACATGTGTAATATCATTTAAAGTACGGGATCTGTAACGAGAGAAATGATTACATCGGTTTTGGAGAAAGAAGACGAACGTCTGATCAAGCAGAACATATTGAACGGACAGATGTTAGTCACGATCAGGTAAATATACTGAACGGACAATTGTTAGTCACGATCAGGTAACCATATAGAACGGACAATTGTTAGTCAAGATCAGGTAAAACATTCTGAACGGACAATCGTTAGTCAGGATCAGGTAAACATATTGAGCTGATAATTGTTTGTCAGGATCAGGTAAACATTTACCAAACTCCCAACTTCCCTTCCATGCAGTTCTCACTGGAAACAGGTCGTTTCATGGAAGTCTGGCTAACGAGAAAGGAGATCTACGTGATAGTTCGCGCGGAATGTGAGGAAAGCTACTATAACCCGTCACCGAACACCTTTTCAGGGCTCATCAAAGAGTAACCATACTCACTGTGGGCATTCAACAACAACAACAACAAAACCAACAACAACAGCAACAACTACAATAACATGTCTTTATATCACTCCTCGAGAGATCTCGTTCAACCAAATATTAATATTTTAAAATAATCAGCAACACAATAAAGATGATGCTAACAGTTACACGAGGCAGCATTAAGCGTAGAGAAGGTCCGAGACACAGTGAAACCGCTGACACTAGTAAGCATTTATCGTTCTCTGCTTGTGTCAAGGTCAGCGAATCAATGCTGAATCAAAGAGTGAAGGCAACCCCGGTTTTAAAATACCGTGCGGAAAATGAGTTTGTAAGGCCGAAAGCTACAGATAACGCTGCCTCGCTGTAAACTACGACACAACATAACAAAGCATCATTTTTATAGTGAACGAAGAAGAAGAAGAAAAGTAAAAGAAGAAGATGATGAAGAGGAAGACGTAGAGTTGACAGTCACGTTTCAGGAGAACAATTTCGATTCGACAGAACAATGAAACAAGGGAAGCTATATTTCTAGCAGAACATATATTGAAGAACACAACAGTATTTGTCTGTGCTTTATAAACTACAAGTGAGCAAACTGTCCATGTGAGGTCTGGAAGACTTTACTCGCCTTGCATACATTAATGGAGGTCTGCGTATATAGATAAATAAAGGCAACACGGTCTGAGACTGATCACTCTATCTAAAACAAAACTTAAAGTCTAGCACAATGAACTCGCTTAACGCGTTAACCCCGACAGACTGTCTTCTGTGTCACATTCACAAAGATCCCAGTTTTGACAGATAGAGCAAATACCAGGATGAAATATCGATGGAGGATCAATAATTATTCTCAGTTTTTGGAATGACACAGTTATGCTGGCTGAACGTGAAAGCGAACGAGAACTGCAGGAATTGAAGATTCAAATGAAGAACCAGTCATGTGTATGTGTGGAGATCAACAATGCGAAAATAATGATACGAACAAAACGATCGAAACATTCCCTACTGATAGTAATGGACGATCAAACAAGGGGACAGGTAAAAACATATACATAGGTCCGTAGTGTCAATCTTGAATGTATCTTGAAGATGACGATGACATCTGAGTTTGTATGTAGTTGAAAGATTATCATTAATTCTGACCCGAAGAGTTGTTGGACGGCATCATTTACTGTATGGCCAGGGTGAGGGGGGGGGGGGGGGGGGGGGTCTCTTTTTCATTTTGATCTGCACGTGGCATTGATAATTGCTTTATCCTCGCCATATATTGTTGCTGTGTAGCTTTATTGTGGTATTACTGGCAAGTATATCTCCTGATTAGTTGCCCGGGGAGTTGCAGTGGGTTGAATTGACTTGATTATATTTTTATAACACTGAATCGAATGTTTGAGTGAGTCTGTTATGGCGATGAGTTCATTTATGTGCTGGTTCCTCATGTCTGTTAACAATGAAAGGGTATCTGCGAAAACAACCGCTTGTTTTTGTGCTTGCATTGTGCAGCTCATTAGGGAGTTGGCTGTGTGTCTAGGGACTGCAGCTTTTACATTGGCGTTTTTGCAGTATCTTCTAGTGGCAATTGCCGTTGAGTAGACTGAGGCGAGAATATGGTTTGCCATCTATATTTAATTAATGCGCAGAAACTTGCACAGCGAACACATATTTGGAGAAGAAAATTAAAGTCTTAGGAAGTTATATATATATATATATATATATATATATATATATATATATATATATATATATATATATATATTATATATATACGTGTCATGCACCTCTTCTAGAAAGGAACAGAAAAGAAAAAAAAAAGTAAGTTTTGGAGAGATCGTCAGTACGAAGAGATTTGAGAAATGAAAATGTTGAAATATTTTGGTCAAATCAGAAGACCTTGCTGAAAACAAAACAATATTGGAAGGCAAGTGGAGGATGAACATACGAGAGGTAAACAGACGAACAGGGAAAATGCTGGCAGATTGTGGCTTGTCACCATTGTTAAAGACATAGGATGTTGAAAATTTATTTCAGCCCACTTTCGATGTGGATATTTCACTTGAACTTCACTGAACTGCCTTCGTGCAAAACATCTCGTATATCACGAAACCCCAGTTCAGAGCATTATTATGTATATGCGACAACAGAAGGTGATGTGTGATATTCGATGTTACAGATACTGTTTACACACTCTGTCTCTGACCATCATCTATGCTCGATACGACCAATTGAAGGTTGGCTAAGTACCAACATATCATTAAGTAACACAAGAGGGCCAGACCCATTCATTCCTTAAACATTATGTTCTGGTCTTTGCAAGTAGTAAGTAGCATGTCCTTTAAACGTCGTAGCTTCTTTCAACCGCCAACCTATTTGGCTGTTATACGTTTCTTGGCAAGTGTGCGGTACGGTAGGTTGCCATTACTTCCCATACGTGGAGGAGCATTTGCCCGAGAAAAAAATCCAGTGTCTGCCAAACTGGACACAAGTGGGAATCAAACCTGGAAAGTTGAGATTGTGAAAACCGAGCGAGTTTCACCTCTAGGCCACGCAGCATTCAAAGTAGCTTTACAAGTAGCAAGCTGTTAATACCTATTCAAGAACAGTAACATCTTTCTGGATCACTTTAACAAACGTAAGATTATGTCTAGTGTATGCGATGTCCGTACTTTCATCAATCGCCAGTGAAATGTATGAGCCATCTTCAGTTAAAGATTTCACAATCAGATACAAATGTACATTAATATCTGCTGGTTTAGTTACGGGTTGTTCTGAAAGAGATAAAGATTGAACATCTTTTACCAAGTTTTCTTCATTGAAAGCGTGTACATTTCTTCTTCTTCTTCTTCTTCTGCGTACACAGTCAGACAGCAACCATTATTTTTTCGAAAAAAGCGGCGGTCGTCCTGAGACTCTCGCCACTACCATAGAGCTTGTCTTGCAGTTCCACTGGCAATGGCCACATCTGCTCTCTCTGATCCCCGTATGTCGGGCAGTTCTGCAGCAGATGTTCAGTTGTCATTTTACCAGTACCGCACGGGCATTCGTCGGTACACCCTATCTTCAATTTGTTGAATAGGTGGTACCTCAGTCTATTGTGGCCAGTGCGAAGTCTGAAGACAACGACCTGCTCTCTTCGGTTCAACTGGTAATAGGCATCGTTTTTGGTGTAACCAGTATGTTCGGTTTCCCATTTGGTAATGTACCTGGCTTTGATAAGCCGTTTTGACTCTTCGTACGTCATACTGGTATCTGTTTGTGGTAGCCTTGCACCTTCTTTTGCCAGTCTGTCTGCCTCCTCGTTGCCTTGGATGTTGCAGTGTGACGGAACCCACTGTACCACTACCCTTTTTGGTGCGGACAGCTGGCACAGTTTGCAGAGTGCTGCTCTTAAGTCATTAAGCTCAGTGTTTTTCTGGCTTTTTAGCGCTGTGACTACGGCGAGAGCATCTGTCAGCAAGACTATGTGGCTCTCATTTTCACTGTGTGTTGCCATTTCTTCCACTGCCGCCCTCAGTGCCTCTGCCTCCGCTCTGAAATTGCTTGTGTACTTACCAGTAGCGAATGACAGTGTTATTTTTCTGCCATTTGGTAGGTTCAGGAATGCTCCTGCCCCTCCGTTCTGTGTAGTGTTTGTTACAGAACCGTCGGTGTATGCATGGGTCCAGTCCATGCTTGGGTAGCTTTTCGTTATGAAGCTTAGGGTAGTGTCTCTCCTTTCTTTTTCGGTCTGGCAGTTTTTGTTTGCAATACCTGGTATATTTTCTACCACCTCTGGAAATATATCCTGCCTCCAAGTAGGTTTTCGTACAGTAATGATGGGTTTTGGTGTTGTTAGTGTGTTTATGGGATCTTCGTGCATCTTTGCTTTGGCTATTTCTGCAAAGTTTCTCCGCTTTAGTTTCCCAGTTCCCAAATTGTTTAGCCTCTGGTACATTGGATGGTCCGTCAGTCTTCGGAGTTTCTCTGACTGCAGCTGGGCTCTGCAGTCTCTTCTGTCGGTCATGGATTGCAGTTTTGTAATCTTTTCAAGTTCTACAATTGGCGTTGACTTCATGCCACCTGTTATGATTCTCATAGCTTGGTTTTGAAGTTTGTTAACTTTATCGAAGTTCGCCTTCGCTGCTGTTGTCCATGCCGCGATGCCATACTCGAGAACTGGTCTCACTCTTCCAGTGTACAGTTTCTTTAGTATGCCTTCGTCTGCTCCCCAGCTTGTGCCAGCAAGTTTCCTCATGATCGCCATTCTTTCTCTGGCTTTCATTCGGTTTCTCTCAATCTGACTTTTCCATGTCATGCGCCGATCAAATGTGACTCCCAGATAGGTTGGGTTGTCGTTTGGCTGCAGGATTTTGCCATTTAGGCTTAATTTGGTACTTTGGGGTTTTAGTGAGAGCGAGAATATTGTGCACGTGGTTTTCTCCTCGTTTATTTTGACCAGCCATGAGTTCGCCCACTCTTCCAGCGATGTTAGGGCCGTTTGCATCCGATTTCTTCCTATGGTGAGATTCTTTTCAGAAGTCCACATAGCCAGATCGTCTGCAAACATTGAGCTATGGACTCTTCTTGGTATATTCTTTGTAATATCGTTTATATATACCAGGAAGAGTGTGGGGGACAGTACTCCCCCTTGGGGTACTCCCTGCTCGAGTGTCACCTTTTTGCTCATCTGCTCTTGTACTTGGACTCTGGCCGTTCTTTGTTTGAGGTAGTGGTTGATCCACTTGTACATCTTCCCACAAACATCACTTCTTCTTAACTTGACTCTAAGTCCGTCCTTCCAGACTTTGTCAAATGCCTTTTCCAGATCCACCCAAACAGCTACTGTGTGTTTCTGTGCCTGGTAGGCATCTTCTATCTCCTGGGCTATGAGGATGACCTGGTCCTCAGTGGATCTGTGCTGTCTAAAGCCGGCTTGCTGTGGAATTAGTATTCGTTTTTCTTCCAGATGCCACATCAGTCTGGTGTTTATCATCCGTTCCATCAGCTTGCCGACACAGCTCAGTAGGCTTATGGGCCTGTATCCATTCGGATCTGTTTTGTCCTTTCCTGTTTTTGGTACTGGTACCAGTATTGCATCCTTCCATGCCTGGGGTACAATACCCCTTTTCCAGCTTTGGTTCAGGACTGATAGTAGTTTTTTCTTCGCTGTTTGGCCCAGCCCCATCAGCATTTCGTTTGTTATCCCGTCTTTTCCGGGCGTGTACATTTGAACTGTACACTATTTCACAAACTGTCATGCGTGTGTATGTGTGCGGTTAAGTTAATTGAACATTTGGGTGTTCTTTTTTTGTGCTCTTATTTGTGAATGAGCTTGTTATTTTTATAAGAAAATCACGAGTAGGAATATATAGTGATTTTCAATCAACATCGAGGGCTGATCTAAAATTTGATGACGGCCATATGCTGGCCTATGGGCCGTAGGTGGTCTCCTCTGGCTTATATAAAGTTTTTACATAGTACAGCATGTTTTTTCTATTCGATCTCGTGCAATTATACCAATTTTTAAACGTGTTCAACTATTTTCTGATCATAAAGTACACAACATTGTGTTATTTTTACTGTTGTGTCTAATAACGTGTCTTTGCTCGTGAGTCTCCTTCAGCCCATCCACATTAGTCTGTCAAATGTATATACTTTACTTCTATATCACATGATCTCTATGTAACACCTATATGTTTTCGCTCAACCAATTAGCACATAAACTTCAATCCACAATCCTGGTATTCGATCAGGTAACGGCTACCACATCCAAGGAAGGCAGCAGGCACGCAACTTACCCACTCCCGGCACGGGGAGGTAGTGACGAAAAATAACAATACGGGACTCTTTCGAGGCCCCGTAATTGGAATGAGTACACTTTAAACCCTTTAACGAGGATCTATTGGAGGGCAAGTCTGGTGCCAGCAGCCGCGGTAATTCCAGCTCCAATAGCGTATATTAAAGTTGTTGCAGTTAAAAAGCTCGTAGTTGGATCTCAGGCGCAGGCGGGCGGTCCGGCTCGCGCCGGTTCACTGCCCGTTGTCTCCTGCCCTACCGTCTGCCGGCTCTCTCCCACGGGTGCTCTTCGCTGAGCGTCCTGGGTGGCCGGCGCGTTTACTTTGAAAAAATTAGAGTGTTCAAAGCAGGCCTCGGCTACCTGAATAATGGTGCATTGGAATAATGGAATAGGACCTCGGTTCTATTTTGTTGGTTTTCGGAACTGGAGGTAATGATTAACAGGGACAAACGGGGGCATTCGTATTGCGGCGTTAGAGGTGAAATTCTTGGATCGCCGCAAGACGAGCTACTGCGAAAGCATTTGTCAAGAATGTTTTCATTAATCAAGAACGAAAGTCAGAGGCGCGAAGACGATCAGATACAGTCGTAGTTCTGATCATAAACGATGCCGACTAGCGATCCGCAATAGTTGCTTCGATGACTCTGCGGGCAGCTTACGGGAAACCAAAGTGTTTGGGTTCCGGGGGAAGTATGGTTGCAAAGCTGAAACTTAAAGGAATTGACGGAAGGCACCACCAGGAGTGGAGCCTGCGGCTTAATTTGACTCAACACGGCCAACACTGAAATGATTGACATGCCGAGACCACTTTTCTGGGGTCTAATATGGAACTGGTGCTGGATTTAGACCCTCAGAAATCTGGGGTTATGCCCCCTGTGGCTCGGTTGGTCTGCATCGAGTGTTCTGACAAAGGAATTGACGGAAGAACACTATCAGGAGTGGAGCCTGAGGCTTAAATTAACTTAACACGCCAATACTGTAGAATGACTGTCAAAAAAAGAGCACCTTCGTGGGGTCTAATAGTGAACATGTGCTGGAATTAGACCATCGAAATTCTGGGGCTACCCTCTAAGTAACTTGATTGTCTCGCTAAAGGAATTGACGGAAGGGCACCACCAGGAGTGGAACCTGCGGCTTTATTTGACTGAACACGCCAATACTGTAGAACGACTGACAAATCGAGAGCACTACCGTTTGAGTCTAATAATGAACGTACGCTGGTATTAGACTCACGGAAGACAAGTCAGCTCTCTAACACTCTAATGAAAGAACGCTACGGAAATGGTGTTTAACCCCGCAGAAACCGCAGATTTCAAATACCTGGTCGTTGACAAACAAAAGCCCTCAATAAATTCGTCTGACCAAATAGTGAACGGGTGCTGGAAATAGACCATCTGAATACAGGTTAGTTTTACCCTACTAATGACAGGGCGTTGCTACGGAAAACCAGCTCATATCGAGAGGAGCCGCAGACACTTTGGTTCACGTACCAGGCTGATAAGCCAATGGCGCGAGGCTACCATGTGGGGGATTACGGCCGAACCCTTGTAAGCCGCAATCCCGCCCAAAATCTCAGCACCACTGCAATGGGAGGCTCCTGTATGCTCGGGAACTGGGGCTTGCGCCCCAGCCCTATCCGGTAGAGCCGCAGCAAGAGGTCCTTGCCGTCCGCTGATCAAAACGGGCGGACAACTGCTTGATACTCACCTTATACGGCGATGGGGTGCGAAACCACCAACCAAAGACTTAGTACCTGGTCGGGGTGTCGAAAACAGTAGATCAGCCACCTCACTGTGAACTGTCGAGACTCAACCATTGACCATGAGAGCTGTCCGCACACCAGGCGAACAACATCTCTGTGACATTACCAGGCTTGTCCTCTGGCTAAATGCACTTCGGCTACGATATCTACCTCTGTACGTTATCAGCCATATAACTATCATGCTGGACGCAGAAGAGATGCAGACCAGCGGACATTGCACACCTGCCCCACTGTGTCAACACCCCAGGTGGCGGGGAATGCTAGGCGTACCATCCCTGCATAGAAGCCAAGAAAATAAAGGTAGAAAGAGATACCGCACTCACATGCAAATGCTACGTTTCTGGCAGGACGTGACGATCCTGGGATACAGACACACTGGACTGCCTCTCTTCCGGGTAAACCAGTCCATCTCATATATCATCTCACATATCATCATTGCACCCTATAGACACGAGTAGTGAAGACTCGATAGTCTGGTAAGACAACTTCCATAAGAGAGACAACTCTGATCATAAACAACTGCTGCCTTGCAGATAGGCTGGGGACAGCCAAAGGCTAAGGAGGGCATCCCTACAGAAACGCCTGTTGAAATCGGATGCACGGGGCCGCAAGCCTAACAAAACAGTGCAACGTAAATCGCAGCATGATGACAGTACAACCTATTAGAAACACGCATGGCGCTCATCCTGCGGAGTCCCGCCAGGCAGCGATAGTGCCGGGCCTCACGCCTCGAAGGGGCCCACCCTTTACTACTGGTGGTCACCCACTCATGTGTCGTGGAGTCAAGGCACATGGCAATGGGGCAACTTCTATTGACCAAAACCTCAAGACCCTCAAAATACTACAGTGGAATGCGGAGGGAGTCATTAACAAAAAACTTTCCCTAACACATCACCTGCATGAAGGTAAGATTGACGTGGCATGTATCCAGGAAACGCACCTCAACAATAATCATAAATTCTCAATCAGAGGATATCAGACCTTCCGTCTAGATAGAGAAGGCCACAAAGGAGGGGTCCTGATACTGACCAGAAACTGCATACCGAGTAGCGCGGTATCTGTTAATCACACCAGACAAGCAGAAATTGTAGGAGTTGACATAATGGGTCAAGAGACGAAGCTCCGCATTTTCAATCTGTACGGACCACCAAATAGAGACCTATCGCTCTCGAGTATGGAGGTCAGAGACTCCAACTGCATAGTAGTTGGAGATTTCAACAGCCACTCGGAGAGATGGGGATACTCTGACACAGACAGCAGAGGTGACGAAGTGGAAGATTGGGAGATAGATGCAAATCTCTCCCTAATCAATAGGCCGGAGGATAGCCCTAGCTTCTATTCAAGAACATGGCATACCACCTCGACTCCAGATTTGGCCTTCTCCACACAGGACATACACCATAAAATAGACCGCCAGGTGCTAAGCCAACTGGCAGCTAGCGACCACAGGCCGATCAGGCTAACCATTGACATGGAAGTAGGCCCACAGGAAACAAAACCGCTCCCACGTTGGAATTACAAACGAGCCGACTGGGACAGATTTGCAATCCTGACAGATGGGCTGTGTGAAACCATCAACACACGAAACACCAAAAGGAAGCCCATGGTAGAGAGCCTAAGCAAGGCAATAATGCAAGCCGCCACTGAAACCATCCCAAGAGGAGCTAGGAAAAACTATAAGCCCTACTGGAATGATGAGTTGCAGAAAGTGGAAGATGCAGTAACAAATGCTAGGAACATGGCAGAGCGAGAAAAATCCATTAAGGGAAACATCGCCCTCAAAGCCGCCGCGGCGAAGTACAAACACACTCTCAAGCAAACAGCAAGAGAAAGCTGGAAAAATAAAACGGAAAGTCTAAACCTGGACAAAGACGGGAACAAGCTATGGAAGCTAGTCAGAGCCATGAACGACGAAACCCCGCCAAATAAACAAATTACTATCAAGCAGGGCGAGAACTTGATCACAGGTAAGAAAGCCGCAAACGCTTTTGTCGATCACTATGCCAGAGCAAACCACATCGAGGTCCCTGCAGATAAGCATACATACATTAGCGAAGAGCTAAAGGGACACGAAAACATGAATACGGCACCTGAAGAGCACATGATGGCCAAATTAACAATGCGCGAAATAGAAGAGGCTATGAGAACACTAAAGAAAACGAAATCTCCCGGAAAAGACGGGATTACAAACGAAATGCTGATGGGGCTGGGCCAAACAGCGAAGAAGAAACTGCTATCGGTCCTGAACCAAAGCTGGAAAAGGGGAATTGTACCACAGGCATGGAAAGACGCAATACTGGTACCAGTACCAAAAACAGGAAAGGACAAAACAGATCCAAATGGAAACAGGCCCATAAGCCTACTGAGCTGTGTCGGCAAGCTGATGGAACGGATGATAAACACCAGACTGATGTGGCATCTGGAAGAAAAACGAATACTAATTCCACAGCAAGCCGGCTTTAGACAGCACAGATCCACTGAGGACCAGGTCATCCTCATAGCCCAGGAGATAGAAGATGCCTACCAGGCACAGAAACACACAGTAGCTGTTTGGGTGGATCTGGAAAAGGCATTTGACAAAGTCTGGAAAGATAGACTTAGAGTCAAGCTAAGAAGAAGTGATGTTTGGGGGAAGATTTACAAGTGGATCAACCACTACCTCAAACAAAGAACGGCCAGAGTCCAAGTACAAGGGCAGATGAGCAAAAAGGTGACACTCGAGCAGGGAGTACTCCAAGGGGGAGTACTGTCACCCACACTCTTCCTGGTATATATAAACGATATTACAGAGAATATACCAAGAAGAGTCCATAGCTCAATGTTTGCAGACGATCTGGCTATGTGGACCTCTGAAAAGAATCTCACCATAGCAAGAAATCGGATGCAGACGGCCCTAACATCGCTGGAAGAGTGGGCGAACTCATGGCTGGTTAAAATAAACGAGGAGAAAACCACATGCACAATATTCTCGCTTTCATTAAAACCCCAAAGTACCAAATTAAGTCTAAATGGCAAATTCCTGCAGCCAAACGACAACCCAAACTATCTGGGAGTCACATTTGATTGGCGCATGACATGGCAAAGTCAGATTGAGAGAAACCGAATGAAAGCCAGAGAAAGAATGGCAATCATGAGAAAACTTGCTGGCACAAGCTGGGGAGCAGACGAAGGCATACTAAAGAAACTGTACACTGGAAGAGTGAGACCAGTTCTCGAGTACGGCATTGCGGCATGGACAACAGCAGCGAAGGCGAACTTCGATAAAGTTAACAAACTTCAAAACCAAGCCCTGAGAATTATAACAGGTGGCATGAAGTCAACGCCAATTGTAGAACTTGAAAAGATTACAAAACTGCAATCCATGACCGATAGAAGAGACTGCAGAGTCCAGCTACAGTAAGAGAAACTCCGAATACTGACCGACGTTCCAATGCACCAGAGACTAAACAATTTCGGAAATGGGAAACTAAAGCGGAGAAACTTTGCAGAAATAGCCAAAGCAAAGATGCACGAAGATCCCATAAACGCAC